>CP059611.1:3600000-3921936 GCA_016906575.1 Ceratobasidium sp. AG-Ba | reverse complement strand
ACCTAACCTAACCTAACCTAACCTACCTAACCTAACCTAACCTAACCTAACCTAACCTAAGAGTGGATGAGGTCGATCGGTGACAAGGGTCAAAAAATGGCCATTGTAGCAAGGGCGGTCAAGGACTGGTGCCAAGAACCCGACATCTCGAAAACTTACCAGGAAGTCCTCAAAGAAATCCCCTTGGGGAAGTCATGATTTGGTAGAAAAGGAGAGATGGTCAAAGAGGGAACTACTGGACTGGCTGGACCAGAAGGCCTGGGACAAGGGCAATGAGGACCTCTCGGTCGATATGGCTGACCTTCTGCTTGAACCCCTAGAAGAAGATGAGGAGTGGGTGAAACTGAAGGAAGAAGTCTGGGGAGCAGAGGCCCCCAATGGCGACCACAATATCAAATCTCACCTCCCTCCTACGGACTTCTAAATATGGACATTTGCTGTATACGGACTCAAAAAATTTTTGTAACCTTTTTTACCTTTCTCAATCTATCCCTCACGAACTCTTTGTCTTGTCCGCTCGTCTCATGTCCCTAAGACTTGCCTTAAGAGGGGGGTAATGTCATGAGCCGTGCACATGACCCTTATCTTTTTCTCGCGGCTCATACGCTTTACAAGCCACTTACTTCTTTTTCTTCCACTTAGTAAGACTGATTGGCATATCACTAAGCCTCCACATGGATGCTTACTGATCAAAGCTATCTTTAGCGCGCATACGGTCTTCTTGGACTATTCTTAGCTACACCCTATTCTTAATCCACCTTCTTTTAGAAACACGTACTATCTTTAACTCATGTATTCTTGGAACTGTGAGCACAGACCATGTACCCATGAGTATAAATACTCGGTGTGCAAGCTGCTCCTAGACCAGCTTGCTCTACCTCGTCGATCTCCCTCAAGGGTGATAACTACTAAGAGATACATATAAGACTTACATACTTAAGACTCAACCATCGATACTAGGTCCTATTAACTTAGGTACTTAGTAATACACCGCAAGCCACGAGTCAATCACAGTCTCTCCAAGAGACGGGTGCCTTCGACGTCCTACTTGCTAGGCAAGCAGAGGACTATACTCCTAAGACTAAGAGGCTCGATACCCTACACCGGGCTGTCATCGACGCTTCCACACTCGACTACATCTACGAACAGCCACAGGAGGCTGCCACGCATCAGGCTAGGATCCGACGCCGACGCCGCCGTATCCAGAACAGAAAGTAAAAACCCTTAGAAACGAGGGTTGTGACAGCAACTGGGGTGGAGCGGACGCCCGCCTCTGCGAGGAGCCAGCTTCCAACTCTTCTGCAAGGATACGGTCAGCGGCAGGAAATCCAGATCATTTAGTTCTATGCGTACCTGCGGTGGACGCCGCTGGAGCATTTGTAAGCAGAGGCAGCAGGTTGGCCCGCTGGGTCTCTAGCCCAGGCTCGTACCCTGGCTGAGCCTCACGAAACACACGGCCTCTGCGGGCGGCGAGATCCGGCAGCGGCGGGACTGAACCGCCACGGTCAAGGGAGCGTGCTCGTTTGGCGGGACGTTCGGGCGAAGCACCATACTCGCTTGCAGGACCGGATGACTCCGGATGTGAGGAGGGGGGCGACGGTACTGTAGCAGCTTGCGCGGTCGACTCCTGGGATGGCTCTTCGACAGCGGGGGGCGACGGGGCGACCTGGCCTGACGGTGGAAAACGGGGCTCCTCGTCGTCCGAAAGATCGACCCATGCACGACTCTTCTGTTTCGGCTTTATTGCCGCTGCGGAGGTCGACGGAGCTGTTGGCGTGGATGATGGGACGGGCTGCACAGGTTTGGAACTCTTCGCCTTGGCGGCGGACGTTGCAACGGCGTCTCCGCTGCCTTTCTGCCCTTTGGTCGATGACCGACGCCGTTTAAGGCCGCCGCTTCTACCCTGCTGTGTGTCCTCTGCCGGTTTAGCGCCCTTCTCCTTCGCATCCTCACTTGCGCTGCCGGCGTCGTTGTTGTCGTCGTGCTCCTCTGCTTGCTGCCTGCGCCATGCAGCCACCAGCCTCTGCCAGGCCTGCTTGCCAGCGACTTCCCCTTCCGCGCTCTTCCACCAGGAGGGAATAACGCCCCGCTCGGGAGCGGCTGGCCTACAGACAGATAATTCGTCGCCCCCTACACCTTGCCAACTCAATATGACCGCCAGCCATCCGGGGGCAATCGATTCGTCGGGTTCCATCAGGACGTAAGAGTTGCGTGCTCTCGTGTTCAGCCAAAGCGCACATTCATTCCTGCAGAAGTTGTCACAATCATGAGGCATTATTTGAGCGGTAGAAACAAAACCCACCCGTTGCGGTATGCTGTGTTCCTCTCCTTGGAGATCCCAATTACGTGGTCCAGACGAACGGGCACGACTTCCAGCGTGCCCAGGGCCCAGAGCAGGCTCCAAGTAGTCCACCGCTGAATGCCGCTCGTAGCGCCTTGCATGTAGCCGTAAGCTTCCACGCCCTCCCACCAATCCTTATCGCAATTCTCATATAACGGAAAGACGACCTGTTTGTCCTTGACAAAGATAAAATCGGTGAAAAACCGAATTCGCGCTTCATAGTAAGAGTCGATGAGGAGTGAGTTGCACAAACTGAGGGCGAGCGCGTACCTTCTCCGCTACGTAACTTCCCCTTTGCTTCCGTGTCCAACAGGTAGTCTTCTGTGCGCCACTTCAGCTTCCCGTAGATCTTGTCGGGATCAAACGGCAGATTGACGTTTTTGCACGATTCCTGGTTCTCAGCGAGCATCGGCGGGATAGGTAGAGTCGTGGGCTAAATTGATTTGTGTTCCAACAGCGCACGTGTGACCCTGTGCACGTGACCTACCCTGACACACGTCAACAACACGCGTCTTCTGACAAACACCACGATGTCGAGCCATGAAGTGACAAAGAAAGAACCGACCCGGCACTCTCCCGCTTCAGAGTGTGAGCTCACGGAGTACGAGGAGTCAAACCCCCATGCCGCTAGTTAGTCGTAGCCGCCATCTCTGTTTCTCGTTGAATGCTTACCGCACCTACTCCAGCCCGAGCGCGCGTTTTGGGTCGGCTACAGTTTAAGATAGGGGGCGAAGCCTGTGCAGTTCCGCTGAACATGGTCCAATCGGGTAATTACAGGGGATTGAGTGTGGTTGGCGCCACAGCTTCAATAGGCGGTTCTGCTGGACTTTTCGCACAGTGCTGCTGGTTTGAGGACGATATCGACTGGTTCTGGGTGGAGATCACGAGCATCCTCAAAATAGAAAAGCGTGAAGATCCTCGCTTCAGAGGCGGGTACGCACGAGCCCGTTTCCTGCAACGGCTCACACGACTGACCAAACTCCACAGCACCCCTTGTCTGTGGCTAATAACTCACGTGGCTGAGTACGCATTGGCCACCTGCCATGTCGATTTCAATGCGGAGTGGGAAGATACCCTGCAGATGTTTGACGTACCACGATGTGACACATGGCCCCGCTTAGGCGTCCGTCCGGACTGGTGGCCTGATGAATGGACTAAGGAATGGCCATACGACCGCTCACTCAGAGAGTATCGGCTTGCTGTCATCACCGAATATTCTCTCGCATCCCTCGCCGGAAGTATGTCCTTGACCTCGCCCTCAATCCCGCCGGAGTGGCGCCGAACCAATCCTGGGTCGCAGGTTGGACTGGATCGGCCGATGCACAATCTCGGTCAGACGTCGGATTGGGTGATACAACCGGACGCCGGCCAGCGGTTGCCTCAATTCGACGAGAAAAAAGCCAAAGAGTGCCAAGCCGGTGGCCAGGTGCAGCCTCATCATGGTGATGCGCGGAAGCGTAAGCGTACTGGAAACAAGAAGGACCGGCAGCCGGCCGAGTCGTCCGCGTCGACGTTCAAGCGCCAACGTTAAATGAACGTCCAGCTCCGAGCGGTCATTTTGTTCGCGTATGCCTTATTTCAATTGTCGCTGTATGCTCAGAAAATATGATATATGGACTTGTGAGACTCTCGTTGCTGATATCACCGCTTCGTCAGAAAGCCCCATATGACTACCTTTTCAATCGATTCTTGGACTCACGCATACCCAGCCGCTCACGACGAGTGCATCGCCGTCTAAAATTTTGTAAACTGCCGATTCCATGGTCACCTTTCGCGTCACCTGCGTCAAGGAAGCTTACCGAGTATCAAAGATCATGGACTTGTTTTACGCTCATAAAGACGACGATTCTCATAGGAGGAATTTCTTGTCTTCTGGCTTCAATGGATTCATGCTTCTTATCACTCGACCAACATTGAATGAAACCTTCTTCATGCACTTCACCTCAGGTGGTCGAATATATAGGGCTCACGAGTGGCTATTATGTAACGCTCGCGCTTCTTGCCAAAAGCAGATCCACGGATGTATCAACGGATCCAACCTAGTACATGAGGCTGCCACGTGTGCGTGTCACAGGCGCAAGTGACAACGACGACGCCGCTTCTTACAAGTATCAATGCCGCGCCAGAGGGGTCAAAATAGCACAGGCGGCAAAGCCATACGCCGCGAAAGTACGTGCTCAGCTAGTACACGGAAGACCCCGCTGACGCGAACTCAGTACCACCTAGACCAGACGACGAGGCTCAGCAAGGTAGCTTTCGACAAACTCAATAAATTTTCATATACTCACTACTTCGAAAGGTCCCGCGACAACAGCCGCGGTCGATCCCGAGCGTACACAGCTACCCGTACCGCAAAGCGAGAGGTGCGCACTAAAGCTGTGGAAATCACACAGGATTGACCTTGACATGTAGCACGCGACGCAACGAAGGATCCAGCGCGATTGGCAGCCAGGATGCCTCTCTGAATCACTAATGTGATCGGGTTTTATCAATCTGTCATGTTTTACGTAACTATACTATAATGCAGATGTGTCATGTCTATTTGCGAGAGCAGTCAGTTGTCGTATCGGCTAAGCATCCAGTGCCCATTGCTGATGGACATAAACGAGGCTAGCCGGCGTCATGATCCGGTTAGCGACAGATGATTTTGCAAAAGCACGAATGGGCGAACATGAATTGGTGATGACACGTCCGAACCAAGGTTACACAAACATGGTTTCGCTTCTCTTAAACATCACCTTGCAAATCCCATTCAGGGTCTCCGATATCGCTACTGTATTAGGTTGTATTGCAACTCACAAGTGAAAGAGTCGAAACTCGTCTGAGGAAAGTAAAGTAGCTGTGGAAATTGGCCGGTCTGTCCAAATGGATAACTGAGGACTAATCAAGTTCTGGGGAGCGCTCCAAACAAATGCGACATCACATCGAGAAAACACTTCATTGCGATCCTCTTTGCTCGTGAGTCCAGGGATTCAATGCGTGTCCAATTCTTATTTGGCCACTGCTAGTCTAAACTGAACGGCTGCCGAGGAACTTCACTGTCGGTCTATGCATCGTTTCCATATCAACTTAATATCATTCTGAGTGCCAAAATAGCTACATGGTCGGAATTGAGCAAACGCTCACAAGCACACCCGCCTTGTGTCAGTGGACCTCGGATAGTGTTCGGCACATGGGTGGCCGCCTGAGGTTACGATCCGCTAATGTTCGATCCCTCCAACCGGTCATCGCTCAATAGCACGTCAACATAACACCTGCCCAGACGCATACGTAACATTCCGTCCAGACGGGATGTATCAAGCAGCCAAGCCATCCCGCATCGCGAGCACTGCACTGTAAGTTTGATATCCTGCACTCTAATTGTCAGGACCCTGTCGTCTCTCTCCTTTGTTGTCCTTAAGTAGTGGCTACGTTCGTTTGTTGTGTGGTAGTTTGTTTATTTGGTGGTCTATCTGTAGTTTACACGTACGAGTCCGGTGGTGGACGAGATAAAGCAAACTAGGGCTCCTAGCTTTGCTTCATCGTCTTATATACCCTGTGCGAGGGTATGAGTCATTGCTGCGGCGCAGTCCGCAGTTGTTTACTGGTCACATGACCTGTTTGAGTATGTGATGATAGTGTTAGGGGGTCATGTGACATTGTTTACACATTATGTAACTCGCTCTTAGGTTTGTGCGGCTCCGAATCTTATAGAGCCGCGCTGAGTCCGAAGGTCACGTGATTTAAGCGCCCGGATCACGTGACTACTCGCTCCTCGCTCCTCATTACAAGGGAGAGAAGTTTGAGGAGCGAGTTGGATAAGCGCCGAGCTAAGCGCCGGCGCTTACCGACTGGTCACGTGACAACTCGCTCCTCGCTCCTCATTACAAGGGAGAGAAGTTTGAGGAGCGAGTTGGATAAGCGCCGAACTAAGCGCCGAACTAAGCGCCGGCGCTTACCCGCTGGTCACGTGATAACTCGCTCCTCGCTCCTCATTACAAGAGAGAGAAGTTTGAGGAGCGAGTTGGATAAGCGCCGAGCTAAGCGCCGGCGCTTACCGACTGGTCACGTGACAACTCGCTCCTCGCTCCTCATTACAAGGGAGAGAAGTTTGAGGAGCGAGTTGGGTAAGCGCCGAGCTAAGCGCCAAGGTCACGTGACCTTCTTCGTAGCTCTCGGATACCAAACGCTTATTCAGCAAATAAGCGCCGAGGTCACGTGACCTTGTTTATAGCATGTACGACCTTGGAGAAAATGCTATAAATCAGTATTAAATTACCCTTGTGTTCTGTGTCCGTTGTGCGGGTCACAACACTAATTCCGTTTCGGCCGTTGTGCCATACCAACCAAGTTTTTTGCAGCGTCACGGAGGTACAAGCCTGGCAGCTACAGACAGATTGAATTGCAGGCAATCGCTTGCCCAGCGGTCGGTTAACGAAATCGCAGCCTATGAACAACCTGACCGGGGCTTGAAGCGAAAAGACTGCAAGACTCGAATGATCGAACAAGTTATCATTGATTAACCAGCTATTCAGCATGGATTCGGCCAGTGCCTTCGGGTTCGGGCTCAGTGGGGCTACTGTATTCATCAAGAACCCCACCCAACTTTCAGCCCGGAATCTATGGAGATTTATGCCAACGATCATGTTGTTGAAGGTAGTTTGGCTGCGGGTTCTGTCAGCCTATCGTACAAAGCCTTTCTAGAAGCGGTACCATTGAAAGGACATGTTCAACCGAAGAGCTTCTTGTGAGGCTGCCAATCCATCATCCATGGAAAGCAAAACGAGCTTGGCTCCGTTGCTGCGCATTGCGAGCGTTTTCATCGGTATAATGGAGGCGTTCAATGGCTACTTTCATGTCAGGACCCTGTCGTCTCTCTCCTTTGTTGTCCTTAAGTAGTGGCTACGTTCGTTTGTTGTGTGGTAGTTTGTTTATTTGGTGGTCTGTCTGTAGTTTACACGTACGAGTCCGGTGGTGGACGAGATAAAGCAAACTAGGGCTCCTAGTTCAGCTTCATCGTCTTATATACCCTGTGCAAGGGTATGAGTCATTGCTGCGGCGCAGTCCGCAGTTGTTTACTGGTCACATGACCTGTTTGAGTATGTGATGGTAGTGTTAGGGGGTCATGTGACATTGTTTACGCATTATGTAACTCGCTCTTAGGTTTGTGCGGCTCCGAATCTTATAGAGCCGCGCTGAGTCTGAAGGTCACGTGATTTAAGCGCCCGGATCACGTGACAACTCGCTCCTCGCTCCTCATTACAAGGGAGAGAAGTTTGAGGAGCGAGTTGGATAAGCGCCGAGCTAAGCGCCGGCGCTTACCGACTGGTCACGTGACAACTCGCTCCTCGCTCCTCATTACAAGGGAGAGAAGTTTGAGGAGCGAGTTGGATAAGCGCCGAACTAAGCGCCGAACTAAGCGCCGGCGCTTACCCGCTGGTCACGTGATAACTCGCTCCTCGCTCCTCATTACAAGGGAGAGAAGTTTGAGGAGCGAGTTGGATAAGCGCCGAGCTAAGCGCCGGCGCTTACCGACTGGTCACGTGACAACTCGCTCCTCGCTCCTCATTACAAGGGAGAGAAGTTTGAGGAGCGAGTTGGGTAAGCGCCGAGCTAAGCGCCAAGGTCACGTGACCTTCTTCGTAGCTCTCGGATACCAAACGCTTATTCAGCAAATAAGCGCCGAGGTCACGTGACCTTGTTTATAGCATGTACGACCTTGGAGAAAATGCTATAAATCAGTATTAAATTACCCTTGTGTTCTGTGTCCGTTGTGCGGGTCACAACATTATCCCCCCTTTTGGTCACGTCTTGGAGGATTTCGAGGCGTGTTGTTTGTCCCATATAAAAAGGTATCCCATGCATCGACAGGGATAAGGGCGCTGGACTCGAACTGACAACCTGCGGTCTGACTAATCAGCCGGTGGTGTTGCTTAAGTCAGGCTAGACCCCTTATCCCTTACGCTACATAGGATTGGTAGCTACCAGGGTTCCACAGGGAATACCCCCCGCAGCGTGGTGTTATAGACAATAATAATAATAATTACTTAGGGTCTAGGCGTCTTTTTATGGGAATACAAAGAAAGGTCTTCCGCCCAAGTATACCCATTCCACGTTCTTTGCTACCCACGCTTCCCCTTCCTCTCCCTCTATGTCTGACCAACACCTTGTAATTGCCGCCCGGCTGTTCCCCAGGATCACTGTTGGCCGTACCTTCATCGTTTTTACCCGCTGGTAACGGCCCGTGAAGTCCGCTTCGTATTGGCTCAGGGCTTTGAGGGAGTACTTGCCGTTTGTGGATACCATGTCGTCCAGTATCCATACATCGGCGTCCTCCGACAGGTTCGCCACATTCCATACGTTGCACATTCGGCTGTGCGATCCCTTTGAGCGGGCGTAGGCAGTCTTCCCAGTGCCTGTCTCCCCCTCGATCACCAGGATGCGATGGCGCATGCCTGGACCCTTTGGCCGGACTTCTTGGTCGAACCATCTGTCTGCCTGGTCTATGTGGTCCCTGTACTCGGGCGCCTCGAGGTTGACTGGGATTGCCGGTAGAAGGCCGGCGTCTGTCTTGTAGGCGAACTCCGCATATGCCCGTATGGAGTTCCATGACTTGGTCATGTCGAGGGGGCGCAGCCGTTTGTAGGCCTGGTAGAATTCGTCCCTTGTTGCTGACCCCACGATTTCCTCGCCGTCCTCCAGGTCAGCCTGCTCTCTTGAGCGTTTCCCCCTTCGTCCTTCCTTCAGGATCCCTTCAAGGGCCTCCAGGGTCAATTCCCCGGCCATCAGCTCTTCGACCTCCTCCCCGTTTTCTCCCACTGTCTTCCATAGGTAGTGGAAAGCTTCCCGTGCCGGGTTCCCTCCTGGACCATCTTGGAGACCCTTCTGCAGGATGTTGGGATGGTTGCCTTCGAAGTCCCAGAACCGGGCGTTCTGGGTGTTCCATCCGCCCTTGCGTTCTTGGCTGATGGTGAGGGCATGGACATGGAGGGGCCGGTCCGGGTCGAAATTCGGCTCTTCTGGGTCGTGCCGTTCTACCACTGCCAAGGTGGCCCAGTGGTTGGGCCGGTTCCGGCAGAAGGCCTCGTATCTGCTCGTTATTTATTTAGTGCCTCAGATGAGGTGTTCCAGGAGCGTCCTTACCGAGCCACTAGGCCGGACGTGGGCTCCTCCGTTAACTTCGACCAGGTCAGGAAAGCAGCTCTGGACTGCACTCTGAACCTTCCATTCGGCCCGGTACCTGTCGGCTCTTCGGACCCTCGACCCATCGGCGTATGCCGCGAAGAACTTGGCTCGGGGGCTGCGCTCACCTCCGATGGTGCTGGTGACGGCGAAGCCTGCCGCTGCGCTGCCTCCCGAGCAGCCCGGATCCGTGCTGCGCCGCTGAGTCCGATTCCGAATGAGGGCATTTTTGGTTTGTCTAGTGTGTGTGGCGTGGGATGGGGGCATGGATTTGATCTTGCTCCTTCTCCTGATGCCACCTGATATACCCGTTGTGTTTGTTTTTTCTAGTCACGTGATGACGCATCTCCGAGGGGTGCCCTTCCTTCGTTCCATCGCGTCGGCCTTGTCCTCGCTAACGCTCGGGGCCTCCGCTCCTTCACTCCGGTCGGTGCCCCCTCTCCGACCCCTCCGGTATAACGAGATAACGGGGGGTCATGTGACTTTAGAGGTCACGTGACTGGCTCTTGTTCTTGTTTGTTGTTTTTCCTGGTTCAGTCATGTGACTTTTAGAGGTCACGTGACTGGCTCTTGTTTGTTGTTTTTCCTGGTTCAGTCATGTGACCATTGTTTACTGGTCATGTGATGTATGCGTGTCATGTGACCCCACTATTTACTTGTTTGAATGGGTTTGGTCCTTCTGTTAATTGTAGAAAAATAGAGTGACTTGCGGCGATTCCATATCACCTGTCCTCCTTTAACATGCGCGTTATCACTCTTAACTATGACCCACTGGATTGCACCTGCTGGTTCCCCAGCGCCAATCTTTACTGTGACTACTGCGACTCTGTCTGCGACGCTGCTCTTGCCGATTTCGAGGCTGGTGTCGGCGACTGGACCTTTTTTGGCGTTCCAGGTAAGTGTGTCATCCCAGGTCATGTGTTCATCGCTTATTCTTTTCTCATCAGATGCTTTATCCGAGGCTGAGGAAGCGGCTCATGCTGCTGCTCTTGCCGAGTTCTTCGAAGAGGGTAGTCCCCCTGAGGAGTTTTGGGATACCCCTGAGTCGGGGTCGTCGGCCCTAACCAATTACATGTCCTCATTCCCTGAGGGGGAGGCGCCCTGGAGGAGTGTTCGCCCGTCTCGGTCCTCTGCTTCCAAGACCAACAGGAAGCAGAAAAAACCTTATACCCGCTCTGCCGTCCGTAAAAGATAGATTTCGTGTAATTTTCTCCGAAATAGATCTCTCTTTTGATTTTCCCTTGAGTGCCTCTGATGTTTAATCACGTGAATTGCGACTCTGTTTGTTTGCTGTGCGAAGCATTCGTCACGTGATGTTGTTTTGATGGGATCGTGTTGTGAGTTGTCATATAAGGGCAGGTTCCGCAAGATTTGTTTGTCACACCCAATGCCTCTTATCTTTCACAACTACGATCCCTTGGAGTGTTCCTGCTCCTCCATCTCCTCTGAGCTCTACTGCGCCTACTGCAATATTGTGTGCGACCATGCGCTTTTTGACTTTGAAGCGGACATTGGTCAGTGGGTCTTTTTCGGTCAATCTGGTATGTTTTTCTCGTGGCTGTCTTACAGCGTGTATTCATGCTCATGTTTTCCAGATTTCTCCGTCTCTGAGGAGGCGCGGTGTTGGGTTGCTCTTGACCAACTTTACCGTGAAGAGCGTCCTATCACACCTCCCCCAGTCCCACCACGTTCCCCTTCTCCAGATCCGTTTCAGGCTCTTCTGGATGGTCCTCCCGAGGTAGATGTTCCTTGGTCGGTGCCAAGACCCCGATTTGTGAGGGCACCTGTGTTTGCGGTTTCTAGGGTTAAGAAGCCTTATGACCGGCCTGTTTCCCGTAAGCGGAAGGGGTGGTGAATTTGTATTATATCGTAGTAGAATATGATCTTTTACAGTAAAGAAGTTATATCTGGGGTGTGATACAGCCTATTCGTTGTTTGTTCCCAATTCATCGAGCAGGGGAACCATATCTTCAGTCATGGCTTCTTCCAGCTCGTTTGTTTTTTCCTGTCCTTCCCATTCTTCAAAATTGAAGTGGCTTTCCTGATCGATGTCTGCCTTCGTGGTCGTTACGTCTTCCTGAATTTCATCCCTGATTAGTAGGGTTTCCATGCTGCTGGCCAGGCTCTTCCTTCCCTCACCCTCTGGAGGCCGCACCTCCAACCATCTTTTGAAGTCTGCCATGTTAGCCTCCTTTCTCATGATGAGGACGTACATTTCCTCCATTAAGGTTGCTTCTAGGAGTCCCGTATAAGGTGCCGCTGGCAGCTCCTTCCAGTCCTCCAAGAGGGCATGGGCCCTTGCTTCCACGTTCCAGTCCCCTATTTCTGCTTCTTTTGCTGCTTCAGGGCTACTGGTCTTTCTTTTTTGTTTGGCAGCCTTGGCAACTGCGTCGACGGTCGACCCTATAAGCCCGTCAATTACGTACATTTTTGTCCGCATCAGGGCCCCTCGTGTCCTAGGTGCTCCCCCATGACACCAGGTTAGCAAGCCCCTTTTTGGATCCAGGTATTCGTTAGGGCCTATCCAATTTTGGTCGTTACGCTCCCTTTTTGGAATGTATTGCAGGTTAGCTCCTGGTAGAACCCTCTCTGCATACCTCTGCGCTTCCTCTACTGTATAGCAGTGGACCTCCGCCCATTGATGGCTTCCCTTGTCAATATAGGGTTGCCCTCCCTTCTTCTTTTGGGGTTGTCGTCGTACTGCACCTGCATAGGTATCATTCAGGGGTGCGTACCTGTTTCCAGTTTTTGCTAGAGTTGGCGGGCGGTGTTGGAATGTTACTTGTTGTCTGGTTCGTTGATTTAGGGTTGGTTGGTACGACATATTTGGGTAATGGGTGATCCGTAAGTGTATGCGTTGGATGGGATGCGGTGGTTTGCTGGGGTGTTGATGTCTCTACTTTCCTTCGTTGGCCTCTTGTTTTATAGATCTGCCCTCCTTCTGCTTGCTACTCTTTGTCTTGCCCTTCGAGTCCTTCGGCATTGGTGCGCCAGGTAAGCGCTTGCGTAAGTCTGCTAGCAAGTCATGCATTTCGGCAAACTTTTCGGCACGTTCCATTGTGTCCTCTATGGGGTCATACCCTTTCCACCTGATTTGGTAGTAGAGTCTGCCATTCCGCCATTCCCAGTTTACCACATGGTCCACCTCGTATTCCTCTTCCCCTTCTTCGGTGATGATTGGCGGGGGCTTTACTTGTTTCCGATGGAAGTCTTTGTCCTCTGTCACTGGTGACAGTAGGTTGATGTGGAATACGTTGTGGACCCTAATGGTTTTCGGTAGATCCAGGCGATAGGCATGTGATGATATTTTCTCCGTGATTGTAAAGGGTCCCCCTTTCCTATTGTCTAGTTTCTTGGTTGGTCGTTTGGATGACAAGTTTGTCAGTAGTAACCATACTTTGTCTCCAACCTTGAGTTCCTTGCTCGGCTTCTCTAGGGTTCTGTGGAGCTCCATTGATGCCTTTGCTTCGTCCCAGATCTTCTTCATTTTTTCTTTCATGGAATATGCCGCTGGTGTATCCCTCTCTTCCTGGTCTCCTTTTAGCATATTCCACCTTGGCGTTGTTCCATAGACCGTTTCAAAGGCTGTTTGGCCTGTGGCTGAGTTTACGTGGTTATTATGGCAAAATTCTGCAATTGGTAACCATTTTGTCCAGTCGTCTTGCCTGTAATTGCAGAAGGTTCTTAAGAACCCTTCTACCCACTGGTTTGTTCTCTCTGATATTCCATCTGTTTCCGGATGGTAGGCTGTGGAGAATCTAGGTTCGATCTTCAGCCCTTTGTATAGGGCTCGGAGGAATTGGCTGTTGAATGTTGGACCCCGATCGGATACGGTTGTTTTTGGGGTCCCATGTAACTTCCATACCTCCCGGATGAAGATCTCTGCTAGTTCCTCCGCATTTGTTGATTCCAGGCAAGGGATGAAGTGGGCTTGTCTGGAGAATCGGTCAATTACCGTCAAGATACTATCATACCCGTTTGACTTGGGTAGTTTTACTATGAAGTCGTAGGCTATGTCTTCCCATGGCTTTTCTGGAATTGGTAGCGGTTTATGCGGTATTGACTGTTTGTGTCCCTTACTTCTTTGGCATATTTCACAAGTGTCTACATATCTGTTGACTTGCGCCTTGATGCCTGGCCAATAGTATTCCCTTGATATTAGTTCTAGGGTTCTGGCGTGACCCTGATGTCCTGCAATTGGTGAATCATGAAATCTTTGGAGTATTTCTAATCTGAGGTCCCTGTCATCTGGGATATAGATCTTTCCATCGTATTCCAGTACTCCATTCTTGATTTCATATCTTCTGAACTCCTTCCTTACCGAGGGTGGTAGTTCCTTTTTGTTGGAAACGCTTTCCCATAGCACCCGAATGGTTTCATCTTCCTTCTGTGCTTCCCTTACCTCGTCCAGGAAACTGCTGCTGATGTCTGCCATGAAGCCTATGAACTTGTCTGGTGCTATCATGATCTGGGGTTCTACTGGTATGTCCCCATGGTCATGTCGTCTGGATAGCGCATCTGGCTTTTCTGACATCTTTCCCGGTCGATATACTATCTGGTAGTTAAATGATGCCAACAGTAAATACCATCGGGCGTGCCTTCTATTCCATACCTTGGCTTCTTGCCAATATTGGAGGTTCCGGTGATCGGTATATACCGTTATTGGTATTTTGGTTCCTTCCAGCAGTAGCCTCCAGTGCTCTAAGGCATGTACTATAGCTAGTAGTTCTTTATCGTATGTGTCGTAATTCCTTTGAGGTGGCGTGAAGCTCTGTGATAGGTAAGCTATAGGATGTAGCCTTCCATCGTCTCCTTTCTGGCTTAGGACCGCACCTAAGGCCACTCCTGATGCATCTGTTTCCAGGATATAGGGTTCGTCTGGTCTCGGGTGTATAAGTACGGGTTCCTTTGTGATGGCTTCCTTGATGTCTTGGAAGGCCTTCTCTTCCCTGTCTGTCCATTTGAATTTGATACCCTTTCTGGTTAGTTCGGTTAACGGTTTTGCTTTGGTGCTGAAGTTTTCTACCCATCGCCTGTAGAAGCCGGCCAGCCCCAGGAATGCCTGTACTTGCTTAATTGTGGTTGGGGCTTTCCATTCCAGAATGGCCTTTACCTTTTCTTTTTCCATGGATATTCCTTCCGGGGAAATGACAATCCCAATGAAGGAGGTTTCTGTTGTGAAAAAGTGACATTTGTGCGGTTTTAAGAATAAGTGATTCGCCCTTAGCCTTTTCAAAACTTCCCGGACATGTTTTATGTGGTCTTCTCTATTTTTGGAAAAGACCAGTATATCATCCATGTAGACGACTACATTGACCCCAATGAGGTCTTTGAATATATCGTTCACGTAGGCTTGGAAGTAAGCTGGCCCGTTGATTATCCCAAAGGGCATGACAAGGGTTTCGTAAGTGCCCCACCTTGTTCTGAACGCGGTTTTCCATTCATCACCTTCTCTAATGCGGATGTTATTGAATCCCCATCTAATATCCATTTTACTAAAGATCTTAGCATCTTTTAACTGTTCTAGAAGCTCGGTCTGTACTGGCATGGGAAACCTGTATGGTTTGGTTATGGCATTCAGTTTCCGGTAGTCTACTACTAATCTGAGACCTCCGTCTGCCTTGTTTACGTAGAAGCAAGGTGCTGCCATACTAGATTGGCTTCTCCGTATTTTCCCATCCTTTAGTTCTTGCTCTATATATTTCTCCAGAGCTTCCGATTCAGCTGGTGTCATAGGGTAGGTCTTGGCCGGTTTTGGTAGCTCTGCTCCTTCTATTAGGTCGATTGCGCAGTCAAACTCTTCTCTGTGTGGGGGTAGTTCTCTGAAACCCTCTTCTTGGAAGAGGTCAAGGAAGTCTGCAAATTCCTTTGGTATCACTGGTTCTTCTGTTGCTGCCTTTCCTGAAATGTGGTCCCTATATGTTATGGTTAGATCTTTCCACGCAATGACTGGTTCCGCTTCGTCTAGCCAGTCTTTGCCTAATATGATCTCTGTATCCCCTAGGGGCATCACATATAGATCACATTTTAGGGTTTTACCTTCTACTTCAATCTGGAGCTCTGTCTTTTCCGATATCACGTCTTCAATTTCTTTGCCATCTATGGCTATTACCGACTTCTTGTTGGCGAGCTTTGTGGTTGGTATGTTCTTTTCTCTCACATAATCCTTGTCAATGAAGTTACGTGATGACCCTGAGTCAATGAGTGTTTTGGCTGGTTCCATGATTCCTCCGACTGATGTATATATTATGGATTGATTATTTGACTTCTTAAGGTAATA
Source organism: Ceratobasidium sp. AG-Ba (assembly GCA_016906575.1). Taxonomy (NCBI): domain Eukaryota; kingdom Fungi; phylum Basidiomycota; class Agaricomycetes; order Cantharellales; family Ceratobasidiaceae; genus Ceratobasidium; species Ceratobasidium sp. AG-Ba. Next base: position 3,906,154 of record CP059611.1, on the reverse strand, counting down.
TACATCAGTCGGAGTCCTTTTCTTTGGGTCTTCTGACACGGATTCAGTTGACCCTTCTAGTTTTCCGACTCGGATTCTGAACCCTGCTCATTTGACTCTTTTTCAGTACTCGCCTTCCCTTGCACCTTGGTTTTGTTATAGGTCCATTGACCCCGACAGTCTTTCATGACGTGTCCTGCTTTACCGCACTTGATGCAGAGCCTTTCTTTCCTGCGTCGGTCCTTTTCCTCTTTTGGTATCCGTACCATTGTTGTTTGTTTGGCTTCGGACCTACTCTTCTGAGTATTGATTGGATTTTTGTTCCCTTGTGTGTTTGCCCTTGAGGGGTTCCATGTCGATGACCAAGATCCAGCATTGGGCTGGTTGAGTTTCTGATTTGCATATATCATGTCGTCGAGCTTGCACACTACCTTGTATAATGCCTCCAGATTGAGTTTTTCGTCATCCATCAGCATTGTAATTCTCAGAAGTTCCTTCCTGACTTCAGGCTTGAGACCTTCTTTGAAACGATCCATAAGCGCTTCTTCATTCCAGTCTACTTCTTGTTGCAAGGTCCTGAATTGGGTTACATAGGCTTGTGCGCTTTTTGTTTGTGTAAGCTTGCTTAGTTCCCGGATGGCCCTTTCCTTCTTTACTGGGTCTGAGAAGTCATCCAAGAAGGACTTTTTGAAACTGGTCCAAGATTTCAAGGTAGGGTGTCTTTCATTTGAAGATAGTTTGTGCAGGAATGGTTGTGCCCAATTTGCGGCATCTCCATTTGACATGTTCATCAGTACGTTAGTGATCTTCCTTCGGTCATCAAAGGTCCCTTCTTCGTAATCATTGAAGTAGATTTCCATTTTCATAATGAAATTTTCCGCTTCCTTGCCTTTCCTACCGTTGAAGGCTTCTGGTTTCTTTGTTCGGGCTTCCTTGGGAATTGTGTTTCCAGCTGTAGTTGTTTGATTCAAGAAAGATGGTCTCTCTGGTTCAGGTTCCTCTTGGTCCGATTCCGATTCCCCTTTCCCTTTTCTTTCCGGCCTTGCGGTTGGCTGAACCGTAGATTCTCTTTGGAATGACCTATGGGCAAAGGGTTCTAGGGACGGTGATCGTGACCTGGATGGAGGGTTTTGTGGTTCTCTTTGCGGTCCTTGTGTTCCAGAATAAGGGGTTCTTTGAGGTTTGGGTCCCTGATCGGGCTTTCCTTCCTGTTTGTTGACCAGGTCTGTGATTCGTTGTTCTATTGTCTCCCCTAATTCTTCCAAATGTATGAGCCGATCGTTTGAGTTATTGTTCACTCCCATTTGAGCTTGCAGTGTCCGATTTAGCTCCTTGAGTGTTGCTTCTAGTCCTTCTACTTGCCCGGTTAGGTTCTTTGTGATATGCTCTATCTTGCTAGCCCTTTCCGCCGCCACATATGCGTTGTTTACTGCCTTGGTGGCCTCCCCTTGGGTTACTTCGCATAACTCCCTTTGCGCTTCAATCAGTCTTTTGTTGGATTCCGTTGCTTCAATGGATTTTTGTACCTCCCTTAGGACATTGCTCTTGAGAGTGGACAGTCCTTGTTGTAATGCAACTGCAATTGTTCGTATAGGATTATTTGCTAGGGGCACCAGGATTCGTTCCCCGGGCGCTTGCTGGGTTACGTTACCTTCCTGATCTCCAAAGGTAAGGGGTGGTTGTGTTTGTTGGTCCGAGAGGACTTCCTCCCCTTGTTCCTGTAATATACGAGTCATTTCATCCACTTCGTCAACTGAGTCATCCCGTGTGGGATTTGATGGCACACTATCTAGGACATGTATAGTCCTTTGGGGACGGGGGTGTATTATCTGTGGTTGATCTTGAGGCATTCCTCCAGGCATCCCTGGCAGCGTGATGTCTGCTGGATCTGCGGAAAGGGGTACAGTAGTTGGTTGTGTCAGTGGTGGTGCGTTTGATGCTCGGCTCATAGCTCTTGTTATTCTTCCTGTGTTCTGCTGCGCCATAGTTTCCTATTGTTCTCTTATGTAACGCAGAGGTTGGTCGGTATCTCCTTGTACTCGGCCCTTAGTATTTGTGCAAAATACTTGTGTTACGCCACTAGTTAAGTAGTAAGTTTGCTTTATAATGTCAGGACCCTGTCGTCTCTCTCCTTTGTTGTCCTTAAGTAGTGGCTACGTTCGTTTGTTGTGTGGTAGTTTGTTTATTTGGTGGTCTGTCTGTAGTTTACACGTACGAGTCCGGTGGTGGACGAGATAAAGCAAACTAGGGCTCCTAGTTCAGCTTCATCGTCTTATATACCCTGTGCAAGGGTATGAGTCATTGCTGCGGCGCAGTCCGCAGTTGTTTACTGGTCACATGACCTGTTTGAGTATGTGATGGTAGTGTTAGGGGGGTCATGTGACATTGTTTACGCATTATGTAACTCGCTCTTAGGTTTGTGCGGCTCCGAATCTTATAGAGCCGCGCTGAGTCCGAAGGTCACGTGATTTAAGCGCCCGGATCACGTGACAACTCGCTCCTCGCTCCTCATTACGAGGGAGAGAAGTTTGAGGAGCGAGTTGGATAAGCGCCGAGCTAAGCGCCGGCGCTTACCGACTGGTCACGTGACAACTCGCTCCTCGCTCCTCATTACAAGGGAGAGAAGTTTGAGGAGCGAGTTGGATAAGCGCCGAACTAAGCGCCGAACTAAGCGCCGGCGCTTACCCGTGTTGTGACCCGCACAACGGACACAGAACACAAGGGTAATTTAATACTGATTTATAGCATTTTCTCCAAGGTCGTACATGCTATAAACAAGGTCACGTGACCTCGGCGCTTATTTGCTGAATAAGCGTTTGGTATCCGAGAGCTACGAAGAAGGTCACGTGACCTTGGCGCTTAGCTCGGCGCTTACCCAACTCGCTCCTCAAACTTCTCTCCCTTGTAATGAGGAGCGAGGAGCGAGTTGTCACGTGACCTGTCGGTAAGCGCCGGCGCTTAGCTCGGCGCTTATCCAACTCGCTCCTCAAACTTCTCTCCCTTGTAATGAGGAGCGAGGAGCGAGTTATCACGTGACCAGCGGGTAAGCGCCGGCGCTTAGTTCGGCGCTTAGTTCGGCGCTTATCCAACTCGCTCCTCAAACTTCTCTCCCTTGTAATGAGGAGCGAGGAGCGAGTTGTCACGTGACCAGTCGGTAAGCGCCGGCGCTTAGCTCGGCGCTTATCCAACTCGCTCCTCAAACTTCTCTCCCTTGTAATGAGGAGCGAGGAGCGAGTTGTCACGTGATCCGGGCGCTTAAATCACGTGACCTTCGGACTCAGCGCGGCTCTATAAGATTCGGAGCCGCACAAACCTAAGAGCGAGTTACATAATGCGTAAACAATGTCACATGACCCCCCTAACACTACCATCACATACTCAAACAGGTCATGTGACCAGTAAACAACTGCGGACTGCGCCGCAGCAATGACTCATACCCTTGCACAGGGTATATAAGACGATGAAGCTGAACTAGGAGCCCTAGTTTGCTTTATCTCGTCCACCACCGGACTCGTACGTGTAAACTACAGATAGACCACCAAATAAACAAACTACCACACAACAAACGAACGTAGCCACTACTTAAGGACAACAAAGGAGAGAGACGACAGGGTCCTGACATTATAAAGCAAACTTACTACTTAACTAGTGGCGTAACACAAGTATTTTGCACAAATACTAAGGGCCGAGTACAAGGAGATACCGACCAACCTCTGCGTTACATAAGAGAACAATAGGAAACTATGGCGCAGCAGAACACAGGAAGAATAACAAGAGCTATGAGCAGAGCATCAAACGCACCACCACTGACACAACCAACTACTGTACCCCTTTCCGCAGATCCAGCAGACATCACGCTGCCAGGGATGCCTGGAGGAATGCCTCAAGGTCAACCACAGATAATACACCCCCGTCCCCAATGGACTATCCATATCCCAGATAGCGCACCCTCAATCCCCACACGGGATGACTCAGTTGACGAAGTGGATGAAATGACTCGTATATTACAGGAACAAGGGGAAGAAGTCCTCTCGGACCAACAAACACAACCACCCCTTAGCTTTGGAGATCAGGAAGGTAACGTAACCCAGCAAGCGCCCGGGGAACGAATCCTGGTGCCCCTAGCAAATAACCCTATACGAACTATTGCAGTTGCATTACAACAAGGACTGTCCACTCTTAAGAGTAATGTCCTAAGGGAGGTACAAAAGTCTATTGAAGCAACAGAATCCAACAAAAGACTGATTGAAGCGCAAAGGGAGTTATGCGAAGTAACCCAAGGGGAGGCCACCAAGGCAGTAAACAACGCATATGTGGCGGCAGAAAGGGCTAGCAAGATAGAGCACATCACAAAGAACCTAACCGGGCAAGTAGAAGGCCTGGAAGCAACACTCAAGGAGCTAAACCAGACACTGCAAGCTCAAATGGGAGTGAACAATAACTCAAACGATCGGCTCATACATTTGGAAGAATTAGGGGAGACGATAGAACAACGAATCACAGACCTGGTCAACAAACAAGAAGGAAAACCCGATCAGGGACCCAAACCTCAAAGAACCCCTTATTCTGGAACACAAGGACCGCAAAGAGAACCACAAAACCCTCCATCCAGGTCACGATCACCGTCCCTAGAACCCTTCGCCCATAGGTCATTCCAAAGGGAATCTACGGTTCAGCCAACCGCAAGGCCGGAAAGAAAAGGGAAAGAGGAATCGGAATCGGACCAAGAGGAACCTGAACCAGAGAGACCATCTTTCTTGAATCAAACAACTACAGCTGGAAACACAATTCCCAAGGAAGCCCGAACAAAGAAACCAGAGGCCTTCAACGGTAAGAAAGGCAAAGAAGCGGAAAATTTCATTATGAAAATGGAAATCTACTTCAATGATTACGAAGAAGGGACCTTTGATGACCGAAGGAAGATTACTAACGTACTGATGAACATGTCAAACGGAGATGCCGCAAATTGGGCGCAACCGTTCCTGCACAAACTATCTTCAAATGAAAGACACCCTACCTTGAAATCTTGGACCAGTTTCAAAAAGTCCTTTTTGGATGACTTCTCAGACCCAGTAAAGAAGGAAAGAGCCATCCGGGAACTAAGCAAGCTTACACAAACAAAAAGCGCACAAGCCTACGTAACCCAATTCAGGACCTTACAACAAGAAGTAGACTGGAATGAAGAAGCGCTTATGGATCGTTTCAAAGAAGGTCTCAAGCCTGAAGTCAGGAAGGAACTTCTGAGAATTACAATGCTGATGGATGACGAAAAACTCAATCTGGAGGCATTATACAAGGTAGTGTGCAAGCTCGATGACATGATATATGCAAATCAGAAACTTAACCAGCCCAATGCTGGATCTTGGTCATCAACATGGAACCCCTCAAGGGCAAATACACAAGGGAACAAAAATCCAATCAATACTCAGAAGAATAGGTCCGAAGCTAAACAAACGACAATGGTACGGATACCAAAAGAAGAAAAGGACCGACGCAGGAAAGAAAGGCTCTGCATCAAGTGCGGTAAAGCAGGACACGTCATGAAAGACTGTCGGGGTCAATGGACCTATAACAAAACCAAGGTGCAAGGGAAGGCGAGTACTGAAAAAGAGTCAAATGAGCAGGGTTCCGAATCCGAGTCGGAAAACTAGAAGGGTCAACTGAATCCGTGTCAGAAGACCCAAAGAAAAGGACTCCGACTGATGTATATTACCTTAAGAAGTCAAATAATCAATCCATAATATATACATCAGTCGGAGGAATCATGGAACCAGCCAAAACACTCATTGACTCAGGGTCATCACGTAACTTCATTGACAAGGATTATGTGAGAGAAAAGAACATACCAACCACAAAGCTCGCCAACAAGAAGTCGGTAATAGCCATAGATGGCAAAGAAATTGAAGACGTGATATCGGAAAAGACAGAGCTCCAGATTGAAGTAGAAGGTAAAACCCTAAAATGTGATCTATATGTGATGCCCCTAGGGGATACAGAGATCATATTAGGCAAAGACTGGCTAGACGAAGCAGAACCAGTCATTGCGTGGAAAGATCTAACCATAACATATAGGGACCACATTTCAGGAAAGGCAGCAACAGAAGAACCAGTGATACCAAAGGAATTTGCAGATTTCCTTGACCTCTTCCAAGAAGAAGGTTTTAGGGAACTACCCCCACACAGAGAAGAGTTTGACTGCGCAATCGACCTAATAGAAGGAGCAGAGCTACCAAAACCGGCCAAGACCTATCCTATGACACCAGCTGAATCGGAAGCTCTGGAGAAATACATAGAGCAAGAACTAAAGGATGGGAAAATACGGAGAAGCCAATCTAGTATGGCGGCACCCTGCTTCTACGTAAATAAGGCAGACGGAGGTCTCAGATTGGTAGTAGACTACCGGAAACTGAATGCCATCACCAAACCATACAGGTTTCCCATGCCAGTACAGACCGAGCTTCTAGAACAGTTAAAAGATGCTAAAATCTTTACTAAAATGGATATTAGATGGGGATTCAATAACATCCGCATTAGAGAAGGTGATGAATGGAAAACCGCCTTTAGAACAAGGTGGGGCACTTACGAAACCCTTGTCATGCCCTTTGGGATAATAAACGGCCCAGCTTACTTCCAAGCCTATGTGAACGATATATTCAAAGACCTCATTGGGGTCAATGTAGTTGTCTACATGGATGACATACTGGTCTTTTCCAGAAACAGAGAAGACCACGTAAAACACGTACGGGAAGTTTTGAAAAGGCTAAGGGCGAACCACCTATTCTTGAAACCGCACAAATGTCATTTTTTCACAACAGAAACCTCTTTCATTGGAATTGTCATTTCCCCGGAAGGAATATCCATGGAAAAGGAGAAGGTAAAGGCCATTCTGGAATGGAAAGCCCCAACTACAGTTAAGCAAGTACAGGCATTCCTGGGGTTGGCAGGCTTCTACAGGCAATGGGTAGAAAACTTCAGCACCAAAGCAAAACCGCTAACCGAGCTAACCAGAAAGGGTATTAAATTCAAATGGACTGACAGAGAAGAGAAGGCCTTCCAGGACATCAAGGAAGCCATCACAAAGGAACCGGTACTTATACACCCAAGACCAGACGAACCCTATATCCTGGAAACAGACGCATCAGGAGTGGCCTTAGGAGCAGTCCTAAGCCAGAAAGGAGACGATGGAAGGCTACATCCTATAGCTTACCTATCACAGAGCTTCACACCACCTCAAAGGAATTACGACACATACGATAAAGAACTACTAGCTATAGTACATGCCTTAGAGCACTGGAGGCTACTGCTGGAAGGAACCAAAATACCAATAACAGTATATACCGATCACCGGAACCTCCAATATTGGCAAGAAGCCAAGGTATGGAATAGAAGGCACGCGCGATGGTATTTACTGTTGGCATCATTTAACTACCAGATAGTATATCGACCGGGAAAGATGTCAGAAAAGCCAGATGCGCTATCCAGACGACATGACCATGGGGACATACCAATAGAACCCCAGATCATGATAGCACCAGACAAGTTCATAGGCTTCATGGCAGACATCAGCAGCAGTTTCCTGGACGAGGTAAGAGAAGCACAGAAGGAAGATGAAACCATCCGGGTACTATGGGAAAGCGTCTCCAACAAAGAGGAACTACCACCCTCGGTAAGGAAGGAGTTCAGAAGATACGACATCAAGAACGGAATACTGGAATATGATGGAAAGATCTATATCCCAGACGACAGGGACCTCAGATTAGAAATACTCCAAAGATTCCACGATTCACCAATTGCAGGACATCAGGGTCACGCCAGAACCCTAGAACTAATATCAAGGGAATACTACTGGCCAGGTATCAAGGCGCAAGTCAACAGATATGTAGACACTTGCGAAATATGCCAAAGAAGTAAGGGACATAAACAGTCAATACCGCACAAACCGTTACCAATCCCAGAAAAGCCATGGGAGGACATAGCATACGACTTCATAGTAAAATTACCCAAGTCAAACGGGTATGATAGTATACTGACGGTAATTGACCGATTCTCCAGACAAGCCCACTTCATCCCTTGCCTGGAATCAACAAATGCGGAGGAACTGGCAGAGATCTTCATCCGGGAGGTGTGGAAATTACACGGCACCCCAAAGACAACAGTATCTGATCGGGGTCCAACCTTCAATAGCCAATTCCTCCGAGCCCTATACAAAGGACTGAAGATCGAACCTAGATTTTCCACAGCCTACCATCCGGAAACAGATGGAATATCAGAGAGAACAAACCAATGGGTAGAAGGGTTCTTAAGAACCTTCTGCAATTACAGGCAAGACGACTGGACAAAGTGGTTACCAATTGCAGAATTTTGCCATAATAACCACGTAAACTCAGCCACAGGCCAAACAGCCTTTGAAACGGTCTATGGAACAACGCCAAGGTGGAATATGCTAAAAGGGGACCAGGAAGAGAGGGATACACCAGCAGCATACTCCATGAAAGAAAAAATGAAGAAGATCTGGGACGAAGCAAAGGCATCAATGGAGCTCCACAGAACCCTAGAGAAGCCGAGCAAGGAACTCAAGGTTGGAGACAAAGTATGGTTACTACTGACAAACTTGTCATCAAAACGTCCAACCAAGAAGCTAGACAATAGGAAAGGGGGACCCTTTACAATCACAGAGAAAATATCATCACACGCCTATCGCCTGGATCTACCAAAAACCATAAGGGTCCACAATGTATTCCACATCAACCTACTGTCACCGGTGACAGAGGACAAGGACTTCCATCGGAAACAAGTAAAGCCCCCGCCAATCATCACCGAAGAAGGAGAAGAGGAATACGAGGTGGACCATGTGGTAAACTGGGAATGGCGGAATGGCAGACTCTACTACCAAATCAGGTGGAAGGGGTATGACCCCATAGAGGACACAATGGAACGTGCCGAAAAGTTTGCCGAAATGCATGACTTGCTAGCAGACTTACGCAAGCGCTTACCTGGAGCACCAATGCCGAATGACTCGGAGAGCAAGACAAAGAGTAACAAGCAGAAGAAGGGCAGATCTATAAAACAAGAAGCCAACGAAGGAAAATAGAGACATCAACACCCCAGCAAACCACCGCATCCCATCCAACGCATACACTTACGGATCACCCATTACCCAAATATGTTGTACCAACCAACCCTAAATCAACGAACCAGACAACAAGTAACATTCCAACACCGCCCGCCAACTCTAGCAAAAACTGGAAACAGGTACGCACCCCTGAATGATACCTATGCAGGTGCAGTACGACGACAACCCCAAAAGAAGAAGGGAGGGCAACCCTATATTGACAAGGGAAGCCATCAATGGGCGGAGGTCCACTGCTATACAGTAGAGGAAGCGCAGAGGTATGCAGAGAGGGTTCTACCAGGAGCTAACCTGCAATACATTCCAAAAAGGGAGCGTAACGACCAAAATTGGATAGGCCCTAACGAATACCTGGATCCAAAAAGGGGCTTGCTAACCTGGTGTCATGGGGGAGCACCTAGGACACGAGGGGCCCTGATGCGGACAAAAATGTACGTAATTGACGGGCTTATAGGGTCGACCGTCGACGCAGTTGCCAAGGCTGCCAAACAAAAAAGAAAGACCAGTAGCCCTGAAGCAGCAAAAGAAGCAGAAATAGGGGACTGGAACGTGGAAGCAAGGGCCCATGCCCTCTTGGAGGACTGGAAGGAGCTGCCAGCGGCACCTTATACGGGACTCCTAGAAGCAACCTTAATGGAGGAAATGTACGTCCTCATCATGAGAAAGGAGGCTAACATGGCAGACTTCAAAAGATGGTTGGAGGTGCGGCCTCCAGAGGGTGAGGGAAGGAAGAGCCTGGCCAGCAGCATGGAAACCCTACTAATCAGGGATGAAATTCAGGAAGACGTAACGACCACGAAGGCAGACATCGATCAGGAAAGCCACTTCAATTTTGAAGAATGGGAAGGACAGGAAAAAACAAACGAGCTGGAAGAAGCCATGACTGAAGATATGGTTCCCCTGCTCGATGAATTGGGAACAAACAACGAATAGGCTGTATCACACCCCAGATATAACTTCTTTACTGTAAAAGATCATATTCTACTACGATATAATACAAATTCACCACCCCTTCCGCTTACGGGAAACAGGCCGGTCATAAGGCTTCTTAACCCTAGAAACCGCAAACACAGGTGCCCTCACAAATCGGGGTCTTGGCACCGACCAAGGAACATCTACCTCGGGAGGACCATCCAGAAGAGCCTGAAACGGATCTGGAGAAGGGGAACGTGGTGGGACTGGGGGAGGTGTGATAGGACGCTCTTCACGGTAAAGTTGGTCAAGAGCAACCCAACACCGCGCCTCCTCAGAGACGGAGAAATCTGGAAAACATGAGCATGAATACACGCTGTAAGACAGCCACGAGAAAAACATACCAGATTGACCGAAAAAGACCCACTGACCAATGTCCGCTTCAAAGTCAAAAAGCGCATGGTCGCACACAATATTGCAGTAGGCGCAGTAGAGCTCAGAGGAGATGGAGGAGCAGGAACACTCCAAGGGATCGTAGTTGTGAAAGATAAGAGGCATTGGGTGTGACAAACAAATCTTGCGGAACCTGCCCTTATATGACAACTCACAACACGATCCCATCAAAACAACATCACGTGACGAATGCTTCGCACAGCAAACAAACAGAGTCGCAATTCACGTGATTAAACATCAGAGGCACTCAAGGGAAAATCAAAAGAGAGATCTATTTCGGAGAAAATTACACGAAATCTATCTTTTACGGACGGCAGAGCGGGTATAAGGTTTTTTCTGCTTCCTGTTGGTCTTGGAAGCAGAGGACCGAGACGGGCGAACACTCCTCCAGGGCGCCTCCCCCTCAGGGAATGAGGACATGTAATTGGTTAGGGCCGACGACCCCGACTCAGGGGTATCCCAAAACTCCTCAGGGGGACTACCCTCTTCGAAGAACTCGGCAAGAGCAGCAGCATGAGCCGCTTCCTCAGCCTCGGATAAAGCATCTGATGAGAAAAGAATAAGCGATGAACACATGACCTGGGATGACACACTTACCTGGAACGCCAAAAAAGGTCCAGTCGCCGACACCAGCCTCGAAATCGGCAAGAGCAGCGTCGCAGACAGAGTCGCAGTAGTCACAGTAAAGATTGGCGCTGGGGAACCAGCAGGTGCAATCCAGTGGGTCATAGTTAAGAGTGATAACGCGCATGTTAAAGGAGGACAGGTGATATGGAATCGCCGCAAGTCGCTCTATTTTTCTACAATTAACAGAAGGACCAAACCCATTCAAACAAGTAAATAGTGGGGTCACATGACACGCATACATCACATGACCAGTAAACAATGGTCACATGACTGAACCAGGAAAAACAACAAACAAGAGCCAGTCACGTGACCTCTAAAAGTCACATGACTGAACCAGGAAAAACAACAAACAAGAACAAGAGCCAGTCACGTGACCTCTAAAGTCACATGACCCCCCGTTATCTCGTTATACCGGAGGGGTCGGAGAGGGGGCACCGACCGGAGTGAAGGAGCGGAGGCCCCGAGCGTTAGCGAGGACAAGGCCGACGCGATGGAACGAAGGAAGGGCACCCCTCGGAGATGCGTCATCACGTGACTAGAAAAAACAAACACAACGGGTATATCAGGTGGCATCAGGAGAAGGAGCAAGATCAAATCCATGCCCCCATCCCACGCCACACACACTAGACAAACCAAAAATGCCCTCATTCGGAATCGGACTCAGCGGCGCAGCACGGATCCGGGCTGCTCGGGAGGCAGCGCAGCGGCAGGCTTCGCCGTCACCAGCACCATCGGAGGTGAGCGCAGCCCCCGAGCCAAGTTCTTCGCGGCATACGCCGATGGGTCGAGGGTCCGAAGAGCCGACAGGTACCGGGCCGAATGGAAGGTTCAGAGTGCAGTCCAGAGCTGCTTTCCTGACCTGGTCGAAGTTAACGGAGGAGCCCACGTCCGGCCTAGTGGCTCGGTAAGGACGCTCCTGGAACACCTCATCTGAGGCACTAAATAAATAACGAGCAGATACGAGGCCTTCTGCCGGAACCGGCCCAACCACTGGGCCACCTTGGCAGTGGTAGAACGGCACGACCCAGAAGAGCCGAATTTCGACCCGGACCGGCCCCTCCATGTCCATGCCCTCACCATCAGCCAAGAACGCAAGGGCGGATGGAACACCCAGAACGCCCGGTTCTGGGACTTCGAAGGCAACCATCCCAACATCCTGCAGAAGGGTCTCCAAGATGGTCCAGGAGGGAACCCGGCACGGGAAGCTTTCCACTACCTATGGAAGACAGTGGGAGAAAACGGGGAGGAGGTCGAAGAGCTGATGGCCGGGGAATTGACCCTGGAGGCCCTTGAAGGGATCCTGAAGGAAGGACGAAGGGGGAAACGCTCAAGAGAGCAGGCTGACCTGGAGGACGGCGAGGAAATCGTGGGGTCAGCAACAAGGGACGAATTCTACCAGGCCTACAAACGGCTGCGCCCCCTCGACATGACCAAGTCATGGAACTCCATACGGGCATATGCGGAGTTCGCCTACAAGACAGACGCCGGCCTTCTACCGGCAATCCCAGTCAACCTCGAGGCGCCCGAGTACAGGGACCACATAGACCAGGCAGACAGATGGTTCGACCAAGAAGTCCGGCCAAAGGGTCCAGGCATGCGCCATCGCATCCTGGTGATCGAGGGGGAGACAGGCACTGGGAAGACTGCCTACGCCCGCTCAAAGGGATCGCACAGCCGAATGTGCAACGTATGGAATGTGGCGAACCTGTCGGAGGACGCCGATGTATGGATACTGGACGACATGGTATCCACAAACGGCAAGTACTCCCTCAAAGCCCTGAGCCAATACGAAGCGGACTTCACGGGCCGTTACCAGCGGGTAAAAACGATGAAGGTACGGCCAACAGTGATCCTGGGGAACAGCCGGGCGGCAATTACAAGGTGTTGGTCAGACATAGAGGGAGAGGAAGGGGAAGCGTGGGTAGCAAAGAACGTGGAATGGGTATACTTGGGCGGAAGACCTTTCTTTGTATTCCCATAAAAAGACGCCTAGACCCTAAGTAATTATTATTATTATTGTCTATAACACCACGCTGCGGGGGGTATTCCCTGTGGAACCCTGGTAGCTACCAATCCTATGTAGCGTAAGGGATAAGGGGTCTAGCCTGACTTAAGCAACACCACCGGCTGATTAGTCAGACCGCAGGTTGTCAGTTCGAGTCCAGCGCCCTTATCCCTGTCGATGCATGGGATACCTTTTTATATGGGACAAACAACACGCCTCGAAATCCTCCAAGACGTGACCAAAAGGGGGGATAATGTTGTGACCCGCACAACGGACACAGAACACAAGGGTAATTTAATACTGATTTATAGCATTTTCTCCAAGGTCGTACATGCTATAAACAAGGTCACGTGACCTCGGCGCTTATTTGCTGAATAAGCGTTTGGTATCCGAGAGCTACGAAGAAGGTCACGTGACCTTGGCGCTTAGCTCGGCGCTTACCCAACTCGCTCCTCAAACTTCTCTCCCTTGTAATGAGGAGCGAGGAGCGAGTTGTCACGTGACCTGTCGGTAAGCGCCGGCGCTTAGCTCGGCGCTTATCCAACTCGCTCCTCAAACTTCTCTCCCTTGTAATGAGGAGCGAGGAGCGAGTTATCACGTGACCAGCGGGTAAGCGCCGGCGCTTAGTTCGGCGCTTAGTTCGGCGCTTATCCAACTCGCTCCTCAAACTTCTCTCCCTTGTAATGAGGAGCGAGGAGCGAGTTGTCACGTGACCAGTCGGTAAGCGCCGGCGCTTAGCTCGGCGCTTATCCAACTCGCTCCTCAAACTTCTCTCCCTTGTAATGAGGAGCGAGGAGCGAGTTGTCACGTGATCCGGGCGCTTAAATCACGTGACCTTCAGACTCAGCGCGGCTCTATAAGATTCGGAGCCGCACAAACCTAAGAGCGAGTTACATAATGCGTAAACAATGTCACATGACCCCCCTAACACTACCATCACATACTCAAACAGGTCATGTGACCAGTAAACAACTGCGGACTGCGCCGCAGCAATGACTCATACCCTTGCACAGGGTATATAAGACGATGAAGCTGAACTAGGAGCCCTAGTTTGCTTTATCTCGTCCACCACCGGACTCGTACGTGTAAACTACAGATAGACCACCAAATAAACAAACTACCACACAACAAACGAACGTAGCCACTACTTAAGGACAACAAAGGAGAGAGACGACAGGGTCCTGACAACCCGCTGGTCACGTGATAACTCGCTCCTCGCTCCTCATTACAAGGGAGAGAAGTTTGAGGAGCGAGTTGGATAAGCGCCGAGCTAAGCGCCGGCGCTTACCGACAGGTCACGTGACAACTCGCTCCTCGCTCCTCATTACAAGGGAGAGAAGTTTGAGGAGCGAGTTGGGTAAGCGCCGAGCTAAGCGCCAAGGTCACGTGACCTTCTTCGTAGCTCTCGGATACCAAACGCTTATTCAGCAAATAAGCGCCGAGGTCACGTGACCTTGTTTATAGCATGTACGACCTTGGAGAAAATGCTATAAATCAGTATTAAATTACCCTTGTGTTCTGTGTCCGTTGTGCGGGTCACAACATTTCAATTGAGCATGCAGTTGTCTGTCCTCCTAGGGAAAGCTCACCTGGGCCAGTCTTTGTTCAGGCGACTTCCTTGAATCTAGCGTGGTACTCAGTCCAAATATAGAGTCCATCAAGTGTACTACTAGAAGCTGATAACCGCTCCTGGATCCAATGCGGAGTACTCGTTTCAATGAAGTTGATCAGGATTATTGAACTCTCACTTACCAAGTTGGTAACATTGATGCTAGATCTTCCGTGCCAGAAATGATCACAGTATAGCAACAACACTACGAGTCGTCAATCATATGCTCGGCTTTATTATCTGATGCTCACCTCTTGTTCAAAGCGATGTGCGAGCCGAGTGAAAGATAAGGCCAAACTTTCGGCAAGACCTTCGGCCGTACCGGAATGACACACCAGCACCAGCAACGGCTCGAAACCCCGCTCCCTAGTCTCTGAAACAGGATACTGCACGCCTCTGCGCTCACCGACGTCTCAGGCTCGTACGGACGCTCGCAAGCGACGTATACTTGCTGCGCTATCCGTGCAATCTGTGAGGTTGGTGAGATAGCAAATTTAGAGTTTTATTCATCCATAAGGAGAGGAAGGCTTACCGCTAGACCCAGTTTCGCAGGCCTGCTTGTGCAGCCTGGCTGATGACAATAGGCACGGTCTGTAACCACCACAATAAAAAAAGAACCCGCCTCACTTTTGCGAGCAGTTTGCATGCGTCTGCAGCCCAGGCGTCGATGTCCCCCTCAATGTGCAAGTCAAAATATTTTGACCATCGGGCGCTCATGTTTCCCGCTCGGCCCACATAGACTACCGCGCCTTGATAAGAACGTACTGTCTGGGCCAAAGATCGGACCAAGCGCGCAACTCCATCCGTTGCAAGCGAAGTCCCAATGACTATGAGTAAATCTGCATTTCCGTCTCGCTTCTGATGCTGCTGGAAGGATCGAGTCTCGTCCCCGTGATCCCGGGAGTCCTCATTCCAGACCACATCCGGAAGAAGTACACCAGGCGGAAGCCTTCTCAGATTCCACCTGACCTTGGATCCTCTCAGGCTCGCTGAATAGCGTGTCTGAGTTCCCTTCTGCTAGATACTTGCGCAGCTGGACTCACCTCGCTCAAGGCAATCCTGTCTGGTACAGAAGGCTATCCCATCCTTCAGCACTTGGTCATCGACCGCCCTGGGATCCTCGTCGGGCGGCTGTCCACACCGATTGCATTTCAGCTCGTTCCTACCGTGCAACTCGAGGACAAGCTCCATCAAGTTCGGACCCTCACGATTCAGAATCCCATCGATATTCGATGTGTAGCATCGGACGAGCCGCTTGCGCTCTGAAAGCCGGTGGATGTACCTATGACCTTGAGTCTCAAGAGCATTGCGCGCCATGATCCTCATTCTTGCCAACATCCGGCTGACTGGCAGAAAGGTTTCTACTGTACTAAGGTTTCGTATGTTGAACAGGTCTTTTGCGTTTACCGCTGTCCCAAGCTCAGGTGGTTGGCAATGATACAGCCCATCCTCGGACCGGTAGTCCTGGTGCCTGAAGCGTCAGTCTGATCTACCAGACGGGTAGGGTATAGCACTCACCGGAATGCCTGCCGCGGTCGATATTCCGGCGCCACACACTATCGTGATCTTCTTGGCACGAGCGATGGTAGCTTGAAGCTGTCCATAGACCTCTCGGTGGGCGGGATCGTCAAGGTACACAGTGGGGATCAATGGTAGTTGTGCTCGGTGCGGCATCTGCAGTGTGTCGTTGAAGCGGTTGACGTGGACACTTAGGCGTGGTAGTGGAGAATATGGCACGCCGGACTGCCGAGCTGAGAAGAGTCGCTTCGTGAGCTTCAGATTCAATGGCACAAACTCCCGCGTCTCGTTTGATTCGCGTTCCCTGGTTCTACCAACTATTGAGTCAGCCCAGAGAATTGGCCCATCGGTCAGAACCGCGGGTAGAGGAATTAGCGGAATGGTGTCAGACAAGGCACAGCACCAGGAATTGACGTAAACACAGTCGCTCATTGGAACTCCTCGTACACGCGCTAAGCAAAACTACAATGGATAGTGTTAGCCCCGTCCCACTCCAATGTTTGCTTAACGACAGGCAGTGCCACTTGTGTACGATGATCAACGAGACCAGTTCAGAACCGGACAAAGATAAAGCGGTCATCAATGAAAAGAGAGGAGAACAGAGGAGAGCCTGTGCAGAGTG
Organism: Ceratobasidium sp. AG-Ba; assembly: GCA_016906575.1. Taxonomy (NCBI): domain Eukaryota; kingdom Fungi; phylum Basidiomycota; class Agaricomycetes; order Cantharellales; family Ceratobasidiaceae; genus Ceratobasidium; species Ceratobasidium sp. AG-Ba. The sequence goes on along the minus strand of CP059611.1, from coordinate 3,889,299 downwards.
CCATGTATCCGTTCCGATCCCTGTCCCGCCCGAAATCCTGGGCGGAACGAAGCAGCAGCGTGAATCAAGCCGGCGCTCGCCGGTACCATTCCAAATTTGGCCAAGCGGACAACCGGCGTCGGGACCCCCGGCGGTGTTCGGGGTCACTTTCTGGGCACTGTATGCAATCTATCTCCTGTCGTGGCATTGACCCTGAACAAGCGAGACACAAATTGATCGTATCGGGGTGGCTGAAAATTGTATGGATGAGTCTATCGATTTGGCTGTTCGCTCGGTCCTTGTACCAACCCAAACTCTCTTCAACGCAAAACCGTCCGACCCGTTGACACCGGGTGATCCGGTGAATTACGGAGTACGTCTCCCACCGCTTGATTTTGCCCTGCAGCCTGGTGGCAGACTAGAAGACATCGTCGGCAAGTCTCCCCAGACCCTGCGCAACAAAGGTACTCTGCCAGAAAGAAGACCAAGAGCGCCGCTTTCCCCTAACAAGGCTAGTGGTAGGGCACATTAACTGGCTCAAAGAACAGGCGGCCGAGTGTGGCGATTGGTCATGGAAAGCAAAAGTCCGATTCACCTAACCTGACCTGAAGTTCGACTACCAGCGTCACCTTTGCTTGAACTTGTACGCTCCTGCTACCCCTCTTCAGTCCTCCTCCACGCATGGCTTCCGATGAAGAGTTTCCATCGACCGGTTTGCGAAAGGCGGTCGATATGAATTTGCCGATGGCGGAGCCCAACTCCCTGCGAGAGTGGTGTGCCGAGTGGCGACGATTGAATGCGATCAATACTGATCGAAGGGACGAATTTGCTCTCAAAGGTGTCTACACAAACTGCGACGGCGACCAAAGGCGAGCTTGCATCGACTTCGAGAACAACCGCGTCCCTCCGGAGATGGTTCCGTCGCAGACAGCTGATGTCGACTCGGTGATCATGATTGTGAAAGACAAGTTTGCGTTCGCGCCCGGCCTTAATTTGCGTTACTTTATGCTGCAAAGCGAGAGCCATACACTCTACGATGACCTCCATATTCCGCCGGTAAAAGTGGAGGACGAACACGGGGAGAGCATGGTGAGTGAGCTCTCATGCGCGGTAGCTGTCCGATCCTCATGGACTTGCCAAACACCCAGCATGTGTTTCCGCATAAGGTCCCAAACGCCCGCTTCATGGAGGCCGACCCACATATGACGATTCGGATCTGTTTTCCGAGGCTGCGGCGAGCTGCAGGGAGGAGCGTGACGGTAACTCACGAGGAACACGCGCAACTATATGACATGGCGCTGCTCCCGGCTGCTCAGGCTACCGTGCCGGTTGAGCTCGTCGGATGTTGGCTGCACGACACTGCCAGCGAGTATTATCGTGCTGAGGATGTTCGGAACGAGCGAGAGGCGGAAGGTACGCATTCGGCCATCCCACGAGGCAGGCGCGTTCAGCAGACGGGGCGGAGCGTGCACTCGGACTATCTCAACACTCTGGTGGCGGAGATGAGAAAAATTGTCAACAAGGAGCCAAAGCTCGCATGGGCTAGATCCTTTTTCTTCGTCATTGAGATGCGCGGCCTGAAGGATCAACCCGGAAGTATGCATCTGCCTCCTGAGGAAGCTCCAGTGACAGCGGGTGAGTGCGCAACCTTTTAAATATTGTTTGGCAGTTTTCCGGGCCCTGTAACTGACGTGCTCAACGAGTACAGCAGGCGGCTTGATCGACGACAGTCCAAGGGTAGCGGCGGTGGAGCAAACGTTGAGCGCATTCGTTACGAAGAACCTTGAGCCAGACTCATGCTTCGTGGACCTCGGCATGAACATACGGCTGCCGATAGATGACGATGCTTACGAGTGCCCCCTTCCCGCCGCTGATGCGCATGCGGCCATTTTATCGTACTTGCTCGGTATCAGCTTGGAGGAGTGCATGGAGTACGTCTCGGGGAAGGGAGGCTACTATCAACGAGATGACCTGGCTGGCCTCAAGACGGTGGCGGGCTTCCGGTTCCGCGTCCCTCCAGCTTATAACCACTGGATCACCTACATACAATTATACTTCAGCGACAAGGTGCTCACGTACAACCTCACCCTCCCTCACCACGCGAAGCGCGTGACCTGCTTCGAAGTGCTGAGCAACTTTGACAAGTGGCGAAAACATCACTTTCAGCCCTTGTCCGCGTCCTTCGGGGGTGCGCCCGCCTCTCAAGTGATGCATATGCGGCTTGAAGTAAGAACGGAGCATAGTCAGTACCCGCACGTACAACTTCGTATCCCAGACGCCATCCTCCGGTCCTGGATGTATGTCGTTGCACCTGAAGACTTTTGGTGAGTGGCTAGCTTGCGGCGCGTGAACAAAGATCTGACTGTGGGGCAGGGGATGGAAGTTCAATCGACTAACTTCTATCTATTCTCTGCTTCGAAAGTGGATCAACGCTCGCGCTGCGTTATCCAAAAAACGTCTGGCCAAGTACTGCTCTCTGTTGGTGACGCTCGTTTGGATGGCGAACGCGCTCGTAAATCGACCTGACGACACGAAACAATGGAAGGAGGTACGCGACGCCTCAAGCGTTCACGAGGTCTCGGAGCAAGGCGAACTGGTTCCTGTTTGGCCGCTGAACGCTCACTTTCTACATTCCCTCTACCTTTCGAACGCTCGGCCGCCCAGAATGTCTGGCGATCGGCTGGTTTCTCTCCAGACATTGATGAAAAGCTGTGGGGTCTACACGGAGGACGAGCTATCCCGTCTGGCGTCCGGTACTTATGGCTCAAAGTCAATCGACAACTCATTAACGCCCCCCGCAGTCGAGGCATCCCGCAGCATGTACCCTCGTATGGGCGCCAACCGACGTAAGACGGTGCAGGTTCGCAGCGCTGTTCGGATGGCCAATCCCTTTGATGGACTAATCCAGGAGGACGAGCAGAATGATTCTGACCAATCGGCTGTGGCGGATTACGAGGAGCGTCCGAGGGCTACTCCTCGCAGCCGGCAACTCGCCGACATCTTCAGCGATCTGCCGGCGCAGATGTTTGCGAAGGCCCCCGTGTCCAAGACTGGCGCGTCCTGGTGCATGCTTGAGCCCGGATCGACGCTCATCACGCCCGATATCTTTGCTCATAAACACATGCTGGACATGGCGTTTCCTTCTCGTATTGTCTTCTACCAGCATCCAACCAAGTGGAGCGAGACAGTGGAAATCCTCCTGCCGACGATTGTGGGGTCGCTCAAAGACGGCTCTGGAGCGATGCAGGGCGTTCACTGCTTGAATGCGAGGAAGGCCTTTGTGACACTGCAGGAAGATGCAGACGATCCTGAAGAACGCGAACACCTGGTTCAATTAGCCCGCAGTTACGTCAATAATCACTGGGCGTGGCTACCGTTTGGGAAACCCAAGAATCGTCTCTGGGCGACCGGTGTGTGCAAACAGAAAGACATACATCATGTTGGCCCAATTGCAGCTGGGCCCTGGATTGTGCTGAATCCCAATTTATGGTAGCTCATGAACTGAGATTGCGAACATGTCAGGTCGCGTAGACTGCTCTTGCATCCCACATCGCCGAATCGTGCGTCGTCTGAAATGCTTCTCCATCGTTGTCCGTTGATTGATCGCATGTACAAATGTGTATATGACCTGATTCTGTGACCTAATTCTGTGATCTAATCCCGTGATCTAGTTCTCGATTGTGATTCCACAGTACATCTCAAATTCCAAAAGTGATTCTGTCGACAAAACATGTTCCAGGCATTAAAACTATGACATTTTCACTGTACTTCCACGAGTTTGAACATCCTAATGACAGCAGTTAACATGCCATGCCAACAGACGGGAGTGAGTAGACACAGTCTGGACTACAAAATGACAGCGTACGAGCTGAGAGTCAATGCCCCAACGTACTACTTGGTATAGTTGGGTTCCAGCCACACATGTTCACACGTTGGCTAGCTAGAGATTTGACCCAATGCTGAGCCTGCAGCCTTCAGTAGACATGTAGCCAATGCTCTAAATCCAGGGTTTTCTGCGTTATAAAAAGGGATACTTTCCATATGCTCGTTTACCTTTGTTGAGCCCAATCTGAGGGCTGTGACGGATTGTGTCGGATTGGGCCGGATTGGTTGGGATTGAATCAAATGCACCCAGTTATGCGTCAGTAGCAAGGAAAGCATCCTATGAATAGACAGCATAGACAAAGGGCGACATTAAATTCGGCTCGATTAGTTTGATTGGGGGCGCCTAATTGGGCCCATTTGATTCAATCCCAACCAATCCGGCCCAATCCGACATAATCTGTCACAACCCTCAGATCGGGCTCAACACAGGTAAACAAGCATATGGATAGTATCCCTTTTTTCTTGCATAGTAGCGCCACTGTTCTCCCCAACAGAATCTTGTTTGCCGCTCATGTGCAGCCCTGATTTGTCAACCCTTTGTCAGTAAACTTGCGCCTAGTGTTTACGCACGAGATGAATTACTCTAGTAAAATTATTTCCTCTGTTGAGTACAGTCTGAAATTATGCAAATCATGAACACTTCCGTGTTGGAAATGGTTATATTCTTCATTACCCCGCATTCCCACGCGAAGCAGGCTGAACCATGTTGTGTTAGTGTTCAATATCCCACGCATATATTCATATAAGGAGCTTGGACTTATTCAGATAGTCAATGGATGTTCGGATCCCCAGGCGCTCCCACTGCCTTACCTAGTGGAAGCGATGCAAAGGTCTAATCTATAACAATGTCGACCCTGGCCGATTATTGCGAATCATTTGCTCTTGTACAATCCTGCCAAACCACTCCCCATTGCCTTTGGATCTATAGTTAGCACTCCCTGTGCTGCTGCGAACTATCACATGGTCGAGCCCAAGCTCATCAGAACGGATGCTCCCAAAAAGCATCCTGGTTGCTAGCTGGAAGTCCCACCTCTCCATGTTCCTCCCGGTCCGCTTGACTGTTTCACCTCATAGCTGGGTTGAGCACGGGTTAGTTTTGCAGATCGAGGTCCCTTGTGTGTTAAATTGCATCATGGATTCAACTCCGCCTGCGGTAGACGTGTCGTTACTATGGGTACCTGGAAAATGAACCCATTGTTCCTTAGGGTCTATGCTCTTCTCGGCAGAAATAATGCGTCCTGGTATCGGAGCAGTAGATCCAATAGGAAGGCAGAGTGATGAAATGGGCAGTGCATGGGGTCTTGTAAACAGCCAGATATGATTAGCAGCGGTGGCGTCGTTGGCCCGTCTCTTTCCCGGCTAGATTCAAATGTCGACCTGCACCGATCGATCGGAACAGAAGGCTATGCTACCGCGGGACCCAGCAAACTCCGGCTAAGGCAATATTGAAGGCTTTGTCCAATGCGTCTGGCGATGGAATCATCCGACTAACGGCGGCACATGGAAGGGTCTCGAGGGAACATCTTCCTGTGTTGGATCAGCGGGCAGCCTAGCGAATCCCGTTGAGCGCACCCCTTGGTTGCTTGAACATTTGCGTATCCCCAACACAACCATCCACATTCAACACCTTGCTCCAAGTTTTTTTTCGCTCTGAGTACGGGCTTAATGCTGCGAGGTGGACACTACTGAAACCCTTTGATGTAGTACAACATGCCGCTCTGCCCCCTGACCCGCTGCCTGTTTCCGACGCTTTCACAGGTCCCAACTGAGTCCGATAACCCCTTCAAGCATGCACCTTTCACGTTCTCGGAGTTCCGCCGCAACATGATGTTCGCACCGCTGGAGGGGGACGACCAAGAAGATATGTTTAGAGATGACCTTCTCAATGTTGCAGACAAGGCGGGGGTCCAGGCCGGTGATGGTATTGTCATCGACAAAGAGTCTCTTGGCCGGTTGAAGAAAGCCGATGCTGATAGCCTTTCGGAGGAGGCGCTGGCTCGCGCAAACAAGTTCATCACAGATTGGTACTGGCCGAAGGTGCAGGACTACCGGGCTGCAGGGATGTCCACCGCCTACGCAATAGAGCGCATACAACTCATAGGCGGTAGCAATGCCCGCGCCGATCCGACCGGGCGCGACGGGGGTTGGGGCTACTATAGGAAGGCGGTCCAGACGCTGTTTAACAGGCCCGGTGGTGTCTTGAACGTAGTTGAAGAAGTAATGGACCAGGCTGGAGCCACGCCCGCGCACGCGTGGAGACAGCGTAGGGACGAAAACAGGGTGCGTATAGCTCATTTACAAGCTAGATTACAGTACTTATCAACGCATTTGTCACAGCGGTCCGTGGAGAGTGAGCCATTGAACGAGTATGATGTGCCGCTACCGGGTGGGTGTTCCAAATATATGGGAGGGGACGTGCACGATGCGATAGCAGAAGCTGTCTTTGGACCGGGGGCTCTTGGCACGAGCGGCAAGCCCGATACGGTGTATGCCAAAGTAGGGCAAGTTTTGGGGGAAAGAATGTGGGAACGCCTGTCGCGTAGGCTCACTAAGTCTGTCATGAGGTCCAGAAGCTGTCATGAGACTTGTCTGGTCATGATGAAAGGTAAGCACCTGAACGAGCAGTCAGCGCAACCTGCTCATCTACCCATACCGCCCCACAGATGCTCGGAGGATTGGATCGAAGGAGGCCATGGACGATGCGTTGCGTGCTTTGAAGCGGTGGCAGATTGAAGCTGAGAGTACCCTGGAGGCACTGGATGCGCCCTTCAACAGATTGAAGGGGGAATTGAGCGAGATCTACGATCAGCAGGGATATACTATGGCTGACGTTGCCGCAGGTCGGTTCAGTTCGGCTGACGCGAGACAAGGTTTTGCTGACCGTCAAACTAGCGATGCAAAGGCGGACACGGAGCAAGAGGGAGTATAGAAGTCGGAAGAAAATCTCAAAATTGGCAAGTGCCATGGATGTGTCTGCCTCGCAGGAGGCCTATGAGCTTTTTTGCGAAACGCTGCAGAAGTCGTTGGACGCCGAGATCCCTCTAGGCCCACCTTGCAACAGGGTGCAGCTGCTGGAGGGATACGAAGAAATAGGCACTGAGAAATACCGGGGGGTGCCCCAGGAGGAGCTCATGGCGCACCTGGGGCTGCAAGGGATGTCCCATCTGCCTCTAGGCAACCCAGGCAGCCCGGGGTCGAAACCTATCAATCTCATGTGCCACCAGGTCGCTGGTATATGCACCGTACTGGAGCACGCTTTTACTGCGGAGGAGGGTCGAGCGGGCCTGGCCACGATGATATGCGATGAGGTTGGGTTGGGGAAGACTGGTTTGCTCATCGGAGTTATCCAGATGATAGCGCATCTGAGACAGCAACAAGAGTCCTCTCCCGATAAAAAACTCATCCCCCCCCCTTTGGCAACAGGCAAGTAGGGTTTTTGAGGGCGGTGAGACATGGAACTGACTGCTGCAGCCGCAGGATCCCCATTCTTTGAGGGACGTGACAAGATACCGAACCTGCCGCACCTGGTGGTCGTTCCGCGCACCTTGTCGAACCAATGGACCAGAGAGATAGCAAAGTTCACTGGCAACGGAAACTTCCAGGTGGTCAGGTATTGCTCGGACCAAAAAGACCTTGCACGCTTCTTTGCAAATCCCGACGGCGACTATATGCAAGCAGCAGGACGAGGTGGCAGCAGAGCGGATCGAGTGATTGTTGTGGCGGACCGGTCTGTAAGTCGACGCTACAAGTTCAAGCTTGGTGGCAGCTGTTGACTATCATGAGCTTGATAGGCTATCGAAGCCGAAGCCAAGAGATGCTTTAAAACAGTGGAGCGTATAGGGAGCAAGGCCGTCCGAAGAAAATTGGCTAGAGGGGATCCAAACCAGTTGTCACTGAAAAACGGGAGACTGAGCTGGGGAAACATCTGGGAACAGAGGTTTGCCTCGGTGATATACGACGAGTCCCATCTGCTCCGCAACGATAAGATGGCCAACTTAGCGTGTCTGAAACTCTCAAGCAACGCATTGGTTTGAGTAGCCGCTACTGCAACCCCGCTCTTCACAGGACCGAAGGTGTGTGATGAGACTGTTATATCACTGACGGGCAGAGCAATAACCATCTTCCTAAAGGACATTGCTGCACAGGGGCGGCTTCTTCGTCACGAGCCGTTCATCCAAAAGGCGGGAGAGAAGTTGTTTGATCGGATGCACGAAGACGTGAAGGAGGCTAGCGCAGAATGGGACGACAACTCGGCGGAGGTCATAGAAGCTGCTATAGCAAAGGACGTGGCGGAGCTACAAAAGACGGAGTACGTTGGGAGTCGACCTGAAGACGTCGCGAGGATCGAGCAAGACATTCGATTCAGATATGATAGCGACGATCAGCTGAAGATCCTCAAGACCGAATTCATCAATCGAGGGTCCGTAGAAATGCTGCGAGAGGCAATATTGCCCATTATTCTTCGCCGCACGGGCAAATCTCAAAACGTCAGCGGCGAGCCAATCATGACAATCCAGCCGTACATCGAGGTTACCGCGTGGTACAAGCTTCGCGTCCTGGAGAAGTATGTTGTGGATCGAGTGAGTCGACGGAACAAGGAGGAGAGAGCGCGGAGGCAGAGGTACGTGCAAGCAAAACCCCACTCCCTGTTAAGCTGGCTGAACAACTGACGGCTGTTCTCGTGTAGGGGTGAAGAATTCGATCTTAGTCTACTCAAGTGGGATGTGAGTTGGGGGTTTTCCGCTACGCCATAGGCATGATCTATGTTGCTGACATCAACCGTGTAGGACTTCATGGCCAGTTTGAAGGACGCATGCATGTGGGCGTCACTCATTGACTTGAAGCAGAAAGAGAAGGATCAGGGTTTGAAACCCGGGACGCTGGTTGATCATATAGCAGACAACTGGAAAGCTGAGAAGAGGCCTTGGACTTTCTCAGGCCGGCTAACGATTCTGGACAACCTTATCGATCGTTTCTGGGAAGGCAATGCCAAACCGCCAGTCTTCCATAGAGATGGTGAACCCAATTACGAGGCCGAGGACCAACAGCTGGAACCCCCTCCACTGCTTGTCCCACGGAAGTTTGTTATCTTCATAGAGTTCGGCCGGCATCGGCGTATGGTGATGAAGGTGAGTCTCATCGGGGAGGGCACATCCGTATTTGAGCATTGATGTCGGCGGCGGCGGATATTTCAGATGCTAGACCTCCAGGGACGCAAGTATGTGGAGTATCATGGAGATATGAATGTCGAGCAGCGGCAAAGGGCAGCGGATACTTTCAAGGACGACCCGGATTGCCGTGTGATGATCATAAGCAAGGTTGGCGGCACAGGGCTCAACTTGCAGATGGCAAGCATTCTGATTTTCCTAGTCAGTCGTCCACTGTTCTTGTAGCGTCCAAGTCATCGTGTCTAACCAACTTCAACAGAGTCCGCTCTGGTCTGGACTGGAGAAACGGCAACTGATTGGCCGGCTCTGGCGGTTCGGCCAGGAAAACCAGGTCATCATCATAGACATCATTACAGCTGACGGACCAGACTTGGTTCTCGCCGGCTACGCGGGCAGTAAAACAGCCATGTCGGATGTATTTTTGCGTGTGGAGAAGGAGCTCTATGAGGCGCATCGCACCTGGATGGATGTGCAGCACGACTTACGTACCATTGGCTGCTCCAGCGACGATGAGGACGAAAGGATCCCTCAACCTGGAGTGCAGAATGTGAACCGTAGCTACGTTGAGCCTCGGAAACGCAAGAATGTGGTGCTGAGCGAGGAGGAACTCGTCGACATTGAGTCGTCCGATGTGGAGTCCGAGTCCGCTAGCCAACCACCGAGCAAGAAGCGGAGGGTCCAAACCAATGCTGAAACTATACCAGGCTCTTCACCCCCTAGCCCGCCGATGACCAGCGGGTCCGGTCTTGCAACGCCCTCTGTCTTGGCCCTGAAACCTGTGCAACAGATATTTGCCTCAAAAGCCACGCAACTCTCCTGCAGGTCTGTTGAGCACAAGAATTGGGGGCAGGCCCACCCCAGCTTAAATGGCATACTCGTCCAACCTAGAAGCTCGTCTCCTCTGCCATCGACACCACCGCGCTTTGATACGGCCGCTCCATCTGCCGGATTACAGCGCACAGGCTCTTCAGGAACTGCACCTGGGAGGCGAGCAGCCCGCCTCCGTGGACCTCGAGGCAGAGGGTTTGCTTATTCACCTGAGCCACATACCCGCCGGCAATGTTCCAGCTCCTCTTCTCCAAGTTCCGAATCCCCGCGCTTGGGACCATCTTTTCCTGCATCTCCCTCTCAGTTGTCTGGTGACCCCCAACCGCAGTTTACTGACCATGAGGTCTTGTTTCACACTTCCCCTGTTTCATCACCCCCGCCGCCTTCGCCGCTCGATGTGCCCTCATCGCCGCTGCCGCTGTCGTCGCCTTCTGCGTCACCCTCACCGCCTTTGGCGTTGCCCTTGCCTGAAGCCCAACCAGCATGGTCAAGCACTTTGCCAAGACCCCGCCCGCGGCCGATAGTAAACCAAACAGCTGACATGGAGGATATCTTTGACCTATCTCGATCAAGTACAAGCAAAGCGGCCAATCAGGCTTGCAGCTTGGTAAAGAATAAAAAGGCTGCTCCCAGCCCTGAGCGAAGTATGGAAGCGGAGCGTACCTTTACCCAGCTTTTGCCCACCGGTTCCGGATCATCCAGCCAGAATGACGCTGAGAAGGGTGCAAAGGTGAGTGATTGATATATCACCGCTCCCAGTGGGAGTACTCATCCACAGCTGAAGACAAACTTACGTGATTGCAATTGTTTGGCACAGACGTCAGTGCAATCGGCACCTGTACCACAGGGACCGCCGCGTAAGTGGAATCTGCCCAAAGCCTCAGATAGTCCAAGTGTCTGGAAGGAGAAAACCGCTGCAATTACGGCTCAGATTAGGGGAACGGCGGCACCGGTTCGCGCAACGGCAGTGGTTCAGCCTCGGGCGATTGTCAATCAAGCTCGAACTTCGTCAGCGACTCCCGGTTCCAGTAATGCTGAGAATGCTCAGCAAAGACACGGCGAGAATTCGGTTGGCGAGAGCAGCAGCCAGCGTGAGGCGCTTCAACAATCATGTATCAAGAAGTGCTCACATCAGCTTGTTGACATAGCCAAATCGACGAGCGTTAGTACAAGCCAGAACGCAGCACCAACCATGCAGCAACACAAACGCAATGGGTTTGCCAAGCGAACTTTGTCAACATTAACGGCAACAAAAGCAAACACGAAGGCGGCGGCTCTATCACAACGAGATGAGGAGCTTTTGGCGTCTTCTGCCACTGTGCGTCCAGCTGCTCGCCGGCCTAGAATTAGCCTGTTTGAGGAGACAAAGTGACCCAAGCCATGTGAACGTGTTGATATGCGGAAATCAAAAAGCAGATAACATGCCTCGGGTGCTCCAAAGCAGCTTTCCTTTTTTTATTCTAGTCATTGAATACTGTTGTTCCATCTCTAACATATGTCTCTCAATAGCATTGCTATTTACTCTCACGGTTTTGAATGTGAAACAAACGAGTACAGCAAGAACTGACAGAGACTAGACCGCTAGCGGGAAGCATTTTGAGTTCACAAATAAACATGCATATGAATCATAACAAAGGTTAGAGTTTGATGACACCTCAAGGCAGTGGATCAGTATGCTATATCTCAATCGCGCTAGGTATACAGTTGTTTGTGGAGCAATGGAAAGAAAAACCTGTTCTGCTCATTTCATTTCTTGCATCAATCAATAACAATAGAATGAGAGAATGGATAATATTTTTTGTTAGAACCGTTGGCGGATTGGACAAAAGTGAGACTTCTTTCACCCTCTCCATTGTTTGCTCATCAATTGACAAAGTTGCTAAGGATCATCGCCGGATGTGAGCCCGGAATGGCGACTGGGGTGGGGCCTGCTGGTTGACCTGTAGACGTTGTAAGCGTAGATTGATATTGGCGGAATTATTCATTGGTACATGCGTAGTTCATTGCTAATCGTAAAGAACAAACCCACTAAAGTCTGATGTTGGGCCAGGCAATTCTATTCAAGTTACCGCCCCATGGCACAACTTACGAAGCCGACGTCAAGCGGCAGCGCCCACTCCACACTGCAAAAAGGGGTGAGTTTTATTGGGGAAAATTAAGCTTGATTATCGCCTATAAGACAGTTGTCAGATTTGAAACTACCCACTCATTACTGGGGCCAATCCGGTGCAATTTGCGCTCATACACATAGAGGGGTTGCAAATTAAGCCCGATTGGCCAAATTAGTGGCGCTTAATCCATCAAATTTGTTCAAGTAAACCTCAATTCTGCTAACAAATAACCCGCTTTTTCCCAACGCAGCCGCCATTCTAGACTTGCATTCGGCAATGAGCCCTACCAATTTTGGCAATTAATGAGCAAACAACAAGGGCTGAAAGGGCTCTCATTTTCATCCAATCTGCACATGGCTGTATCAAATCTGTACAAATCTGTCAAGCACTAATGATTGATATAACTAGTAGCAGTCATGGGTGTGTTTCACAACATCCAGGTTGTGGAGTCGCTTGTTAATAAACCTGTTGTAAGGAGCCATGTGACCCCAGGCTATAAACAATCTTGGCTTTTAATATTTTCAGGCACTGCACTTGGTTTCATCTGTAATTTATCTAAATACGATTCTGATATACGCTATACAACAATTCCGCACTGTGTGTGATCTCATGAAGTCCTGTTCAACCTTGCACCTGTCTTAATGTCAAAATGCTTCCAGATATTGGTGGTCATTTAAAAGTGATCTAGATATGCCAGTAGCACTAAGAGCACTCAGGGAGGATAGGCGTCGGAACTAATCCAAAATTTTCCAGAGTGCTCAGACTTAACAGAGAACCCCCCTGGTATTTGGAGCATCAAGAAGCTCTAGCATTACTTGCTGGCCCCGCCAGAAGGGTGCGGGACCGCCAAAGAAACAATCACACAACGTATTCTTGGTTGCCACCAGCACACACACATTAGACAGTAGGTGCTAGCTGTTGAACATGAGGTAGCGGGCAGGCTACATGATGATAAGTTGAAAACTCTCTGTAAAATTTCCTGCTTCAATGTGAAAATATAATGATACAAATTGCATGACTATATGCGCACTGCTAAGTTTGGTATCTTAACACTACCCTCCAGGGTATGTGATTTTTCAATCTCTCCCTTTATTTCTTAACCAAGGCAGATTCCTTGTTGTTATTGAAGACAAGAGGTATACACATCATCTCTCTAACCTGCCATGTACACTAGCTCGAATAAGTCTTGCCTCACGTGATGCATTTTCGCCATTTCTCCATTCTAGGATTCAAAACAGCCAATCGCGACGCCTTGTATTATACGAAAAGATAAATATACATTGTATCTACAGCCATAGAATTAAAACGGAAAAATCCATCGGGAAGTCGGCGAGAAACCGAGCTTAAAAGCGCGCATGTCTGAGGCAAGACTTATGCGGCTGTGCTACATTGAACATGTGCATGCAACTACTGACCTCACGACTCGATTTCTGTGCTCTAAAGTATATGTAAGCGCTAGGAGTACATCTTATGACCAACTTGTCTTGCTTGAGCGCTGCTTGAGTGCTCAAAAGACGAGCCAAATGCAAAGGTTGGTTGAGAGGCAAGCGAGGGGGTTATCCCCCTAGTCACATATGCAATATCGGTGTAGAAGATAAGGGAAGCAGTACTGGAGCAGTGATGTAGCTCTAAGCAACATAATTGAACTCAACTGCGGCCGTTAGAGCCACGTAAAAACTGGGTAGAAGGGGTATGGATTCCAGCAATATATCCTCCCCCTTTTTGATCGCTCTCTGCTCACGGTTTAGCGCATAGTACGAGCCTTTAGAAGTGATTTACACATTCTTCAGCTACTATAGTATATACTTTAAAAATCTGGCGCCGATTGGCTCCGTTCCGATGGAGTTGTGTAGCATACATCCCAGCCTCATAGGGCAACCTGTCATTTTCATAATAAAATCGTCAATAAACCAAAGCCCCATACTTGTATGCTACCCTGATAAACAACAGCAGCTTTATTTCAAATTTCAGCCTGGCTTGCCGGCATGCATACCGAGTACGCATGTCTTCAAGTCTACTGCTCTGCCTAACCTATGCTAACCTCTTCTGCCCTGATAGTGGCTTCATTTCAAATTCCAGCCTGACTTGCATGTGTGCATACTCAGTACGCACATTTGGGTTTGTTAACACAGCCACCCATATCAGGTTAGGTAGATATATTTCAAATTTCAGCCTGGCTTGCCTGCATGCATACCGAGTACGCATGTCTTCAAGTCTGCTGCTCTGCCTAACCTATGCTAACCTCTTCTGCCCTGATAGTGGCTTCATTTCAAATTCCAGCCTGACTTGCATGTGTGCATACTCAGTACGCACATTTGGGTTTGTTAACACAGCCACCCATATCAGGTTAGGTAGATATATTTCAAATTTCAGCCTGGCTTGCTGGCATGCATACTGAGTACGCATGTCAGCAAGTCTGCTGCTCCACCTAACCTATGCTAACCTATGCTACCCTCATAGTTCCTTTATTTCAAATTCCAGCCTGGCTTGCCTGCATGCATACCGAGTACGCATGTCTTCAAGTCTACTGCTCTGCCTAACCTATGCTAACCTCTTCTGCCCTGATAGTGGCTTCATTTCAAATTCCAGCCTGACTTGCATGTGTGCATACTCAGTACGCACATTTGGGTTTGTTAACACAGCCACCCATATCAGGTTAGGTAGATATATTTCAAATTTCAGCCTGGCTTGCTGGCATGCATACTGAGTACGCATGTCAGCAAGTCTGCTGCTCCACCTAACCTATGCTAACCTATGCTACCCTCATAGTTCCTTTATTTCAAATTCCAGCCTGGCTTGCCTGCATGCATACTGAGTACGCATGTCTTCAAGTCTACTGCTCTGCCTAACCTATGCTAACCTCTTCTGCCCTGATAGTGGCTTCATTTCAAATTCCAGCCTGACTTGCATGTGTGCATACTCAGTACGCACATTTGGGTTTGTTAACACAGCCACCCCCATATCAGGTTAGGTAGATATATTTCAAATTTTAGTCTGGCTTGCTGGCATGCATACTGAGTACGCATGTCAGCAAGTCTGCTGCTCCACCCAACCTATGCTAACCTATGCTACCCTCATGGTTGCTTTATTTCAAATTTCAGCCTGGCTTACCTGCATGTGTACTGAGTACGCATGTCTTCAAGTCTCCTGCTTTGCCTAACCTAAGCTGACCAACCAAAGTAAACCTATGCTAACCTATACCGCATTGACAGCAGCTTTATTTCAAATTCTGGTCTGACTTGCACATGTGCGTACTGAGTATGCATGTTGGTAGTGGGGTGCTTACTCTGCTAACCTAGGCTAACCTGAGCTAACCTACAACCTACACTAACACCCAACACCCAACAGATTTTTGAATTCAGGGCTGCCTTGCATGTATGTATACTCAGTATGCATGTCTGCAAAAGTAGCTACTGCTGTGCATGTTTGAGTTGAGTATTTCAGACTCAGATTAGTTGGACATGTCACTCCTATTGTGTTCACTCCTACCTGATTCCAACCCCTACCTCCCTACCTGGCTCCCTACCTGTCTACCTCCCTACCTCCCTACCTCCCTACTACCCTACCTCCCTACCTGGTTCCTACCCCTCAAACCTGACCCTACTTTGCCTAAATAACCAAAGCGAGAACTGGAAAGGCGGCCATAACTGGTGTCGTATAACAAAGGGAAAAGTGGTCACTTTGTCATGTACACTATACATTGCTTCGCATACTTACGCGCAAGGATTTCATCCAAATGTTCGCTGACGCTGCTCGCAGTGATGAATTCTAAAACCTTCTCTAGTATTATATCAAGAACGTCGCGGCGCCTTGAATAGTGCATGAGCCTAAAATAACCTTCAACGTCAATGTATCATGGCCAGAAAGTGATATCTCACGATTGCGACATGGGGCTGAACTTTGGTTTCGGGGCGGTCAGTGGTTGGGAAGCGGATGCTGCTCGTTCATCGTGCTCCAAACCGGCGCTTATATACCTCTATCAGGTCTCCGAATTCGACCCTCGATCGCGCTCCGCGGCCAAAGGTCCAATCTGACGTCCGAAGAACTTGACTAGAAAGGCCCAAGCAGCCTACCTGCCCTATTGTCCGTCCCGGATGCCCAACACGAGGCTACAGACTAATGTTCATTCGTCCGCCTTGCTGGCTCTGGAACGAAGGGCTTATCGGTCGGGTAGGAGCTTTGTCTCTCGAGCAGACGCTCTGCTTATGCATACGTCTCCCACTCCAGCGCTTGAAGGCTATGTTTGTTTCGTTACTGACGTGCGAGACAATCGCTCACAGAACCGATATGGAAAGTCGATCCACACGGACCGACACGGTTCGGTACGTTTATCTTTGCGCTATCCTTGCAGAAAGGAGGAAGATGCTGGCGTTACAACTGATTTAAATCAAATTGGAATGGATCACAAGGATCTGGCCGTCTGGCCGATGTACTCACGGCGCACTTTATGTAATGTAGTTACACGTTATCCGTCTCTGATCGATGATCTGAAAGGCTGCCCACGTGACCGGATGGAATCTCACCAACAACCATGCCGCATCACAACGCGTCTTCGCTAGATGATATCCTTCATAAGGAGCGATGCTTAGAGCATTGGGTGTTTCTAGGTGACGAGAGGCAGATGGAGGTCGAGATAGCCACTCGTTGAGGTATCGATAGGCAAGATGTTGGTGAGTGGTCAACCTATGTTGTGGATCCTGCTTACTCTTGTCCCGCCAGTCCTGAAGCGAGCACTCGATGGGTTTGTTATTTATCACCATGACAAGGCCGAGTCCGTGGCACCATGGTCCTCTACACCGGACTACCTCCAAGGCGTAAAGGTCTGGGGGTACGCAGCAACAATCTATGGCAAAGAAGGTCTGGCAGCGCAAACCGGGCTTTGGTTTCAAGGCCAAATCCAGTATGAGCTCGTTGTCATCGATAGAATCACCTCTCTCACAGTCGAATCAGATGCGGAGTTTCGCAACGGGTAAGGTTGCTCGAGCTGTTTGGTTGACGTTCTGACAGTTACCGTAGTGAGCGATGTTTGTGGCTCATGGCTGGCCGGTGGAAATACGCTTTGATGTCGTGTTTCGACTTCTATAGTACTCTATGGCGTCTAACGTTGGCCGGATACCTCCTCACGCCGTTCAAACCATTATCCTCGTTTGACAATCCTCCGGACTGGTGGCCGGAAGACAAGCACGATGGCTGGGAACGGTACAAATACTACCATCGTCTATCGAAAGTACCAGCCGTTCGTCGCCATGCGTTGGCTCAATTTCAGATGTGGCCAAATCCCGACCTATTCTCTTCACGGCCGCCGCTTGCGCCAATCATTTCCGTACAGAAGCTTCCTGTCAATTCGTCTCAGTCGAAACGAACGATTGAAGACGCAGCGGAGGAGCTTGTTTCTGGGGTTTCATCCGGCTCCATGGACATCGAGCCGGAACACCCGTCCAAGAGATCTCGAGTGCATGACTCCATCATGCGAACTGATACGGCTGGACCAACAGTTTCGCTGGGTCATCCGATCTGCGAAATTACGACATCTCGATGCATCGTAGAAACCGGCACTGTTTGGGATGTAAACAGTCTCGGTCCACCGAAACAGTTACCTCCCAAGAAGGTCAAAAATGGCGCTGCGAAGGCCGAGCCCAGGGGTCGGACGAGCACCGCCCCGGCTAGTTGCGGACCTGCTGAACGATGATATTTGTTGCTATCCTGTGTATAAGCTGTCTATGAATCAATTGATATTTCCTCAATTTCGCGTGATACTGCCCTCAGCCTCGATATCAATCGCGCATTCCTCTTATAGTAATCAAATAACACAGATGAGGTACAAGGGATGTCTTCTGACGAACGAGATATCAGCAGACGAAATTTTGAGCGTCCACCGCCCAGTGCAAGTGTGTCATTTTTCGATTGCTATTCGGCTCTCTTGCAACAAGATCTCAAAATATCGCGCATGATCTAGTACACAGTCATACGTAAGTACAGTTAGTTGAAAAGCGGGACTCGTGCTGGTAGCAATCACCTTGGAGCTCAGCGCTTGTGATGATCCAGTAAGGGTTTCCATAGTCAAACTTCAGAAGACGCAATTCACGATCCATCGTTGAACGATCGCGCCCAATCCTCAAACTCTTCCATTCCCGTTTCCTCCCGGTGACAGCCCGATCCAGAACGTGGTGCCAGTCAATCAGTAGATCAACAACGTCGATCGCTGCTCGTAATGTGGGCAAATCACGGTAGCGATTAACGACAGTCCGTGCCTTCGGCTTCCAAGAGCTTGCAAGACTGCGCTGTGCATGTATCTGCATTAATGCAAACAGCGCCTGGTCAACGATCCTCTGAACGCCGCTTTCCATCTCTACCAGATATGCGAATTCGGGTTCTGGTGCTTTCCGACTCCTCACCCTTTTCCACCATACCTGTTTCAAGATATGTCTGCCGATCGCCACTATGTTGCCCAAATTTCGATCGTGTATATGAACGGAGTTGGGCCAGTACTCCCATTTCTCCCAGTTTGACTCAAGTATCTCGATAAGTGGGCCCATCCTTGCGGCCATGCTGTTACCTGCTGCCGCAGTGGATGATTGGTGGCATGTGCATGTTAAGGTGGGCCGCATATACAACTCGTGATCGTCCCACAACCGCCAGAGCTGTGCGTCCCCACAAGCAACGTAGTTAATGCTCAGGCCATACAGTTCCGCCGCTCCGCGTATGCTTTTATCGAGCAGCATCGTTGTTTTGTGCGAAATGGAAATGAGCTCTACTGACGGATGAGCTGTATCACCGCGCGTATTATTGGTAATCCAACCCCTACCCTTTTCGCGCCGCGCCATCAGTACGGAGTAACTGTTAGACTCCGCCAGAGCATGGGTTGTCTCCGCGTCGTCCAATGTAGCGTAAGAGTTCTCAAGCTGCGTAGTAACGGAATAAGTATTGTCCTGCATTCATAAGTTGACCGTCCCTCTCACGATGCACCGCCTGTCAATTCCCGCTTCCTGCGCCTTCTGCTTCATTGCGCACCTGGTCTGTGAGTTGCAGGAAGCAACCTGACCATGCCCCGAGTGTTTTTGCTCTCTCATGCCAGACATATTTTCTCAGTCGGTGCAGAGCTGTACTCGCCGGTCGTCGTCCTGACGAATCGAGACGTTACGTACGCTCGGCGTCTCACGTGATACGGCCCGCCCCTAGACACGTGCTCGCGTATCCTGTTTGAGTATGAAGTCCGTTGAAGCTCAAAGCTGGGCTTCAGCGCCGGAAGGGTTTCTTTCGCTTACGTTCTCCGCATGCAGGGCATATGTCGGAATGTCCCTCGATCGGGGATCAGGGCTGTCGTCTGGTTGAAAGACTATGCCATTCCATGTATATACGAAACGGGGAACAGTTTAAAAAACAATCAAAACTAGGATGTATGCGGTGCGACGTAGGAAACTGAATGACTTTGTTCAGTAATGTCACGGACCTGGCATATGTTACGGTCATTGAACAGGTGTCTCGGCGAACACAGGCTAGTTTTTCTGTTGATTAGAACGACATTTCCTGCCGCATTTACTTGTTCGCATTTCATGTAATACTTGTATACTGAGCTCATCGTCCGACGGAACTACTCAATAGCTCAGTTAGCTGGTTGTATGCTATGTTTGAGCCGAAGGATAGCGTGGTATTATTGCGCCCCACATTGCCTAACGCCGGTGTAGATTTATATATCATGCCTGTATTTCATACCACAGAAGCTGCACGCAACCATCTGGCTTGTCATCAACACTCGAACATAAGCCTTACCTGAGAGAGTGGTGGGACCATCTGACTTGTCCATCCTGAGCTCAAGCAGCGCTCACTAACATCTAATACCCCGTTTCTCCGCTTGCGAACGCATCTGAGGGTATTAGTCTCGACCCTTTACTTGGCATATGGTATATTGGGTCATTCTCCTGAACTTAATCCAAATCATCCCCAACGTCAAACAGTACAATTGAACATCATTCTTGTCAGATTAGTCCATCATAGAAAGTTCTGACCGGGATATGTTGAGGCCAGGTCGCAGCGGCGGATATTTGGCTCGGCGCTCAAAGGTTCTTCAATGTGACCGTATCGCCCACTTCGCAGGTCAGTCTCAAGGTGACTGATCGAAAATAAAAACGGTCTGTCAGATCGGCGCTTCGAGATCCCTGAACTCCCTGACAGCTCGGGTTTTTCACGTGACCCCTCTTGTTCGTTCTCCTACAACGACATTTAACCCTCTACTTCCGCCCCTCGACTACTTGTTTGACGGGCGCGTTCACTCTGTTCCGCTCCACCAAACAATCGACTCTTGACCGATCCACAAGGCGAACCGACTGTCGAGAGTGCGGTGGGGTATGGGCAGAATGTACGGCGGGTACGACGCACGTCTCGCTTCCTTGGAGCGGCTCGTTTGATTCTGTTCCGCCCCACTGAACGATTGACTCCCGACCGATCTACAAGGCGAACCGACTGTCGAGAGTGCGGTGGGGTATGGGCAGAATGTACGGCGGGTACGACGCACGTCTCGCTTCCTTGGAGCGGCTCGTTCGATTCTGTTCCGCCTCACTGAACGATTGACTCCCGACCGATTCACAAGGCGAACCGACTGTCGAGAGTGCGGTGGGGTATGGGCAGAATGTACGGCGGGTACGACGCACGTCTCGCTTCCTTGGAGCGGCTCGTTCGATTCTGTTCCGCCTCACTGAACGATTGACTCCCGACCGATTCACAAGGCGAACCGACTGTCGAGAGTGCGGTGGGGTATGGGCAGAATGTACGGCGGGTACGACGCACGTCTCGCTTCCTTGGAGCGGCTCGTTCGATTCTGTTCCGCCCCACTGAACGATTGACTCCCGACCGATCTACAAGGCGAACCGACTGTCGAGAGTGCGGTGGGGTACGGGCAGAATGTACGGCGGGTACGACGCACGTCTCGCTTCCTTGGAGCGGCTCGTTCGATTCTGTTCCGCCTCACCAAACGATTGACTCCCGACCGATTCACAAGGCTAACCAACTGGTGCAAGTACAGGATTCCGCCAGAGAATGGAGAGCGTGCAATGAACATCTTGCTTCAACAAGCGGCCCGTCTGTTCCGCTTCATCCCACCAATCTAAACGAACTGCCCAAACGCTCGCATGACACTGAGAATCGAGTAGTGATTGATTGGAATAGGCAACGGCACCTGGGTATTGGACCCTGCAGCGTTAACTCGGAGCCCATTTGGCCCACTGTGTGGATGGCTTCGGCCTGTTCATCTCGTTGAGTGACTCACTAATCGGACATTAACCAACCGTGTTGGGGTGGTCTGCAAAGAGGTTTTTTGTTTCCTCAACGAAGCGATGCTGTTATGGTTGCTGGTGCCGATATTAGTGACAGCTAGCAGAAAAATTGGAGCATGCGCACCATCATCAACACAACAACAGCTGATTCGTTTCAATCGATCCAAAACTTGATCGACATCGCATGTCCATACGCATGCTTTCGCCTGTCCGTCAAACCTCCTCTAACGGTGTCAGCCGTTCTTCCAAGTATAGTCCCAGTCGTTAGTCCATAGATAGGCACCTCATCAAAAATTATATGTACAGCTAAATCGCATGTAGAAGGCTAGATGTATGCAATATAGAAGCAGTTCCTAGGCAATCCACCGCTTGCATATCATCACTGCAGACGTCCGCCTCCAGGCGCACCGCCACGTCCTCCGCCTTGTCGACTTACCTGCAAGCCAGGCCAGTGATCAAGCTAGAACGACCGTCTCGCACTTAGTGCTTTATCACCTGAAGTGCACTGTCATCAATCTTACGTTCTGGCTTCCCGTAGTAATAGACTTGTTTTTGCCCTTCTTTCTTTTCTCATCTCGTTCATACTTAGCGTAGCCACACACTCAGTCGGGGTTGCAGGGCGGGCCCAGGCTGAGTATTGTTTGTAGCAGTGTGGCTATACCAAGTCAACTAGAACTTGCTACATAGAGCTATATCTAGGCTCAAGATATGCGCGTTGAAATTAGCTATCGAATCATGTATAATTAAGAGGCGCACAGTACCTTGGCCCATAAGAGAGAAATTGCGTAAATACAGCGCGAACATAAATCTCACACTGGGGGCGATCATGGATCATCTCACAGGACCTCCTGTCACCCGCCCCGGCTCGACAGGGAAGCAGTCAGAAAACTGTGTTTGGCAAATGGAACAGAGGCTCTTAGTATAGTAGCCAGGCGCGGTGCAACTCCTGCCAGTTGCAGTTTTACGTGATCCTTGCACGCACTATCCTATTTATCGCTCCCTCAAATCTTGCTCTTTCTCGATTTTTTACATCCATCGTGTAGCTACAGTCCAGTGCAGTGCGAGTGTGCAGCTTGTGCTTAGTTCAGACCTCATCATGAGGTGCGTGAGTGCGATTGGGGGAGCGGGACCCTTTACTTGATATCAAGGGTCGATTTATGTCAAACGCATTCCCTTTGTTAGTAGAAGAGAGATAGATGTTAGTGGATGAAAAATGGCGCCAGCTTCTCAGATAGAACCTTACAGCTTGCTGCAATTAGATAGTAGGTCATGCGACCAAAGGAACGTTGGCATGCAGCTTTGTGGATTTACCAAACAAGTATGCACAGCGCGTGACACTCTCAAGCCTTTTAATAGACACCTTTTGAATTAGTATAAAAACTAATTTCATGTGTGAGACCAGGCGAGTTTAGAACTGCTATTTGTCAAAGTAAACAACGAATTAAAACCAAGTATCACGGAAGTTGAAAGTTATCAGGATGTCTCTTTGTTCGAGAAGCGAAACTTCGCTTGGGATCAATCCGTGGCCGTCGGTTCATGCACAGCAGATTCATTTGTGACAGGCTCCCTCCCAATGTGTTCCAGCGGATCGATCGCTAGTTCGGTATCAGATCGCAGCCAGACATGAGAACTCAGCAACTCACGGTTCACGGCAGGAGAGAAATCACTGTGTCCAGAAACCTTTCCATCCCTCAGGCGAATCACTTCGGTATACTTAAGATCAGGATTCGATCGACTATTGTCAACTCACATGGTTTCATTGGAGCCTTGCCTCCAGTTGATTTTCTAGCTCCTTTGGGAGGAGGCATGGTAAAATTGAATCGGCGTGGCAGCGAAGATGAGGAGCGGTGTTGAGGATCAACATGGCTTGGGACGTGTTTTTAGTTGATCAAGAGAACACGTGACCATCGCTAATCAGACCGCGCCTAACGTAAGAACCCGTGGCGGAAAAGGTGACTTGGCAAATGGGTGGTGTTCATTCCTGCGGTTGCTGCATACGAACTATGGGATCCCGCGTCCTCCATGAGGGTGCGCTTGTCGAGTGTTCCATCGACAGACCCGAATGAATGTGATCGCATCGTATATTTGTACATTCTTGTTGCTATGAGCTATGAATCGAGAGTGGTAGCAAATGACTATGGGACGTCCGGATCGCTGTATGCCCCGTCAAACTCATCCGTATCCTCTGGGTCCTTTTTTGAGCGCGTGGGGTCCGCCTCGATTTTCATCCTGGCCATTTCTGTTCCTGAAACAGTCCAGGGGCTGTCGCGTTGTGGTTGTTCTTCGCGAGGCTTGCTTGGCTAGAGGGAAAAAAAATAGTAAGGAAGCACTGGAGGCAAGCCCGAGAACAACTTACCCCCACGATAAATTTGCACATCAGATTTCGCCTGAACACCGGGACACCATCCTCGCCAACTGGTACTATCACCATTTGGGATCCGTGTAGTTTGACGAGCGTCATATGTTCTACGAATATAGCCAAATGAAGTTGTCGAGCGCAGCACGAAGTAGCGAAAAAGTAAAATGCTTCGCCGAATTCAGATTTCGGCTTTTTCAGTTTGCTGACCCACCGAGAATCCTTGCCCAGATTTGACGAGCACTTGCATACAGAAGCAACCAAAGGTAACCGGATGCCCCATGGGCGGCTTGCTTCAGGGGCATGAATCCAGTGCTCGCACTTCACTGACGAGTTTCGGCTCGCTCGATGAAACACATATAGATCAGTGTGCTCTCTCGCCCTTATGTTCTTGAGCCACGAGCGTTGAAGTGCAGGCACTAGTCCGAACTGCAGATAGTGCACCTGACTCAGAAGTTCCGGGAAGAAAGACGTAAACTCTGGAACAACCAGCGCCACAGATGCAGCCGCCACCAAGCCATCCCAAGGTGTGCTTCGCCGTGTTAGCGTTTCTTGAGAACATCGGCGAGGTAAAATACTCACTCCTCCATGTAACGGCGGATGGTAACTTTCTCAGAGGCAAGAACCAGGTTTGCGCCGCAGCTTGCAATCATTAAAAGAGACTTGTTGGACTTTGCGACCCAGGCATTTAGGCCATCGAGGGTATGCTTGAGAATGTCTTCGGTGGAGGCTCGCCCTCCAGTCCCTGCACTTTCGTGCCAATAACCACCGCGCGGATCGCTTTCCGTGAGTAATACGCAGAAAACGTTGAATGTGTCGCCCGCGAGTCTGCGGCTGATCGGAGATAGTACTCAGCGAGAGGCTCATTCAACTCACGTTTTGACCGACTCGGACAGGTTCAACTCTCCCTGGTCCAACTGTTGAGTCACTAATATCACCTGCGCACAAAAACAACCAGGTTAGCTCCACCGCCTGCTCCGCAGTTACTATTTACCGCTCACATCCAAGTCCAGAACTTTCATTGTACTGGACAATCGCTCCCCGAGCACTATTGCGGAGGGTCGTAATGACTCAAGATGGTGGATGATGATCACTAAACTCGGCTGCCCTGCACCGTGAGCAATTCGCCTCGTTCGACGCACGTTATTGACAACGGTGTACTACATGGCCCTCCGGTTGTTGAAATATTCCTTCAGGCGTGCCAGGTTACTTACGGGGGGTGGGTTGTTGTTGGGCTTCTTACTCCAGCACACGGGACATATAAAAACAAAAGAGTCCATGTGCGACGTTGCAGCAAGTTGAATGCATACTTCCCCTCGAGGTTCATTTTCTCTCTCGAAGCAATAGGCAAGCGCGCAAGTGCTGCAATCGAGAAGTTCGCCTCCGTCCGAGCACAATGCACAAAACTAGACGTATGATAAGATACTCTGCGGCGGCAAGTCCAACGAAGCTTACATCGTCATGTTTGATCGACTCGTCACGAAGCACAAGCCGAAGTTCTGTGGCAAGCGATTTCAAGAATATCAGATTGTAGTATGAGGTATCAAGACAGTTCTTATACTTTTGACCGAGATTGCACCTGGGTGATTCATGGTCCAAGCAGCAAGACGGAGTTCAGATCAGAGCACCGAACGTCATGTGATGTCGTGTCACACACCGAATTCACGTTATCCCTTCACCTCGCACCCCCTGAGTCCATCTATCAGTGGCCGCTTACTGACCACATTCAATCTCGCTTGCTTCTAAGCAGTCCTCTACTACCTTTCTCACATGGAGCATTCGAAAGATGTGACCATTATTAGTGTTGCGATTACTTGACTTGGCACCCTATTGTTGCTTAGTGCGTTGACACTGGCCTCCGCCATTCTTGTAAAATTTTACCTACTTTCTAGCTTTACTTTCACCGACATCTCTGGTAGTGTCGATGGATACTCAGAAAAAAGCCCTCAGCTCGTCCAAACGGTTACCAGGATACAAGGTCCACAGTATGATGAACAGGATCGGTTGATCCGATCGCCGATCAGTGCCTGTGGGCTATTGAACAACGGAGAGGACTGACGCTTGGGCGTCTCCAGACAAAGCTGAAGATGACCTTGGAAGTGTACTTTTTAACCACAACTTGTATGAATACATGTACAAATAGATCATACGGAGTGACACATCTATCAACGACAAACATGTTGTTCACATATGGCAGACTAAATTGGACGACATGGTCAGCTGATGAGAGACGATAGTTATATTTGGGGAAGCGGGACCTGCTCATCGTCTCATTTCAAGGAAAACAACGCACTGATTTACATACACTTATGACCTCCACGGATGGTGGGCCACACGACAGACCCTGAGGCACGTGCCATTCTAAACCAATTGTTGGTTTCGACTCGGTCTTTCTATCGCCACTGCAAAAAAGCCCTGTCTGAACGTGCTATCTTTACTTCAGCGCCTTATATCCTACGTCATGGAAGACCTGCTGCGCATCGACACGTTCGACTACAACGGTGCTTATACCTATGACGATCTAGAGTTGGCTTTGACTCATTGTCGGCGGTTCACGATCATGTATGGCCCTGGAGTTTTGGGCACCACCAGCATCAGAGTAGGATGACCACGCCGAGCGCCTGCCCAACTGTATTGACTTTTCGATAGCCACTTCACGGACCTGGCGGGTTATGGAGCGAACCTTCTCACCCGGGAGGACACGGTCAGCAGCGGTTGTTCATGCGGCCCACGATGCGAGCGCCGTCGTCGGAAAGAAACCGTCGCGCGCAGCGACTGTTAGCGCTTAATCGTCAGGCCGCAACGGAGGCTGTACCGACGGTATTTTATCGGCTTCTCGCATATCTGTTCCAGCATGACCGGTTAGACAAGTCATACACAACAAACCCAGATTGCTTGGAAAACAAGGTCTTGCCAACCATACTCGTCAACGATGCTGAAACCGCCGTGGTCAAAGTACTCGGATCGAACGAAGATGTGAAGTGCGACGTGTGTGACCTGGTTCTCCCTGCTGCACAGTTTCAAGCGGACTTCCTGGAGAACCATACGGTTCCATGTCCAAGATGCAGTACGTCCAAATCAATACTAGTTTTGAAGTTCTGACTCACGTTACTACTCAAGGCGAATCGCAAGGACGTCGCTCTGAACGGACGGCCCCTATCCTTCAACCGGCTGTGACCATGCTAGATGAAATCCCCGACTCCCAGGACATTTTTCAATCAATGGCAGATGATTCGGATGTGCTTCTCCTGGTGGGTATACCGTGCATAGAACCCCAGCTGGAGACTCTGGTCAAGGATATGGCACGTATGGCACGTGAGTCCGACAGGCGGGTGGTGTACATCGGGTTGGAGCTATTACCGAAATCGGGCTGGAGTCAAATCGTCGACGTACATCTGCGGGTTGATCCTTTGCATTGGGCAGAGAGGCACTTCCAGAAGCTGGTTGCTACTCAGCACGAGAGCCGCAACGGCTTAGAGGCTCTGGAATCGGTAAGACCCGAATGTCTTGTTGCAATATTTTGATCTCACTTGCCGTCCAGTTCTTCGTCCCTCCTCCGGTTCCCTTCGAGTTAGGAACCGATGTTGGGCAGTTCCTCTTTAGTGGCTCTGTCAACGACTGCCGGTTGTGTTTTAAGTCGGTCAGCAGTGACGTCGTACATCCATGTAGGGTCTGCCATACACCCTACTGCATGCAGGGCCCGGACGCGCCAGACGACACCTGCTGTGTTCATCTTTTCGAGTTGTCGCCTTCTCATGTTGACGCGAGTTCTGACATGAGACGCGCGTTAGAGAAGTTCGTCTGTCCAGGGTGCTTCGTGCCCGCCTCTGGCGAGCTCTACCCGGTTAGTAAAATGACAAGCCCGAGGTCATAGACTCATATTGTCACACAGCACTCCGTTTGTCCCGCACCCTGCCGCCTCCCTGAACCTTTAATATCCCCACCGCGGCTCGTAGTTTACATTTTTTACATCCATGAGTTTCGGTACACCGCCACACACATGGCGAGAGCGGTTGCTTATACCTGGAACGAACGAGGCTGGCCGGTAGGAACATATCCTTTGATCTTCAGTTCTTCATATGACCGCTACGTTCAGTGCCGTGTGGTGCCGATTAGCTTGGACGATCTCGCTCATAACGTCTCCGTAGACGTACTCAACAAGCAAAAGTCAGCCACTTTCCCGTCTTCTTTTCTTTCTAGCTAACTCATTCGCACCGGCAGCCTATGGAACTATCGCAGTTACCGAGTATTTGCTTTGTATCTCACACATGCGCTCACGCCCAGTCTCAACATACAAACAAGCGCGACTCACGCCGAGCCAGTTGACGTGGTATATACAAACGACCCTACAATCTCCACCGAGACACTAAACATGTTTCCAGGTTATAGACATGACACTAACGGCGATCCAACCGGTGTTGTTACACGCGGCCTCACTGGATGTGATACTGCTTTGTTGTGGCCACCTGTTCAAGTCTCCTCAGCTGGTAGGATGCTTGCAGCAAGTCATGTCTCAGTGAGTTCGCATCGTATCCTCTTTACGTACTTGCTCATGCTAATGGCCTGGGCAGGTGGCCTATTTTAGAGAACATCGTGGGATGTTTGAACACCAGGCTTCCGGCCAGCGTCATGACCCCTTTGATTTCTTCGCTGGTCGTGGACGCCCTTGGGTATGGCACAGAGCTCCCAACAAGCTTCGTGGAGAACTGGATGCGGGACGAGATGGCATCTGCTTTAACGGATATCATTCTATTTTCCCCGAAGAGCGAGCCGATGATTTATCGTTTCGCACCGATGCAAACGCGACCGCTCGGACGACCGCTTCCCAGTGTGCTTCACACATGTGACTGCAAGAATGTTCCCCCGACCGCACGAAACGTCAAGAAGGAATGGATTGTTAAGTGGCAGGTCCGGCGGCCGAAGTCGGTTCGTTGGCTCGATCCTGTGCGATCCTTCTACATCACTGACCATGTAACAACCTTCCCCTCCATCTCACATAGTCTATACCAACGCCTAGAACACCAGGAACTTACGATTCGGTTGATGTGCAATGGGTTAAGTTGCGCTTGATTTGTTCTCGTTGTCGTTCGGAACAACCCTTGATACCCGAAGGCATGGTCGGGCAGTTGTTCACTATTGGAGGCTTGCATTTTGTACAGCTGCCGTATTCGTCAGTTGTATCATCTCACCGTGATACTTGAGAGATTCGTCATAGGACCTTTAGCCCCGTCGTACCTCCGGCGGATTCTATGGTTTGTGCCTTTGATCATTTCTTGGAGGGCGGCTATATGGCACGGCCCCCGTCGACTCGCAACGTTTGTCTTTCTTCACGTTTCATTGTTTTCCTTCTCTTGTATCTAGTCTCTTACATATCATCTGCTCGTACTAGTGCCTCATGAATGCAAAATCCTATCGTTTATATCATTTGACATCATTGCAGTCACTCGCCCGGCTGGTTCCATCCTCCATGTGCATTTTCTTGCTAATGTATGCGGCATAAAATTTGCGCATCAGCTACGCGACAGGAGGCATCAATAATATGATGTATAGAATGGGAACAGAAGTTCGCTTGAGCATTTTTAAACTCCAAACACATTGCCTAAGGTCGTGCAGCAAAACACCGCCTCCCACCCATGATAGACATAAAGAGAAGAAAAGATTTGGGAGAGTGAGAGCATGATATTTAGATATCCCGTGAATGCCATAAAGTGCGCTAACAAGATATAAAGATGTACGTTACAATTATTCCGGAGGGACGACGAGGGCTAAAGTTGATAGTTTATCAATACGACTCACTGATACTACGGCTGTATCGGTTACTCTCTGCAAACGTTTAGATGAATACCCATTGGCGACTCAGATACACTTAGGTGTGTAATCCATTCAGGACGAGACGACACAGAACATATGCCTATGAAACGATCTCAACATAGTAGACCCTTACTATTAAAGGGCACGTGGTATGCCCTAGACTGACACTTCACCACCATCACTATGGCTCGTACAAAACAGTCGGTTCGAAAAGCCCAAGAGAGGAGAGGCATCGCGACGAAAGTCCCCCGCATATCTACGAACTCGCTGTCGAACATGGCGCAGGCGGAGGACGTCCCACTCTGGGCCGAATATGGAGCGGAAGAGGGCAGGGAGATAGCTGCGTCACAGGAAGCATTGAGCTCGGCGGCGAAAGGCAGGAAGAAGAAACCCAAGAAAGCTGAGACTACCGCCACATCGAGAGGGCGTATCCGTGAGTACTTGTTATTCGATTTTGCCGTACCACTAATCTGTCACAGTTTTGGTACGCGCACTGAACGGCTTCTCATTCGAACAAAACGGCAGACCGTTTACGCCGACCTCGCCTGTCCGCTCGTGGAGCAACGTTACTCTTTTTGGCTACGCGGCCACTCTCGCTGCCAAGACGCAAAACGATTTTATTGCGACTGGCTACTGGGATCTCAAAAACCACCCTGTGTACAACGAATTCATCAAGATCAATCCCACACATATCTATGTCGATACGATCGAGGGATTTGCTGGTGGGTGAGTAGATTACCACATCACATTTAGCATTCGGCTATTGACTGTGGCGATCAGAAAGCCAGTGATTTGCATTGAGTCACTCAACTACGTTTATGCGACCCTGCATCCAGCTCCCCACTTTGAAAAAGCTTGGTGGAAGTTTGTAAAGGGGTTTAGTTACAAGGGGCGCCCAGCTCCAGTATGGACCGACTTATGTGCCAGCGATGAGCAGCCGGACTGGTGGTCTGACGACTATAGCTTCGAGTCGTGTCGCAAGGCAATCAGCAGAGCAGAGCAGGGTCTATCTGATGCACCCTCCGAGAGCGATTATGATGATGATGAGCATGAGAAGGGGGGACGGAAGGAGGGGCAGGTGCAGGAGTCGGAGGGGGAGAGGGAGGGGGAGAACCATGGCATGCAGGGTGCGGGCAGCCAGGCGATAGGTGAGTTCCGTAACGTCTGTGGCCCACAAGAGTCTCACCATTCGGCTCGAATATAGATCCACTTGCGGAAGAACTGGATCAGGATGAAGCGATCCGGCAGGACCTAATCGCTAAGGTTCGGAAGCATGGTGATCGCGAAGGACTGGATACGATGGACACGGACGAGTTGGAGGTGTTATGGGAGGAGATTGATGCAAAACGGAAGGCCGCGAGCAACGAAATGTTCGATCATAGCGCAAATGTAAGCACACATAGATTCTGGCAATTCTCTTGCGGCTAATTACAGCAGCGGCAGAACAAGGGCAAGGGCCGCGAGGGAGAACAGAGGGAGGAGCGGGAGAAGGAGAAGGAAACGCAAGGGGGCAAGAGGATAGACGTAGCTAGCCCCGACACAACAGAGGATGGTCGCGGCGAGGGCAGCGGCAGTACAGAAGGGGCCGAAGCAACTCGGCTCCCGGAGGCCAACAACCCGTCATCAGCAGGTGAGTTAACGACCAAGATTTGATCAGATACAACGGTAACAGTCACGGATTAATTGTTTCACTTTCCGTAGAAACCGACTCATATCAAACTCACGGCGCGTCGAAAATTGGTGCTGAGTCGGGTGGCAATGTTGGCGGTTCTGGGTCGAAAGATGCTTCGGTGAGTTATTCTTACTGGTTCGATTTCTTTATCAGCTGAGTTGAACATTTTTGCATACGCGGAACGAAGTCATCGTCCGACTGCATGGTGAAAGGGACTCTCGCTCCGTCGACTACTCCCGGCGGTCCTCAGGCTGCCGCCCTGGACAAGACCATCTCAAGCCGTGGTGGCGATCTAGGCTCCCTAGCCCAGGCAATGAATCTCAATCAAGCCGGCCAAAAGCGACCGCACGAAGACGAGAACGAAGGGGAGGACGAGGGCCGAAAACGACCTCCGCCTTCCGAAGCGTCTCAGGGCGATTTGAGCGTCGTTCCAAGTCAGGTCGAAATGGTCCGCTCTTTGATGCCCGATATATTCACGCACGATCTGTCGGAAACTACGGTAGCGTTGGTCGAGGGGCCAGGCGTAGATGGCGCTGAGACCAACTCATGGTTGGACGGGTTGTTTTCGTTCTCTCGCTCTGGGCGCGCTGCTGCCGCTGGTTTTACAGAGTGGTACATCGACCAGTGGCCTTACAAAGGCTGGGACAATTCGGCTCTCATAGGCGGTGCGCGACAACTGCTACTCGATGAAGAGGTTCTCCTTACGACCATGGACAGTATCCCGATGGTTGGTATGATGGAACTCTTTGCAGGTGCAGTTGTCATGCCGGACGATGCTCGTGGCTATCTGCAGCGGCGACTTGTAGCTCGCATCTCGCTTCTAGCGCGAGATAGCGTCTTGAAGCCCCCCTATATGGAGCTCTGGCTTCATATCATGCGGGTGGTCAGGGACTGGAAGGAAAGCCTGAGCAAGGACACAGGTCGCGACGTCTCCGTCCCAGTTTTCGACCGCCGGCTCTTCGACCGGAGCATCGATTCCTCGAAAAATCTGCCCAACTAGTTGTAGGAACCGAGACACCATCCCCGGCTGAATTTTATCGCGAACGTCCATGTATTTTTGTTTTATCCCGTTTTCCCGTCATCTCAAATCTCTCAATATACAGTATTTCCCATCTGAACGTCCGTACAAATCCAAAGGCAGACTCAATGAGTAACTCGCAAGTATCTATTCAATGACACCAAAAAGTCACACACATCGTCTAAAGGTCAGTCGTAGACGAAAGCTATCCCCTACAGTGCCCCAATGAGAGGTATATTCATAAGTACAAGCAAACCAGTGTGGCTGGAGTGCATAATCGTACCCAGAACGGCTGTATAAGCCATCTGAGCGCTTTCGCATGAAGCCTAATGTCGGAGAGCACTGGGAATATCCTGCACGGCGTCAGTAACATAAGGTATCAATATAGTTTACAGTAATTTTGCGAATGTACTTGCCTGGAGCCTCATGAGGCATGGCTCGCTGTAAACCAAACCGATCTGACGAGCTGAATATGCGGGCGCATGAAAATCAATACAGCCACGTGACAAACCTACGACTTTTAGACGTTCACGCAATATCTACCACCATGCCGATTCCTACCATCAAGGGCAACTCCTACCAGAACTCTACCGCCTTGTTCCAGGCGCTACAGAAGGCCATTAGGTGGGCGCCCAGCATCACGATTCTATGCGGCGCAGGGATATCCACCAGCGTAGGTATCAAGGTAAGCTTGTTGTGAACGCGCAAAAACAACATGTCTCGATAAAGTTGAATCAGGATTTCCGGTCCAAAGACGGTATATATCATCAGATCTTCCGAAACGGCGATGCGGTTATCCGTGGAAGAGTTCTTTTTGACGTCAAATCGCTGAGCGACAGCAAGCTACTATGTGTCTTAAACAAAGTGATGTTGGAGCTTCGCGTGCAGGCAAGGACCTCAAGGCTGTCGGAATTTCACGAGCTGGTTCACGTTCTGCACTGTTTCGGTCAACTCATCCAGTGCTACACGCAGAATTTCGATGGACTTCAAACACGAAACTACCCTAAACTGGCAGACGTCGTGTTTGAGATGCACGGCTCTAACGCGGTGTTGAAGTGCAGAGTATGCCATCAACAATCAACTCAACCAGCGGAGTTTTTTGACCAGAGGATTTTGGATTCAGAACATATTCCCTGTCCCCGTTGTGTCGAAGCAGGCGAGTAAAGCTTCAAAAACGAGACTTGATCTTACTCCAAAGTCATCTTTATACAGCTCGCCTAGCATTGGAAAAGAATAAACGAGTAAGACCTGTTGGGTACCTCGCCCCAGCAATTCTTTTCAATCAGGAAACCGCCGAAGGTAGAGATGGGCAAGACTATCACAGCATGATCGAGAAACACGGTCGACGAACTAAAATGCTCCTCGTTGTCGGCACCTCTTTGCTCACGCCAGGAGTTGCATCAATGGCTAAAATACTGGCTAATCATGTCCGCAACGGGGGGGGACTCGTTGTGTACATCAATAGAGATCCTCCCTCGGCAGCCTGGGAGCGGTACATCGACGTATTCCTCGAGACTGATATTGATACCTGGGCTGGCGAAATAAGGAAGGAGTACCGGGAGGTACGCAATGCATCGAAAAAATGACAAAGTGCTCTTACATTTTGATGTCTCTGTAGATTGAGATCAATGCGCCGAAAGCAAACTTCGCTCGCCTAGTGAGATCGCAATCACTATCCATTCACCACAACTGATGATATGTATGCAGGCGGCTGTTGTGCGAGAACTGACACACGTCAAGCGTCCAGCGCCAACTTTTTCCGAGTCATCGCTGAACCGCGCGGGCCATCGTTCCACAGTTGACAGAAATAGTCCTAGCTCAAACAAGACACTCAAGGCGCAGAAGGTGAGTATTGTGAATGGTGTAGTATCATTCAGCTGAATCTCCAACACGTGCAAGATGCCCACGGGTAAAACTGCAAATGTCGCCCCTGCTGATACGACACGTGTCATACAAAAAGAGGCAATCCTGCTGTCCAGCTCAGAATCTCACTCTCCCTATTCCTTTGCTGATATGCAGACCACGGCAGGTCCTTCTTTGGCATCGTCAACGGCGCAAGTCCGATTTTTGGTGGTCGTGCTTCACCGTGGCGAGGTATATCATGACGCAGTCCTATTAGCACGAGAGGCAACCGGTCGGCTTCGTGATGCGGGTTGGCAGGTGAGTAAGGTAGTATTGCTCTGCAGAATTCTCATTACGAGTGTGTTTTAGAGTGCATGTGTCCTTCAACAATCAGACAACCGGAGCCCTGTAACTTCTCCCTTTGGCTTGTGAGATAAATCATTTCCAATAGTCACTAAATAACCCACTGGCGCTTGTCTCATAGACAACCTTTCCACCTGCTCCTTGTCCATTTAACCTGTTTTGTTCGAACCTTGGAGCCACAAGCTACTTTAGAGCCAGAGGTTGATGATATAGTCGAGGTGAACCAATTGACTGTTGATCGAAAAGTATCTAACTCTGGAGATACAGCTACTCGCAGTCAGTCGAAGACATGTCGAAAGCCTTCCACCAGTCCTCTCGCAACAGGCTGTCCTCATCTGTCGTGGCGACCGCTTGTCTTGTCCGCATGAAACAAAGGCTGTGGAGGCTAGCGTTCAAAGGTGTGTCGTTCGTGAATTTCCGCATGAGTCAATTTACGAGATTCAAAGCAAGCCTGTTCCGCTGGCATCAGGTCTTTGTGACATGGAATCTACGAGAGTTTGACGCTCGTATTTGGGGCCACTTTGTGGCTGATCTTGTGCAGGCCACTCTACGTGTAGTCGATGAGTCTGCACTGAGTGTCGTGACTGCTTTGATGGACCACCCAAATGTGTCTTTCGCTTCGGATATAGTCTGGTTTTCGCTCGGTGGCCCCACCATGACGCTGGTTGCCTCCCCCTTCGACATTCGCCCGTTCGGCCGACCCCTGCCAGACATCAATACGAGCTGCCCCTGCACTTTGCATCCACGGTCCAGGCGCAAGACGAAACAATGGGTTGTGCAACATAACGGTTTGGATGGGATGGCGGTGGAAGACCTTGTTGTGACCATCGGATGCTCACTGTGCGGGCGATCATGGACACTGCCAAAGCAAGACAGGGCAGGTGTTGTTTGCATGAAAGGTGATTTTTCCTCTATCGTAGCCCCATATTTTTCTTGTTCGTGGGCAATCTCTTAGTGCTATTTGAGTAGTTCTGGCTCTAATTCAAGTACATCCATATTCTCGCATAAAATCCGATGAGCTATAGCAAAAGCTGGTTGCTGCTAGAATAGAGTCTAAGGCACCTTGTCAGATGCAAGGAATTTTGTGCAAAAAAATTTATAGGGCATGCCTTAACTCTATTACGCTAAAGCACCACCTTGTTCAATCATTTATACCTCACTACGCTCAGCTCCAAGTTTCACACGAATCTCGGGCAGGTAACCCATCTGTATGTTCCGCTGTATCTGTAACTGTTCCGCCAGAGATGGGCATGAGCAGACCAGGGTGATTCTCTCCAATTTTAGCGCAAGACAAGTCGCGCGGTGTTATTACAACCGCAGGAATTAACTCATATCATGATGTCAGTGACCGACTAAATTCAGATGTCGATAGGTACAGTCGAACCTCATCGACATACACGCCTCATTCGCGCGATGCTACATCATCACGGCTCTCTATTCTTTTAGATTGTATTCACTGTTTATGCTCAACTCTAGGGACGTTCCAGTAATAATCAACAGATCCACATCCATATCGTGTGCTAGCTGATCAGCTAGTCCGGAGCCCGATGCTGTATGATCAACCGACTGTTCATCGTACAGTACCATACGACCCGGGGAAGTGGGCCACACCTGGGGAAGTGGGCCGCCCAGATTTTTTCTATTTCTAACCACAGATTCTGTGGATTTAGGCTATAGATTTGTCACAAAGATTCATCCGTACCACTATGCAAAAAATTGCGTCAAAAATCCTATATTTATGTAAGTTATGATGGGTGTATAGGTGGGGCGTCCTGGCCAGGCCTCGGGCGCTTCTGGTCAAGTGGCCGAAATTGGTGTTCGCACATCTCGACTGAATGAAGACGAGATGACTCAATTCTTCGCGTGGGTATTGCTCTGTAGTAATACTGCACATATAGTATCTTGACCCATAAAATGCTCCTTCGGTGGGCACTGTACATACCGAGTGGCCGACTTCCCCGTTTTCGGCTGTATTTGGCCCAACTTCAAAACCTTGCCATCTCTCGGCGAACTTTGTGTGCACTCAAATGAAAGTTCGTACAACAGATCTATATACTCGGGGTGTCCATATTACACTTTGAAAGTGTCTAAAACTCTTGATTTGCCTTTGAAATGTGCCCGCTATCAAGAAGTGGCCCACATCCCAGGGTCGTCCGGTATATCTGGAATCAGGTGTCCAATCTGTCGCTAACGTTTGCCGAGCAGTCGGGCATTTTTGTCTTTAAACAGTCACCCGTGACTTGAATACCCAGTATGAGGATTCACACACCTTTCGTGGGACACTCCCGGCAGGGCACGAGGCCCAATCCAAGTAACTGTGGCTCTGATGCAGACATCTCTAGCTGGTATTTGGCCCCGCAATAGTTGCATCGGAGGGTCTGGCTGCTGCCACGAAGTTCATACATGTATGGAACCAATTCCGGGAAATCACAGGTTTGAAGTCCATCAATATTTTGCATGTAAAGACGCTTCAAGTATCGACAGGAGTACAAGTAAGAGATTGGCTGATGGAACTTGGAGGTTGGGGCGGTGCGCGATTCCGCCCGCAATTCTGTGGTGATTCTGTGTAGAAGGGGAATCACGTTATGTCCTGCGCTGAACTCAAAGAGAACAGCTGTCAGCCTTCGATTTGAGCGCCGCCAAGCTGATATCAACGGGTATATAGGCCACCCAACAAACGATAATCCTGCGTGACAATATAGCCACCAGGGTGACGTAGAGTGAACTGAAATGCACCTTTGGTCATAGCTTCGGAATTTTGGGATATTGACTGTCGGATACTGCAAATATGATGTTGAGGTTAACCCCAGACTAGGGGATTCAACTTGGTTCTGACTAAGGGTATGATCATGGCGCTTCTCCGCTTCAAATTCATATGGAGTGTCCTGGGAGATGAGATTGCGACAGTGATCGATTATAGAGTGTGTTGTTTTCAGTGCGAGTCATTACATCGGCGTGGTTACATCAGAAGAACTATGGAAAAAAGACTAGGGATATGGACAGATGCAGTTTGGCTAGCGACGGCGGGTCGTGAAAGCCGGATTAGAGTACAGCATATAACGCTTGGTTTTACCCGGTCCTTCATAGCTCCAAACTCGACCTTTTTGAACGCATGGCAGATATTCCCACGTCCTCATTACCCTTGATATCTCCCCTCGGATGCGCTGGGAGTAGTGCGACCGTGCTTGAGGACTCATACCTGCCAGTCTCTCTCGAATGGGGTCAAGAACCATCGTTTGCATCGTGTCCCAAACCTTGCTTGAATCAGTTTTGACCCAATTGAGAGGAAACAGGCTGTTGACCACCTTGCTGTAGCCTGTCGTAGAGGAGCGGATCTCGTATCTGACGTTTACGTCCACACAAACGTTCCAGTCCTGCAGTAAGAGTGGTCCTTGAAAGGCGCCTGGGGGTGCTCGTTGCGATTTGTCTCCACCACCCATTCTTCCCCAAAGCCAGGAAGCGAGAGTATTGTTGATGAGCTGAGTGACCCACAAACCAAGCTCTTCGGTGTCAACCTCTAGAGCAGCAGGCATCAAGCTCTGAACATCTTCCCTGTAGCTACCATCTGCTTCAGTAGTATGGTGAACTGCGAGGAGTCGACTGGACTTCAAGCGGGCGCCAGCAGGATTCTTTCGAGCAGTGTAGTCGAGGATCTTGTAAGAGTCATAGGTGAGTGTATGGCTCATGCCGAGGAGGTCGCCAGACAAAGACCGCAAGGGGACCGAGGCAAACCCAAATTGCTGAGCCCGCGTAACGATGTTGAGACTTTTAGCCATGAACCTGGAGCTACTCATCTCGTCGGGTCTCTTGACTAGCCCTTGAATGAGATAGGTCAAAACCGAGGCTAGGAGGAGAACATGCTCGGAACCTCGTTCGACTGCTCGAAGCTGTTGAAGCTGAGAAAAGAACCAACAGTAGGAATCGAGGAAAGCCACCTTCAACTGTACCACGTGTTTGGTTCGTACGGCGATCTGAAGAAGACGTGAAGTAAAGATGTGCAACCAGGGTCAGTGAGCAGCACAAGCATAGTATGCTGGTACTTACGATAGCATCACAATGTAAAAATCGACGAATCCATATACGGGGGTCCATTTGTAAAATTTCATTCGCCGCCCAGACTCCACATCTCCATTCGATCCTGATCCCGAAACAACCAGTCCACCGTCTCAATCGCCCGCGCAAAGAATTGATATCCTTGGAGTACCGCTCGCTGCCAGCTAGACCATCCAAAGGTGAAAACGTGGCGCCATGAGAGTAATCGCGATGCTCATAAGTCACAACCTTATCCTTCATGTACGCGTGCATATAATAGAACATCAAGCAGATCAAAGTCCTGGGCGATACCGATATTCCTCCTATGACGTGAGAATGGACGTAAGAGTTGACATGCGCCTTGCGCCAACCATGAGAGGAAAGCTTTTGCAGAGCTGAAAGTCGCCAGATCAGGGTAAGCTCGTCTATGGAATTCGGGAGCTGCTCCTCGAGAACGTTGATTTCGAGACCGACATCAACTGCTATGTCGCGAGGGTTCTGGAGGCTCCAATCCACGATTGGAAACTGCTTGAAAACGTGGAGGAGTGCGTTACCGGTCGCCCGCCCTGTCTCGGGCCCGATAGCTTTGAGGTTCTGGCCGTAAACATGGATGAAGAAACCGCGAAATTTGGCAAGCTGTGGGAAACGATCTACGATCTTCCTGCAGTAGTGGAGCAAGAGATTGAACAGTTCGGGTAGCATGCGAAAACCTTTGAAGGAGTCACCGGTAATCCCACCACGCGGCTTAGAGTCCTCATATGACTTGGGTACTGATTGCCGCAGACTGGTGGCGGTGTGCCGATATTCCGGTGGGCAAAGAAACTCGACTCGGTGAAGAGCGGGTAGTAGAACCGAGTTGCACCAAAGTGCGTAGTCTGGATCGTTCATCATGGTGATGTAACGTTTTCCTGCATTCAAGCCTTTCTCGTAGGCGGGGAAGAAAATATTGATGCGGAACTGATTGTGCGAGCCAGTGTGCGCAAAGGTGAAATTCGGAACTACATTTTGAGTTAGCAAATGCCAACGGTGGAGATGAGCGCCAGGCGAAATTTCTCACTGTGACTGAGTTTGAGAGATTTTCCGCCATAATTCACGGAAAGGCCGTTGTCAGTTGTGAGGGTGCTGGAGCGCGGAGGGTAGGTGTAGAAGACAACGGAAGACGTGAACTGAGGGTTTTCAGCCGTGAATGACAGGGAATCGATATCCAGTCCAGCGGTCAGCCATTCCTCTTGCAGTTCGACTCGGTCCTTCATCCAGTTCAGCGACATGCTCTCGTTGAGACGTTCTCCAGTGAGTATGGCTCGACTCCTTTCTCGTCCCTCAGGAATCGATCGGAGTCCTCGCAGGAATGTAGGTAGACCGACCCCACCATTAGGATCCTCAAGACCGCCGTCATCGCTTTCATCCTCTGATCGTGCATCAGGTGCCCACGGCATCGCATCACTTTCACCCTCCAGGAGGAGAGCCTTGAGCAAACTCTGAGGTAACTGAGCGCCAACATCAGCAAGCAGACCTGGTGGAGGAGTGTATGTGCCATTTGAGATAGCATCTAGATAGCCCTTGAACGCTTCAACGGAAACTTCCTCGAATGCTATTTCAGGACGAGCACCGAAGACGTCTTCCCAGGAACCTTGTCTAATATCGTCCGCCCTTGAGTCAGAGATAGGTACTGATAGAGATCGTTCCATTTTAGGTGCAATCCATGGTTTCGCCTCCGGCTTTCGAGGTTGGTCGAGCACATCTGGTTTCAACGTCCAAGGTGGCGGTTGAAGACGAGCGTGAAGCAAGGTAACTTCAGGCAGTGCATGGCCCATGCAGGCTTGGTGCAAGTCTCCATCTCTACACTTGACTAGAATCTCTTGAACACGTTGTTTGACGACATGGATCGGCAACGGCCGATCTAATGATGATGCCTGCCCATGCGCAACAGCAGAGACCGCTTGGCACACGAACCAACCGCAATCTGTAGATCCAGGAGCTTGTCGGAAGCGAGGAATCGATACGTAAGAGCCAGTGATTCGGCCATTGATTTGAGGGACCAGAAAACGAAGGATGGAGATGTACATCGCCAGGCGAGACTCGATCTCCCGTTTTGATGGCTGCCCAAGCGAGTCCAGCAGGTTGAGATGCAGGTCATGTAGTGCTGTTCCTGGCCTCTTGACCACAGTGCCATAGGCAACGTATGAGTGAACCTGTGTATGGTTGATAAATGGCAGTATCACCAGGGATGGTGGTCCAGGATCCACCCAAACAAGCTCTCTCAGTGAGAGTAGTTGCTTCACAGCAGCGGGCCCTTTCCTTGAGCGCCATGCGTCCAACCCATCAGAAATGTCTTCCATGCCTACCAGTGCTCCGGAGGAGGCAGCTGGTACAAGACATATTCTTTTTGAGCTGCGTGGCTGGGATGCATGCCTGCAATGGGTGAGATACGCGGTTACATAGTCCATGACATGCTCAGCCATCAAGGGGTGCGATTCCACATCATGCAACGGATTGTTTTCAACAAGTTCAGTCCAGTCGCTTTTCTGCTCCCATTCATCAAGACAGTTATAGAGGACCTGCAAAGAGGAGTGTGGGGATCTAGTATTTCAATAAGATTAGGAATCTAAACTCAGAGCAAGAGCAGAACACACACATATCTGATGATGAACCACCGTCTTGCACATACTCTACGTCATCAGAGCTGCTTTCAATGACAATAACGTCGGAGTCGCTTGGTTTTGGCATATGTGTCAATTGAACAACCAGATGTGATACAGCCACTCACTAAGTTCGCGAAGCGTGAACTTGTCTTGACGCCATTGGAGGTATAGTTTTGATCTGTTGGAGGGTGAGCACGGAGACACATTTTTTTTACGAAGCATAGTGGCCTCACCGATACATCGGGTGGGTTGTTTGTATCTTCTGCTGATTCCTCGTCTGAGCATCCTACGACGTCAATTTCCTCATCCGTGTCACCCAGGTCACTCTGATCCCCGTCGAACCCCATTTCAGAGCATGAGCTCCGTCCATGATAACTTCATACAGCATACAATCTCAGCCAGTTGTGAACCAGAGGGAAGCATGTTCAACTCACATGGAGTTAAATTGAGAACCGGTGTCCTCAGTTTCTACCTCGGCTTCGCTAGCCC
This sequence comes from Ceratobasidium sp. AG-Ba, assembly GCA_016906575.1. Taxonomy (NCBI): domain Eukaryota; kingdom Fungi; phylum Basidiomycota; class Agaricomycetes; order Cantharellales; family Ceratobasidiaceae; genus Ceratobasidium; species Ceratobasidium sp. AG-Ba. The sequence goes on along the minus strand of CP059611.1, from coordinate 3,847,834 downwards.
TGATGGTAACAAACACAAGGTGAGCAGTGTCGCAACAGTTATGAGGCACAGCCGGTAGCGGTGTGGGTTGATGTATGCGTGGAAATCAGAGAACCTTTGACCTACCGACTAAATTCATCAATATCATTGCTAGCGGCATCCAGGTTGCCCAAAGAGTCGTCACTCATTTCAGGTGGCGGGGAGGCGGAATGTCGCAGAGATGACTGTGCAGGGCTGCTGGGAGGGGATGCATCATCTTTCGACATTGGGCTGCTTGGCGGAGAACTGTGCGGATGGAGTGTATCTGACTAAAGTCTATTGTTTGAAAGAAAATTGCATACCTCGATGTTGCACCAGTCATCCCGAGTTTTTGCCTTGTGGTGTGCCATACTTGAGAGATAGACCGCGCCACTGGTGCTGCATGTTGCAAAGAAGATCTGCATATGACATTGACCCTTGAACGGTCAGATACTCCTGGATGGACGCACTTGGACGACTGAGAGACTGTATGGAGCAGGTTTCGGGACTTTGATAGTGGTGTGCTGATCGAGGTGGTTAGATGTCAGGACGATCAAACACTAAATTATACATACACGAGACGATCGATCATTTGCTTCTTTCGGGAACTAGGAATGTCTGGCCCTATCGGTCGCTTTCTAGGCATGCCAAAGCCTGCAGTGCGCATCGGTGTCATTGGCCTAGATGAAGAGTGTGGGTGAGGCGACGATGATCTGATGGTCAGCCCAGGGTTTGGTGGTGAACTGGGACTCGAGGGGATCGCTGAGACAGGCGAGTCATCCCAGAGGCTATTGAAAATGAGTCAGTAGTTGCTGTTAAGTGGCTGCAAAACCTGTTGAAGCTTACACCCGAGAGACAGGTTGTGTTTGCCTGACAAGTTATAAGTCACAGAAAGACGGGAATGTGCTCCACTTACTTGGACATGGCTTAATAGAGCAGTGTGTCTGGGGGCGCAGAGTAGGTGGTGGTGGTAATGTGGACGTGCAATTGATCCAACATGGGTTGAAATGAAAAAAAAACGAACCTAGGCCATTTTGGGATTTGCTCCGTGAAATTCGGCACTCCTTCCTCCTCTACCTCTCCTCCATCATACTACCACATCTAAGTCAGATACAGCTATGGATGACCAGCACAACACTTTGGCTACTGTACTCCCCGATGAGTCATTGGCGGTTGCAGAAGGGGAACATTCACTTGGACTTTATCGAGTGCGCCTCAAGCAGATTTCTCGTCATCCCCTCCAGCGTGAACTTGATCTTACATGGGTGGATGCGTTGCACAAACACTTTCTGGATGTTGGTATTGATCGTGTGGCTCATCCCATCAAAGTTCTTCTCCTACCGTCGCAGGATAATCACACTCTCTATCGGTCTCTTCCAGGCAGGCAACCTGAGTGGCTACCGGATGACTTGCAAGTTCTGGTGTATCATGGGCAGCACCGTGTAGCGTCATGTCAACTTCTCAACGATTCTGAAGAGCATTGGTGGTTTGCTCATGTGCATAGCAATGGTCAGACAAAATCCTACACTAGTCCTGATCCATTCACTGAGTTTGGATTGAAAACAGCGCTGGCCGAGAAGTATCCAGCAGAGTTCATCAGCTCCATGCACATGAGTAACGAGGAAGAACATAGACTCATCCCTTGCGATGCAACTCGCTTTCTGGCACTGTACAACTTGTTGGACTTGAATCGAGCTGGTAGCATCAGCAAAGAAGTTTATCAAGCCAATTCAAACCGAATTTTGCGATCGGTCTTGACGGAATCAACACGCCGTGGCTTGTCCAATCTGATCGCTTCTGATGAGTTAGCTGATTCCGTTGCGTGCGTTCTCAAAGATAGCCATATTCGTGGTTCATTCAACGCAGGGTCATGGGGGAAAAAACTGGTGAAAGGCCGTTTTTTTAAGGTAGAGTGGTGAGACTGAATATCGCCCCCCCCACTGACAGTTCATGTTGTAGTTGGCGGCTTGCCTAGTCGAGGAAATGTCAGAGCAGTGCCGTTTGCTTGTTGATGGGCAATCGGAAGTGCCCAGCAAGGCACTGTCGCTCTCTGCAACTGCATGCAGTATCAAGGCCCTTGAGAAGGGAGTCAAAAAGAAAGGTCATGCGTGGGGGGGACTTCCTGGTGGAGCTGAAGCAGCTTTAGCCAGAGTCAGAGCTCGCAGCCCTGGCTTTGCTACAGTTTTAAACCCGTCTGGATCTGATGGCTGGACTTTTCCTGAAACGGCAAGTGTCACTGGTCTGAACAAGGAGACTATGCTTATGATTGGTCATTCTCTTGAAGGTCCTATTGCCATCTGTCCTCACTTCCGATACTGTGGCAGGATCACTGAAGGACATGTATAACCTGATGCAACATGTCAGCAAGATGGTTGACCATATTAGATTAATTCGCTTACCCTCTGATATCAGATAATTCATGTCACAGCTGGACGAGTACTCCTGGACAAATATATGGGGAATTCAGCCCATGCGGCTCACGATGACCATCCATTCGGTATACTCTGCATTGTGCTGAACGACAAATTTGCTGGGAAAGTCACCAACTTTCCTCACAAGGTGAACAATATTTTCTGCAGGCTCAACTCGGTGAATCTATATGTTGCTAGATTATCTACACGATGTGGCAGCAAAGAGGCGCTCTACTTCAAGAACTCAAGACATACGCTATGCCAGCGGCTATTGATGCAGATCTCAGCCATTACAGCATGCTCATTAAGAAGAGTCAAAAATGGTGGGAGGTCTTTCGCATGTTCAAGATCTCACAGTTTGCCGGCCAGAAGCTCAAGATTCCCAAAACATTTGATGTGCTGTCGGATGATCAAAAGGAGAAGCTACTCAAGTCGATGCAGAAGAAACGACAACGTGACCAAGACTGCGCGTCCACAGAACAGCATTCGGACTCTGATCCGGTGGTTGAGCCTCCAATCACCCGTCAACGCTTAAGGCGATTGTCCTCGAGTTCTGAATTAATTCCAGACCATGAAGGTATGATAAATGTGAGCTGATCGTGTTTGTAAAAATTGAACTATTTTTACCAGATGATGGCCCTGAGTCTCAACCACCGAAGCTCCCTCGACCAGAGCAGGTTTTGCATCAGCCAAGCGGCGCGGTCAACAACTGCCCAGTTAACAGCCATCAAGAAGAAGAAGCTGTAGCAGTCCTCTCTCTATATCCAGAGGAGCCTTCAGGAGCAACATCACATCAAACACTTCGAGAGGAAATTGGTCAGCTCTCCATCGATGCAGATGTGTGGTCCTCGAGTGAGGCAGCATTGCTTGGTTCGTTGCTAAGGGAGATACGTGATCTGAAAGGACAGCCACATGCTGGTCGGGTGTTGGCTACTGTTCAAGATAAGATCAAGGTGGGCACCTCTTTGGCTCCTGACCACTTTGATAACTTATTCTGTATGTTAGCAATATTCACACAGGGCACAGCATGCTCAGAACATGAGTATGAGAGCAGAAGAGCACTGGGACCAAGATATATAGTAGTCGTGTTACAGGAGAATTGCATGTTTGGGTGGCTTGTATTAGTTTCAATCATTGCTGTGATCAACTTCAGCCCTCGTCGTCCTTCTGAAATAAGTGCAATGTACATCTTTATATCTTGTTATTGCAGTTTATATCATTCACAGGATATCTAGATATTATGTTTTAAATTTCCTAAATCTTTTCTTCCATTTGTGTCTATCATGGGTGGGAGGTGGTGTTTTGCTTCACAACTACACTCAGGAAAAAATTGAGGTTGTAATAACATATATTGAGTCGTAATAACCACCTCTTACCTTAGTCTTTCCCCCCCCCCATTGTGATACACCTCATGATGAAGGGATTTGGACAAGAGGTGATGAGTTGAGTTGAGTGGACGGCAGAGACTGACGAGATTAGAGGGGTATATATACTGCGGAGGAAAGTAGTCATTGGACAGAAGGAAATGCCTGACGCCAAAAGCAAACGGTTGATTGAAAAACAGGGGACACATGGGAAAAATCCGCGCCAAAGGCAAACGGCTTTAACAACATGGACTTGCACATCACCTACAGGTAGCGTGATGAGCAACGAGCAATACTTGCCAGGGCACGGGCCGTCCACCGCTTGTTGCCCTAGTCGAGTCAAACAAACATCTTACCCATCTGCAGCATGTCGCAGCGGGTCTGAGTATTGATATCAACATATATTGCGGCCCCTCTAACTACCTACCGGCAGCACCAAGTGGACGGCTATCGACGGAAGAGCCGTCAGCCAGAGTTGGGAGTCGCCGGATCGGTCTATACGGGACCCTTGAATTTTGAGGCCTAACAGGTGTATTGTCCACCCGCTCTAGGTCACTCGACGCAACACAACATGGCTGATCCCACCAGCCGACTTATTCTTGATGATATTGGTTGGCCGCTATACGCCTATATCAACTTTTGAGTGTCAGTCAATGTGTTGGTTTCCACTCATGTTGTACAAGCAGCCGTAAACGGTCCGGTCAACCTCGCTAGTCTGCCTATAGTACCTTGGAATTGGCTGCCCCGTTTATATTGGTTTTTTGGTATGAAATTTACCATCTTGTTGTGTTTACTCGCTGATAGTGGCCGGCCCCGACTTCCAGTTTACTAAGTCTTGTGTGTTCCCTCACGTAAAAATCGCCGGTCAGCTACATCTCTACTTTCAATGTTCACTTCAACCATAGCTTTATCGAGCTCAAGACGTTTGAGGACTATTCAATGCTCCCGGCAAGCTACAAGATGCACCTCCGCGCCTGGTGACGCGGTGAGAGAGACAGCTTCTGTGGATATTCGTAATGAATCCTACTTACCCCTGCAAATAGTAAATAGGACTATCGACGCCTCATAACAGGCCCAAGCGCCTCAAGCTCACATCACAATGTGAACGACTTTCTGTCAACCCTGCGTCTCTAAAGGGTCGTATGTGTGCAAGGCTCTGGAATTGCAAGCACTCTATTAAGTCAACCTTCCTGCCTGCCAGGGTAAATGAACGATAAATGTCAGTGGATTTGCTTACCGTTGCAATTCCTCCCTTGATGGGCATAGTATGCTCGTATAGGTCACGGATTTGCTGGCGAGTGTTTCACGTTCTGTTGCTTGTGTCCATATTATTCACTACCTGCCTACACGCGTGTGTCAGAGGAATGTATGCCATGCTTCAACAGGCAAGACTTGCCTAGGTAATGGAGCATTCATTGACACTCAGAGGTACCATGTTGGTCCGTATCACCTTATTGGTCTCCAACTCAATGACGCTAATCCACACTGATAATGTGATTATTTCAATGGTGAACAGCAGGATGGTCCCGCTTGGACCCTGAGTGGTGATGAAAATTGTTCATAAATCAATTGTCTTGGTGGCTATGCAGCGGGACCGTCCCGCGTGGACCCTGAGCAGCAAGGAAAAACAATGATAATGAGATTATTTTGGTGGCTGTACAGCGGGATGGTCCCGCTTGGACCCTGAGCGGCGATGAAAATGGTTCATAAATCGATTATCCTGGTGGCTATGCAGCAGGACAGTCCCGCTTGGACCCTGAGCAGCGAGGAAAAACATTGATAATTCGATTATCTTGGTGGCTGTACAGCGGGATGGTCCCGCTTGGACCCTGAGCGGCGATGAAAATAATTCATAAATCGATTATCCTGGTGGCTATGCAGCGGGACAGTCCCGCTTGGACCCTGAGCAGCGAGGAAAAACATTGATAATTCGATTATCCTGGTGGCTGTACAGCGGGACAGTCCCGCTTGGACCCTGAGTGATGGAGAAAAACATTGATAATTCGATTATTCTGGTGGCACTCATATCTCAACAACCAGGCCACCTGTGATAACGGGGCTCTCACTGGGGATCTCATCAAGCTCAGCACTCCTTGCAGAGCTGATTATATATAGTAGTTGAAAAAATCTATTTATGGTGAATTTTGTCGCTGCCCAAGACAGTGTTGCCAACATTGATGTTGACCAAAGTGCCTGAAATTTGGTCGGTAGGTGGAGCAGCCCACTCTGATCATGATTCTGTTGGTAGCCGCTCACAATCTGCCCTGGGGAGCGAGTAAATCCACTTGTTATAATTTGTTTCAGTAATTTTCTGTATATGAACCTAAAAGCCAAGCCCGAGCAAAGGCAGCCGGATCGGCGACAGGGCCGATGACCTGCGAATGATTTTCGGCTAGCGCTAGTGATGGGTCGACCAAGAAATCTTTCCGGTGATTCCTGCTGTCAGAGAACGATTGAACTTTGACCAGTGTCGTTCTTGTCTCAAAGCCCTCTGAAGACCCACGGCTGTCGATAAGATGTGTTCGCATAGTGGGTGCGGTTCGTTTGAGTGTGAGCACCGCCCCGCAAGGTAGACACCTGTATGCATCATATATCCGCAAGAAAGAAAACGGAGCCACCACTTCGTCGGGCACGCGTATATCCCAGAACTAACCAGAGGGCATTCAGAGCTGCTGTGTCTGCATGAGAAAAAATACACACCGGTTCTGTCCAGAGCTCGAATTTATTCAGGACTTTATTGATGGCAGCTACACTTGGTATTTTATGGTTCCGCCTGATAAACATCTTCTCATTTTCTGCAATTGGTATGGTGGCTTTCCGCCTGATAACGGTCTTCTCGTTTTCTGGACCGACATCTTCTTCGGAGTCGCAGGCTTGTATGCCCATCATGTGCTCCCGGACATGCTTAGCGCATTCATCATATTGGAGTATGCGGTAGGGACGTTCTTCGCATTCGGTACAACAAATGATGGGCTGTTCGAAATCTACCACAGCCAGACCAAATTGCTTGAGCTCTGGGTGTGAGAATGTACCTTTCAGCGCAGAGGGTCCAGTTACAGAAATTCGGCCAGGCATGGCGGTATTTCAGTGTTGCTGATATTTATGTGCGGGAGGATGGTCAATGCATGCAACCCTGGGACCCAGTATTTATAGCTGAATCGTCTATTGATTGGATTGTCCGACATATTGGATGCGATTGTGGCGCTGGATGAGCAACTGCCAAAAGCGTGTGTGCATCATGGAAACACAGGGTGTTACCAGGGGTGTCACAGGTTTGGGGCTTTTCAATCCTCGATCCGTTTGGGCCGCTTTTAATATGTAAAGCGGTGCTTGCTCCATCATCCGAGTGCAGAAAGTGGACCCGAAATTTCGGGTCTGCCGTCTCTTGCTAGTCATGTGACCACTACAGAAGGCAGATGCTCCCGAAATTTCGGGAGCACATTCTCAAGCAGGCATATCATCACACTCTAATAATGTCTTATCGTGCAAGAACGCTCAACATCAAGATAATACATTCGGCTAAAGTGCTTGAGACCAATAGCCTCATGTTGCTCGCCCGTGCACTATCAGAGCCATTGAACTGCGTCCATCGGCAAATGGATACATGATACTAAGTATTGGTTACTACGAGCTCTGAGTCAGCCACATGACTATCTGGTCGCAATGGACCCGAAATTTCGCGAGCCTCGTGTCATGCGACTGGTCTCTGTCCCGCATAACACTGGCCTGGTATAGCCATTCCATCTCGGATTTGCTTCATCCTCTTGTATGTGCACAAAACTGAATGATTCTAGTTGAAAATAAAATCTCTTTGATGTAAATTGTGCGAGAATACAAGTAATATGTGTATAAAATTGAGCGGAAAAAGTCGGTCAGTGGCACACAGTTAGCTACTGGCAACATCAGACGGCTCCTCATCCTCTCCTTCAACCTTCCGTGCTTTCTTTTTGGCTTTTGCACTTGCTCCGCCACTGCTTGCCGTTGCAATGCTATCTCGGTCCCGTTTTCTGCGGAGCTTCGATCTTCCAGCCAGCGGCGAGACCGTTCCTAGATCCATTTCCTGGTCATCGTTCTCATCGTCATCATGCCCTTCCTCCTCACTCTCGTCGGGTACTTCTACGGGAGCCATTCGACGGTAGGATTGGCCAGACGTCATCCTGCTGGCTGGGGCTGTTGATGTGCTCGGCAATAAACCTAGCGACTTCCCAAAAATCCCCGGCCGCTGTGAGAGTGCCAGATCGGAAAGCCTAAATTGCTTTCCCTGATTTGGCTGTTCTGGTTCCGCGGTGTCCTGTGTGCTGAGCGGTTCAGCGGGCTGGTCGCCAGGACGAGGTGACTGGCGAGGCGACGCCGGTTCGTCAGAAAGTGGAGCATCCCCCGGTGAAGGTGGGCCGTCCAAGAGTGGTGGATCGTCCTGAGTGTCGGACTCCGGGTCAGGAGAGGAACCAGGCATGAAAAGTGGACGGCCGCGTGGCAACTCGAACTGAGCCTCTCGGTGACTCAGCTCCTCGTCCAACATCCGTTGTTGCCTCTGGAAGTATTTCGCACGATTAGGGAGCACGCTTAAAGTACTCTTGGCGCTGAGGTTATTCTGTTTGAGCCAATTTGAGTACATGGTCAGATGGGTTTGCGATTGCTCCTCCCAAACCGCAGCGAGTTCCGTAGCCAATTCAATGCGCCGTTGGCGTAGGAGCTCCCCCATGTGATCATTTGGCCCACGGACAACCACGTCGTACCTCTTCCAGCCTTCTAGTTCTGGATCCCGATAGACACCGCCAAGAACAAAGACCCCAACCGACCACGGGGACAATTTGCTCTGCATCAAGTGCCGGTCCAGAATATGTCGCGGGATCTTGCAGACCTCAAAGCAACGGTCTTGACCTTTCAGCAGATCGGTGCCGGGGTTGATTCCAGAAAGCTGCAAGCCCATATCGGCGATGAAGGAGGCAGGAGCGGCGGTGCTTTTGCCAACGTGACGCACGTAGCTGTTGCCACGCTGCTGGCCGTGTGTGATGGCGTACGCTTGGAGCGCGACGCTGCTACGGTAAATACGCTCCTGTTCGTTTGCACCCATCGCTCCCAGCGCATGGGCGGTTCCGCCGAGTTGATGCACCAGTCGAATGTCTGTGTAACTTGTCAAGCCTGGTCTGTGCTCGTCTAATAGAGTAGCCACTGCACCTTCCAGGGTCAGGTTGCTCATTGCATATCCTCGAACCACAACCGAATGTTTTTCTTCGTCGACTGTGAATGCATGATAAATTGAGCGCCCGAAACGGTTGAAGTATTCAGTTTAAATGACTCACGGTGTTGCTGCAGGAGGAGAGGGAACGTATGCTTGAGATTCAACCAGAGCTCCAACCTTTCATGTTCCTGATCGTACTTGATGTAGAAGACCATGTTGTCGAACAGACCATCGGTTTTCACCATCCAGGCAATCTCGGATGTGGCTTCATCGTGGCTGATATGTGTAGCAAGCGAGAAGTCCTTGATCAAACTGAGCATGAACCGGACCTGAGAGAATTTGTTTAGGAGTAAAAACAGAAGGACTGAATGAAATTTGTACTGACGCAAACGTTACGAGCCTCAGAGGCGCACTGATTGATTATCAACTGCAGTTGAAACTTGCTCTTGGCAATGTACTGCCCGAAATTCAGTAGCTCATCACGAAGGTTTGCGCGAGCAGCCCAAATGCACTCGGCGCCAGCGTTCATCCGAATCAACATATCCTCCATCAGCAGCAGGTGTTCAGCATCTTCCTTTTCGACTGGGAGGACCGGACGCTGCTGCAAGTAGAGCCCGTCTAGCGTATGCAAAAGGCTAGTACTCAAACTCGGCAGGCATGAGAATTCATCAGGCAGACACCACTGGATCATCTGGCACATGTTGAATGGCACCCTCTCGTTGTCGTCAAGCAGCTCTTGTACCTCCCTGTTGGTGGACACAAGAGAGGCTGGATCGATGAGAGGAGCTCAGCGACCACTCGGTTCAAAGAGCAGAGTGAGGACTTACCGGTAAAGGAAGGTTGAGTTGCTGCTGCCTTGGGTGAAGATCCCATCTGAACGTCCTCTGGTTCCGGTGTCCTGCCCATCTGAGATGCGTCTCCCTGCCCCCACCGGCCCCTGGATCGCTCGCCGGACTAAGAATGGCGTCCTGCCGATCAATCTCCATCTTGGGCTGTTCCAGGTCTGGCATCGATGCTCTGGAACCATGCTCTTGCTCTGGGGATGGTCTAAGACTTTGATGGCGCTGCGCAGGCACCTGAACCTGAGCATGAGCATGAGCCTCACCCTGAGCCCGAGTCCGAGCCTGAGCCTGCAGTACCTGAGACATTGTGGGCAACTCGATCGAAATTTGCGTCAAGGGTTGTACGGGTTTGGGGGGGTCGTTTCGAGACGCCTCACGAGCTGTGATGGGCTTTTCAGCCGCGTGCGGACTGCCTGGCAAGGGAGATGAAGGTTCATCGTCCGGCTGTTCAATCTCAGGCTCGGCGTAGTCCACAGGAGCTATTGGGCGCAGGGAAAGGCTAGGGCCCTCGATTGAATCTGGTGCAGCAGACGGCTGGCGCTCCGAAGGCGGGGATGGGTTGTCCGATGGAGCTGGGGAGGGTGGAGGGAGTTGAGAGAGAGTGGCCGTGTCGTAGAGTCCATTGAACCATGGCGCGGTCTGAGACAGGTTGTAGACCTTTTCAACAAATTCAACGAGTGTTTGCATTTGAGGTAGTCGAGCGAGACATTCGCTGATAACCACCCGCTCGTAGTAGTCCAAACAGATGCCCCAGGCAAGAGCTCGCTCAGTGACAAGGGCTCGTGACTGACCGTCTGGAATACCATTGGCCCATCGTCTCAACTGAGTGTGGTCCCAGAACCTCCTAGATATGATTTCGAGCACAGGGTTACGCTCAAGTAAGTCGCTGACACGTCCTTCCCCCTCCTCTATATACGCTCGAACCTGAGGTATGGCACTAGTCCAAGCCTTTTGCGCCTCCGCAAGAGTCATGTCCACCTGGGAATAGCGCAGAGCGTCATCAAAGTGACCATTCCCGCCCTTCTTGACTGCGCCGGACTGGTGCCGATGACTGTTCAAGACCGCGCATTCCTGCATAATTCGGCCGAAGGAAAGCTCCTTTTTCTCCATGACATGCTCTATAAAAATCATAGATTCGAAGAGATGCTTGTCTTCGATAAGATCAATCACCTGGCATCCATGAGACATTGAGCTGAAGCAGCTGTATGCGCAATGGAACTATACTTACAAGAGAAAGTCGAGCTTCCAAAGACCCGACTCCGGTGGCCTCAAAGCCCGCAAGCAGAACTTGGGTGAAACCGGGGTTGACCTCGTACCATCGAGACAATAATCGTGTGTGCTTCTCGATCCCGCCGTGATATAGCCACATTGGAAAGTTGCGGCCAAGGAGAAAGGTAAGCTATTGGACAGGTTTTAGCTGCACTGCTCTATTATGCATGAAGACTTTGGACTTTGGCCGAAACTTAGATAACACAACTGGCAACGGTCCCGAAATTTCGGGACCACTGCTTGAGTACACGCTCGGCGCTTAAGCGCAAAGCACTCCCGAAATTTCGGGACCACTGCTCGACTACACGCTCGGCGCTTAAACGCATAGCACTCCCGAAATTTCGGGAACAGCGTGCCGAAGCGATGACGCTCAAAACGCTCCCGAAATTTCGGGAGCGTTGCAGTCCAGCCGACATGGGGGAGGGGAGATAGATGATTCGATTGAACATATGCTCACCAAATGTATCGACTCGCCAGAGGGCACGATCGAAAGGCCTGCACGGCGGTTGTATGCCGTGATTCTAGATCTGCATGGGAGGGCTCCCAGTGGCCAAAAACGAGGGACGGGACAGATGGGGCGAGTATCGGAGTGAGGAGCCCCTTGGCCGAGGGCGTCAGCGATCAGTGGCTTGTGGCCGAGTGGGACTAGGGCGTAGAGCTGCAGCATTGCTCCAAACAATCGATCCTGGTCGGATCCCTTTGTCAAAACAGGATCTGCACCAATGCGGTAGTAGATATGGCGATGGGTTGTTATGGCCTTGTTCAGCCACATGTTTTCTTCAAGCCAGCCATCGTCCTGTGCCTTACTGACGCTGAACTCCCGGGCGTACTCCTGGCTGAACCTATCTTGTATCTTTGCCCAGCTGGACATCCCGGGTGGCTGAGAGGTAGCTCGGCCAAATGCAGACTCCCAGACTGGAACTGCGTCATCGTAGCCTTTTGCAGTGGGTCGGTGCCTTTGCACGAAATCATCAATCTGGGGTGTCACAATAGTTTCGGAGGCGCTGGCGACCTGTTAAATGCTTGGTGAGTGCGGAGCAAATTGACGCAGAATCAGGCTGGACCCACATTGAGTAGAATCTCAACATCTAACCAAAGGTGCATTGCCAAGATAGCACCGGATGGCCTGAGCATAGTTGTGCCATGGGCATCGCGAACACTGGTGTTCCAGAAAAGATAGGCTCCACAGGTTGAAAGAACAAGCTCAATGAAAGGTGAGTACGACATGATACGCTGGAAGACAGCCGCCCCGTTGCCAACCCCAGAGAGATGAGAACTTGAGGCCTTGACCGCTGCAGCCCCGGCAATGCTCTTCTTTTTCATAGCCCGCCTTTGCCTCTTGCTTTTTGGGCCTGGCTCGCCCTGGCCTTCGTCTCCAGTATTGTCCGCATCGTCGTCCACGCTAGGTTGCACAGGGAGCGCAGCGTTGGCACTGGTCTTGGTGGTATCCGTCGAGGCGCCAGGCTTTGATTCCATCGAGCTGTCAGCTCCAGTCTGCCGGATGTACTCAATCCGGGCGGCTGTGAAGACGTCCCGCCGGTGAAGGCCAGGATTCTCGAGGAGGAAGTTCCGGATCATCGCCTTGTATCGTTGCGCGGTCATCCAAATAAGCTCCGCCTGCTCCTCTCCCCTTCTAGGCTCCTCGGTGGTGTTCGTCCCCCAATCGACCAATAAGGCCTCCGGAGTCTCGGCTTCGTGTGTATCGTTAGCAACGCTGCTTTTCAATAGGCGATATGCCCTGGGTCACTTACACTCGAAGACAAGAGCTCTATATGTACAAGCCCTGACCTTACTTGACCAAGCCTTGATCCAGGTTTCCAATTCGGCCTGAGAGATACGTTTTTCCCTGGCCGCCGAGAGTATTTCCATGCGCTGTTTCGTAAGATCTGCCGCCAGACTCAGCATTGCCACAATTCGGTGCTGCCCGTTCACCAGGATGAAGAATTTCCTGCCCTCGCGCAGTGTGTCGAGCTCGATTGCCAGGTCGTTGAGCTCATCCCGAGTCAGCCATCGCGGCTTCAAGTTGCGATCTCGAACCGGGTCGTAATCTGGTGCGAGATGGGGTTGCGTCATCGTCCAATAGATTTCATGGATGATTTGGTTCTCTCGGGGTGACATTTCGATCTTGAGGATGGGTACCTCTTCGCTGACACCGTAGAGATCCCGCTTCTTCATTTTGTCAACGATGGAGGGGTCAACATTAGCGTCCTTTGCCCAGATGAGGATTGGAGTCTTGAAATCGGTCTTTTTGTGCGAGTTTGCAAGCTGCTCTTTCAGGGCTTCGACATGGCCAACCTCTGGGTCACGTAGGTTAATCCTGGCCACAACCTTGCCATCCTTAAGCTCGAGAAGTGATGCAACACCCCCGGGCGCTGCAAATGCGATAGTTGCAACACCAATACAGTGCTTCTCCAGGCTGTTGGCTCGTTCAAGAGCCTCCTTCCTGGGTGCCTCGGCTTCAAGAAGAGAGCCTTGGATGCGGTGCAAGGAGCTCATATATGCGTCTTGTGCCTCGATGTTCTTAATCAGATATGATATTAGTCAATGCAGCGTCCATTTATATCAGGTGATCTACCCCTGATGTAGCAGCTTCTACGCTTCCAATATGCTCATCGCGAGCGTCTGGATCGAATCCCGTCGGCTGGGATACTCCTGATGTTGGAGGGCGAGAAGGTTCACCCAGCTGGGTGAGCTCCCAGGGCTCCGAGGGAGAAGGCTCGACTTGATTGGTCGGGTTACTTGGATCGGGGTTGCTTGGGCTGTTGTTTGCCTGGCTAATCATCTAAGAAAAAAGAAACTCTTAAGTGGTCGATACATCAAGTAACATCTGCAGGCCTTACTATTGAGAACTCAGCGGGCGGTCTGAATACATCCGTCTGAGTTGCCGGATCGTGCGTTACCACCAAATACTGAGGCGGACGCGTCCCAGAAAGTTCTTCATCGTTATCGCCGGTGGGTGTACCAGCACCAGAAGGCGAGGTTGAGCGTAGCGAAGCGGCAAGCTTTTCTCTGGCCTGCGGGATTTGATGATTATGCTCTAGTCCTTCAAGATGCACCCGAAATTTTGGGAGTACCGCACGGTTGCTTGCGACACAGCATTCCCGAATTTTCGGGTCCACCGTACAAATGTATGTGCTCACTGGTTTCATTCTGCTCGCTATCGTGTCTTTCTGCTTTTCTTTTCCTTTATTTCCGCCGGTATCTAAAGGCATGTCACCGCTCTCGTCTTCCGTCACAATCGGATCTGTCTCTTCGCCTGCGTCTGCTGCTGCTGCTGCTGCCGCCGCCGCCTTGTTGGCCTTTCTTGTTGCTGCTGCCTTGACCGCTGCGGCAACCCTGGCCGGGTTCTTCTCAGTAGCTGGCTTCGCACTAGTGGCCATGGAGCTACCGGCCTGGGCACTCGGATTCGACTTTCTTCTTGGTGGCATCTCCTTTTCACAGGTGTAATGAATACAGTTGAGGGGGGGAGGGTGGTTATGATAGATCGATGCTTGAAGGGACAGGGGCTTGTAGATGTAATGTGACACACAATAACCCTCAGGCGCTCAGTCTGCCTTCCATCGATTTGTACCGGACCTTTCATGCCCGCAAAGGGGTGGACACGTGTACACTGCACACATGTTTGCCTGCTTACAATGTAGTTGCTTGGCTTTGATGCTCAATATGCACTGCTCATACGATCGTTCCGTTCATTGCAGCGCTTTAGCGCAGCTCGGGGCACGTAAACATTTATGGGATGTGATAGTCAGCTCTGTTGATAAGATATAGACCAATCACATCGAAGCCGAAATTTCGGGTCTAATCCACTATCTCTGACGCCCCGGAGATTAGCCGAACAGCACGATACACCTCCAACAACTCTGTCCGATGATATTTGCAGAGGAGCAAGTATATCATACCGGAGCGTGTAATATAAAATGCACATGGGATAGGTGTCTTCAGCCGTCGACTAAACAATCGACCCGAAATTTCGCGAGCACCGTGATGGCACGTGACATGTCTCACTTTCTGCTTTGTGTACAATTTATCTTTTTGTATGTGATTGTATTGTTAATTAGCGGTACAGAAATACATTTAAAACATTCATCAAAGCTCGTCTCAAGCTGCAAAAGAGATAGATCGGTGCGGCTACTCGGCCACTCAGCTGAGGATGGACCCGAAATTTTGGGTCCATCGTGAGAGCATGTGACCGTTTTTGGCTGTTGTATGTGACTTGTGCAAGATTTATATTCGTTACCTTTGTTGCGAGTGGGGATATTAGCAGCAATCGGGCGCCATTCACGTCGCTACTTGTAAGAATCAGGTCTGCTTGCCTTTGGTCGACCTGATATGGGATTACACAAGATAGCGATAGCTGTTCTATATATTCTTGTATAGTTGAATACATATTGTCTGATATATGCCTTAGTTTGCTTTTGAGGGAGTAATACATAGCATCTGGTGACCTGCATGCTTACAACCCCTAGCATAGGTAGCAACGGACCCGAAATTTCCGGTGCGCTGTGGCCATGAACTATATGCGGCGCCTTGTGTATGTATAATTGTTTTTGACTCTGCTCTCATAGTATACTTTACGTTGTGACACCTCACACAGCTTCAAACAATCCCCACAAGTGCAAGCTGAGTTAACCCAAGTAACTGCCTGAAGTACAGGCCAGACAGTGAACCCGAGATTTCGCGTCCATCGCGGGACCACGTGACGTTGCTTATCGATGACCAAGTGTTGCCCTTTATTGCCTTATGGGTTTAACTTGCTCCTCGGTTCATAGTCGCGAATTGGCCTGGGGAGATGCCGAAGCGGCTGGTTCTGCACCATGTGGTTGAGATAGTGTAAGCCCCTGAGCACAACGTGCTCTGCTTCGATGCGCATCAGTAGACAGCAATCGTGTGGGAATTTTGCCCAGGTGAACATTTATCTTGCCGTCTCCCGAACAGGTCTCAGAAGATTGCTCTTCGATCTTCCGTTCAGACAACGGTCTCCGCATAGCTTATCCGAATCTACACGCAAGCCTCATACACGCAAGCCGGTGTACTGCCTAAACACAGGTAGGTGTGTACAGCCTTTTGTATTCTTTTGACGCTCATCCAATATGCGCACATAGCTTTCACACCCTGTGCCTGTATGGCCCAACAAATATGGGGCATGAGTACCTTCACGATCAGACAGCTGAACCACTTTGAACCCAGTTCAATAGAGACGTGGGTAGCTTTGTTTGTCACGAGTAACGAGAGCTGATGTTAGTCGAAACAGACATTCAAATGATAGATATTCTCATTTCTCATCTTTTTCTTATGCTGTACGGTCTCTCAGCGTGTACCCTTGTAACTGTCACAGTCGCGTGTCCTCTGCTTGCTGTATGCGTGTCGTTTACGAGCAGTTTGTTTTTATAGCTAGTCTTCATGTTAATTACTTTACAAATGCAAAGAAAAAAGTATCAAATTGATTATACAGAGCCCAGAAGCACATGAGCGAAGAGGTGACCAGTGACACTTGTTATTGTGTTGATTTGGCCCAGACATTGAGATCGGTGAATGGTCCATAGAAGCACCTCAACTGAGACAAACAATTGAGCAAAAGTGCCTATATGCGTGTTAAGGGCATTGCTGATTCTTTTTATTCCGTGGTTGGCTTGATCCAGGGGTAGGATCATACTGTGAAAGAAGAGCGACTTGTGAATGGCACCACATGGTCAAGCGATAAGAACACTTGAGCTCAAAGAAGAAATGGTGACAAAATCAAATTTTTCAAAAGTATTTTTGAAGGGTAAATTTTTTTTTTGAAGATTGAATTTTGTGGAAATTGAATATAATTCATATTTTGGATAATATTTTGTTGAGTTTCGATTATTTTTTCGATTTTTGAATGGAATAAATTTTGAATTTGAAATAATTCAGGGTCCAAATGTATTGAGTTTTTGATGAACGAATTAAAAGTCAGCCTATTCACAGGTAGAACTTGTCGACCAGGTCAAGAATGCGAAGATCTATTCAAAATTAGACCTTAGATGGGGATTCAATAACATCCGTATCAAGGAAGGCGATGAATGGAAAACTGCTTTCAGGACAGCTTATGGAATATATGAATACTTAGTCATGCCCTTTGGACTCAAGAACGCTCCCGCCGTCCTCCAAAGAATGATGAACGACATCTTCAGACACCTTCTAGGTGTCACAGTGGTAGTCTACATGGATGATATCCTTATCTTTTCAGAAAAGGAGGAAGACCATGCAGAACACGTCAAAGAAGTACTCAAAATCCTAAGAGAAAACAATCTCTACGCCAAACTATCCAAATGCGAATTCTTTGTCAAGAAGGTCATTTTCCTTGGGTTGGTAATTACCCCTGAAGGAATTTCCATGGAAGAAGAGAAAATCAAGGCAATCATGGAATGGAGCGCACCTAGGAAAATAAAGGAAGTCCAAGCCTTCCTTGGCTTTGTAAACTTCTACAGAAGGTTTATAGCCAAATTTAGCAAGATTGCTAGACCACTACATGACTTAACAAAAAAGGATACCAAATTTGAATGGACCCAAGAATGCCAACAAGCCTTCGAGGAAATCAAGAAACGTGTCAGCCAAGATCCAGTATTAATACATCCCGATCCCGATAAACCCTTTATTTTGGAAACCGATGCATCAGGAATAGCCATAGGAGCTATACTTAGCCAACGAGGTGAAGATGGATACCTCCACCCAGTAGCATACTTATCAAAAAGCTACAACGATGCACAAAGAAACTATGATACCGCCAACAAGGAATTACTCGCCATTGTGGAATCATTAAAACATTGGCGCATATACCTTGAAGGGACTATATTACCGGTGACTGTCTTCACCGACCACCGAAATCTAGAAAGATGGAAGAATGCAGAAACCTTCAACAGAAGGCATGCCAGATGGCATATGGAACTTGCTTCTTTCAACTTTGAAATCCACTACAGGCCTGGTAAAATGTCTAATAAACCAGACGCCCTGTCAAGAAGACATGACCATGAGGATATCCCAAATCCCCAGCAAATCATGATCAATGCTGAACGCTTCAAGGGCTTCAAAGCAAACATAGAAATTGACATCATTTCTATGATTAGGGAAAGCCTCAGCAATGATGAATCTCTAACAACCCTTATCGAGAGTACAAAGAAAAAGGAAGACCTTCCACCTTCTATTAGGAAACAATATGACAAATACGAATGGAAGGAAGACCTCTTATGGTACGAGGGACGAATAGTAATCCCTGAAAACAAAGAGATACGACTAGCCATTCTAGAAATGCACCATGACAACCCAATAGCTGGCCATCAGGGACAAGCCAGAACTTTGGAACTCATCTCTAGAAGATACTATTGGCCGGCTATGAAACAACAAGTCAACCGATTTGTCGAAACATGTGAAATCTGTCAAAGGAGTAAAGGCCACAAACAATACGCACCCCAAAAACCCGTACCAATACCCCAAAAACCTTGGGAAGGCATTGCATATGACTTCATCGTCAAGCTCCCTGAATCACAGGGCATGGATAGTATACTGGTAGTAATCGATCGCTTCTCTCGGCAAGCACATTTCATCCCTTGCCTTGAAAGCACCAATGCAGAGGGAGTAGCCGACCTCTTCATCAAGGAAGTCTGGAAATTACATGGATTACCCAAGACAACTGTGTCAGACAGAGGGCCGACCTTCAATAGCCAATTTTTGAAAGCCCTCTATGCCAAATTGGGTATCAACCCCAAATTCTCCACAGCCTTCCACCCAGAAACTGATGGAATAACGGAAAGGACCAACCAATGGCTAGAAGGCTTTTTAAGAAGCTTTTGCAATTACAGACAAGATGATTGGGTCAGATGGCTACCAATCGCAGAATTCTGCCATAACAACCAAGTCAATTCTGCCACAGGAAAGACAGCCTTTGAAACGATCTATGGACTACACCCCAGATGGGACCTTGTAGATCTAGAAGTCAATGCCCCTAACGCCGCCGATATGGCAGATTCTATGCAAGAAATATGGGACGAGGTCATAGCCTCTATGGAATTCCATAGATCAAAGGAAGACACCCCAAAACATGAATACAAAGTAGGGGACAAAGTATGGCTAGTAGGCCAGAACATCACCACGAGGCGACCCTCAAAGAAGCTAGATAACAAAAAATTAGGGCTCTTTGTCATTTCAGAAAAGATCTCTTCACATGTCTACCGCCTAGAACTCCCGAAAACCATGCGGACACACAACGTATTTCACATCAACCTTCTCACACCCTTCACAGAAGACAAAGACTTTCACAGGCGTCAGGCAAGACCACCCCCAATCATAACGGAAGAAGGGGAAGAGGAATATGAAGTAGACCATGTGGTCGCATGGGAACAACGGAAAAACGGCCTATACTACCAAATCAGGTGGAAAGGATATGATCCGATAGAAGACACAATGGAAAGGGCTGAAAAAATAGCCGAACTACCCCAAATCATGGAAGATCTACTCAAGCAACACCCCAAAGCCCCCCTACCAAAGAACTACAAACTAAACGAAAAAGGGTATAAAAGAGTGGGGGGGAAAGCCTCAAACTTCACCACCAACAGCCCCAGCTACCTCTCAAATCACTCCTCCACTACTCTTAACTCTTTTAACCCTTTTCCACAACAATGGCCCCAGTCCGCAATAACAAGTCTGCCAAGGCCACCAGCGTCCGATATGACCCCCGCGACGCCCAGGTCGTCTCAAGCCACACCCCCAAGTCAGTGTGGGGAAAGCAACGCGTGTCACATAAACTCACATGGGGCCACGGCGGCGACAGACTCTACAGCTACCAGGACGCCATTAGGCAATGTGATAGCTTCATTCAAAGCTCGGACTTTGCCAAGTCCCTCGACCCCAACCTCACCCTTGATTATATCCCTATGGCCGAGAGGTGGAACTGTAGGTGGCTCGCCACTCACACCCTCCAATGCCCAAAACGGGGCAACCTATACTGGGTTGGCAAAGGACCCCGGCCGGAGTCCGATAGGGCTATGCAGGCCACCAAATTATTTGTAATCGAAGAATGGGTGGGGAATGAGGTCGAGCACCTAGTGAAGGAGGTGCAGAAGGTCAAGAAAATGAGCTGGTATGAGGACTACACCAAAACCAAGGAACAAAATAACCGGCTCACCAAAAAATCATTAAATTCTTTCAGCACTCCCCACCTCATTAGGAGGCTAGAAGAATGGGAGAAGGAAGGGAAGGAGAAGGCGATGCCCAAGTGGGTAGAAAATTCGACGGAATGGTGGTTCCGCCTGAGCGATATAGAGGACATGAAGAAGGAATGGATGATGTCGCTGGGCGATAAGGGTCAGAAGATGGCCATCATAGCAAGGGTAGTCAAAGAATGGTGCCAGGCACCTGACATCTCGAGGAGTTACCAGGAGGTCCTGAAGGAAATATCCTTCGGGGAAGTAGTCGAGCTAGCCGAGAAAGAAAGGTGGTCAAAGAGGGAGCTACTCGACTGGCTGGACCAGAGGGCCTGGGACAAAGGCAATGAAGATCTCTCGGTCGACATGGCCGACCTCCTCCTCGAACCCCTAGATGAAGACGAAAAGTGGGTCAAGCTGAAGGAAGAGGTCTGGGGAGCTGAGGCCCCTAACGGCGCCAAGGTATACCACCCTAAGGACACTGAAGAATTCTAGAATATGGACATTTTTTACGGACTCAAAAGAAATTTTTGTAACCTTTTACCTTTTTTCAATCTTTCCCCCACGAACTTTTGTCTTGTCTGCTCGTTTCATGTCCCCTAAGACTCGCCTTTAAGAGGGGGGTAATGTCATGAGCCGCGCACATGACCTCTATTTTTCTCGTGGCTTACACGCCGTATAAGCCACTCACTTCTTTTCTTCCCCTTAGTAAGGCTGATTGGCGTATTAGCTAAGCCTCCACATGGATGCTTACTGATCAAAGCTATCTTAAGCACGCACCACATGGACGCTTACTGATCAAGGCTATTTATAACACGCATACAGTCTTCTTGGACTATTCTTAGCTACGCTCCTTTTTAGACACACACTCTTTTAGAAACACGTACTATCTTTGGCTCATGTATTATTGGAACTGTACGCACAGACCATGTACCCATGAGTATAAATACTCGGTGTGCAAGCTGCTCCAAGACCAGCTTGCTCTACCTCGTCGATCTCCCCTCAAGGGTGATAACTACTAAGAGATACATATAAGACTTACATACTTAAGACTCAACCATCGATACTAGGTCCTATTAACTTAGGTACTTAGTAATACACTGCAAGCCACGAGTCAATCACAGTCTCTCCAAGAGACGGGTGCCTTCGACATCCTACTGGCTAGGCGAGCAGAGGACTATACTCCTAAGACTAAGAGGCTCGATACCCTACACAGGGCTGTCATTGACGCTTCCACACTCGACTACATCTACAAACAGCCACAGGAGGCTGCCACGCATCAGGCTAGGATCCGACGCCGATGCCGCCGTATCCAGAACAGAAAGTAAACACCCTTAGAAACAAGGGTTGTGACACCCCGCATAGCTTATCCGAATCTACACGCCAGCCTCATACACGCAAGCCGGTGTACTGCCTAAACACAGGTAGGTGTGTACAGCCTTTTGTATTCTTTTGACGCTCATCCAATATGCGCACATAGCTTTCACACCCTGTGCCTGTATGGCCCAACAAATATGGGGCATGAGTACCTTCACGATCAGACAGCTGAACCACTTTGAACCCAGTTCAATAGAGACGTGGGTAGCTTTGTTTGTCACGAGTAACGAGAGCTGATGTTAGTCGAAACAGACATTCAAATGATAGATATTCTCATTTCTAATCTTTTTCTTATGCTGTACGGTCTCTCAGCGTGTACCCTTGTAACTGTCACAGTTGCGTGTCCTTCAGCAAAAACAGCTGGGTCTACGCAGAGTTCCACTCTACTGTAGGTCTACCGTAGGTGTTTGGCTCTACCCAGGTCTACAGACCAGACAGAAGTTCTACAAGGACTCTACCTAAAATTATTGGTTCTACTCATGAATTGTTTGTCAATTTGTGGCTATTTGTTGTGGCTAATGAGGTTTCTTTGCCAATCATCGAGGGACAAACCCCAATATAGATTGCAAATTTCATGTGTGTGAGTGGCTTTGACCAAAAACCGCCGGGTTTGGGAAAGTAATTTCCATTTTTCTCACCCATTTCTAAGACTGATAAACTCATGATGGTATAGATGGCATTCTAGAAGCCTGGCGCATCTGATGACAAATTTTTGTGAATTTGAAATTGATGCATACACATTGATGGTGCCCTAAATGGCGCCAAGTCATTCAGGCACAACTGCCACCAAGGAAAGGGATGCACCCACTCCTCCCTATATGTGATCACATCGGCCCATAAGTGAGCTCAGAAAATAGAGCACAATTCCAGCTCTTGAACCATATAGAAATCACTGGTTAAAAAATGTACAAGGGAGATCGCAGGCATACAATGCTCAAAAAATATTGAGACAAAAAGGCACCTATCCGTTGGAGATCAAAGTACTCCAAATTGCGCACCGAGTGGTAGCGTTCGAATCGCACGGACCTACTGAGTCCAATGGTGGCATTCATCAGCGCCAAAAACCCCTGGATAACGCGTCAAGGAGGGATTACAGGGGCGCTTACCCCTGAAAGCGCCACATGCACTAGTGAATGCGACCGTGCAAATGCCGCTCCCCTGCGCGGACTCGATGCGAAGTGTCCTAAGAAGTATTCACATCAATTTTCGACAGGTTTGGATGAGTTTGAAGGTATGAAAGAGGGGAAACATACCCCTAAGAGCGAAATTGTAGCTTGGAACACCTGTTCTACAGGAATGAGGGATTTTGAGCTGTTATGAATGTCGCAGGTGTTCTCAGGGGGCTTGATTACCCTAGTTAGCATGCTTACATTCCATAGACCTCTTCACCTTCATGCAGTTCTAGTGTCTACACCCGAGGGGAGAGAACTTATACTCAGGCACATGCTGACCTACTGGTTCACATTGATGCTGAGTATCTATAAAATAGATGTGAGACATTTTAGGTGTTGTCGTGGTTTCTGAATCCATTCGCAGCAGTGGATCGGGCTGGTTGGCAGCTGCTGAGGGGGCAACAAGGGGGATGCGAGGCTGTGATCATTAATTTCAAGCAAAAACCGGGGCGGACGTCCTCTATACTTATTCATTCGTGAAGTAATCAGGTGCATCGGAAAGCCACAATTTCCGCGCATTTAATGAGCACTTAAGCGAACACATTGGCTTACCTTTACTTTTTGTCCCCCTGTTGATCACTTGTCCCGAACGGCGTTCCGCCCATATGTCGTCAGCATTTCGTGATCACTTTACTTAAGTGGTATCGTTGGAAAGCCAGAATTTTTCTCCGTTTTATTGTATTTTTAGGTTCAAGTCTTGTGTGTACTACATACATCGGCCGGACTCGGCATTGACTTAACGGCGTTCAAGCCGTGGGTGTTGTCGGTCATATGACCTAGTGTATTGTTTGTTGCTCGCGTCTACACAGGTCATATGACCAACCACTCACCCTCGTTCCCGACCACAACCACACCCGGTATGTACCCCACCCTCATTTCACATGGCTCCCGGCGCTGACGGACGCTTCGGCTCCCCTCAACAACGACCACGCTGGCCCCAAGGATGGCTGCGCAAACTGCTCGCCTTTGTCTCCCGGCTGGCACCTTGGCTCCCCACGACGTGAAGGCCCCGGGATGCGGTCTAGCCTCCGCCGTCGCCTGCACCGCTGACCGACCTGGGCCGCTTGTACACCCGTTTGCTAACCAACACGGCACGTGTTGTGTTGGGGCAACCGCGTGGCTCATATGCGCGAGCAACTTCCCCTCGGCTTCGACTTGTGCCACCGGGGTGCAAAGCCACGCCTCGATCTGAGCGGCCGCGGCTCTTCCGCCGAATGGTGAGTAAACTACCGACTCGAACACGAGGCTCGCGCTAATGTGCCTGCCGCCTAACTTGAACTGCGCCCCCCATCGTCTGCACCGCCGCCCAGGAACCACCGGCCGTGCTAACATCCCCCCTCACCCCCAGCGCCTCCCAAGCTGCAAACTGACCAGGGCACCCGCCATGAGTTTGCTCCAACGCAGGCGCACGAGTTGGTCCTTGTAAACCGTACGCGGTCCGCCGTCCTCGCTGTTGTGCAACTGGCGATGCTGTGCGCACGCGCCTATGCCTCACGGCCGCCGGTGTCGGCTTTGTGCGCTAACATACGGCCGCAAGAACGAGTGCTACCGCCTCGAGTCGCCCCGTCCCAACCCACCTTGCCTGCGACTGGCTGCTCACTCGTTCCCGCCTGACTGCAACACAATGGGCGTCTGACGTCTTCCCCGCCCGCTCGAAGGTGAGTAAACCACGGACGATGGACACCCGTCGTTCGTGTTTTGCTTGTTTTTTTTTCTCGATGTAATATTCCTTGTATATCAATATAATACAATTTCTTGACTTTATTCCGAGTGTGAACCACCAGATACATATGTAGCATATGTAGACAACCAAGGTACCGTAGATAATGCTCTACGGTCGATGAGCACTCGACAGTAGAGTCAAGACTCTACGGTAGATCCACGGTAGGATTTTTGGCTCTACGTGAATGGTCACGTACAGTCCACCTACAAATGTCTACGTAGACCTTTGTAGAGCCACATGTTTTTGCTGAAGTCCTCTGCTTGCTGTATGCGTGTCGTTTACGAGCAGTTTGTTTTTATAGCTGGTCTTCATGTTAATTACTTTACAAATGCAAAGAAAAAAGTATCAAATTGATTATACAGAGCCCAGAAGCACATGAGCGAAGAGGTGACCAGTGACACTTGTTATTGTGTTGATTTGGCCCAGACATTGAGATCGGTGAATGGTCCATAGAAGCACCTCAACTGAGACAAACAATTGAGCAAAAGTGCCTATATGCGTGTTAAGGGCATTGCTGATTCTTTTTATTCCGTGGTTGGCTTGATCCAGGGGTAGGATCATACTGTGAAAGAAGAGCGACTTGTGAATGGCACCACATGGTCAAGCGATAAGAACACTTGAGCTCAAAGAAGAAATGGTGACAAAATCAAATTTTTCAAAAGTATTTTTGAAGGGTAAATTTTTTTTTGAAGATTGAATTTTGTGGAAATTGAATATAATTCATATTTTGGATAATATTTTTGTTGAATTTCGATTATTTTTTCGATTTTTGAATGGAATAAATTTTGAATTTGAAATACCTCAGGGTCCAAATGTATTGAGTTTTTGATGAACAAATTAAAAGTCAGCCTATTTACAGGTTTTATTCTGTTTCAGAAACTTTTGGTGTATGAACCTAACCCAAATATGGATTTATGATAAATCAGGGTTTATAGGATTATATGTAATTTACATAAATTTCATAAACTCAAGTTTATAGACCTCCAATTCTCCCAGGAAGCCCATTGGAGGAAAGTTGCAGGAATTTCAAATTCATAAATTCCATAAACTGGGGTTTATCCGTGTAAATTGTTGTAAATCAAGGCCCCCCCTTGATAAATTGATGTCAATTCAAGTCAACAAAAAGGGGGGGTGAGAAATTCCCGCAACTGGTTAATTTACATGTATTTACAGCTATAAGCTGCAATAATTCTGGGGGGTTTTCTCTGATGCAACAGGGCGCTCATCAACCTTGCTGAGGCAAAAGCGGCCTACCTTCGGACTCAGGCGGAAGAGACCCGCCACAAGATGTACAAGGAGTAGAGATGTCGTGCCAGAGACCGTCTGCCAGAAAAATACGGAATTCTTGCTCCGCCTCCGTCAAAATTCCGGCATGCCAGAGCAGGAGACGGAGCAGGAATCAGTTTGGGGTGCCAGTTTCCGGCCAAGAAACAGTCTATTCTGGCACCCTGCAGGAATCCGGCAGTTCCTGCGACTGGCAGCTGCAAAACAAATTTCTAAACCCACCGCAACACAAATCTAAATACATATAAAAATGCGCATAAATCGCCGCTTTCGAATGGTATAATACATTTATGGTTAAAAAAATTCTTTGGGTCAATTGCTAGCCAAATACATCCAGGAAATCATCAGGGGTAAGCGGCCATGTAGACACTTTGGTAGGGTTGGCCAATTAGCACTCATATGTATATGAATCGATGCGCACAAGCCAGGAGAGTCTAATGGTACCACCTGCTAAGTCACCAGCGCTCCCTATGTGAAGATATAAGTGAAATAGGGGGGGAAACCCCTGATCAGCGCCACAAGCACTAGTGAATCTAGCCGTGTAAACCTTGCTCCCCTGGTTTCTATGGATGCGAACCATAGAGGAGATGCTATATACAAAAAATCAGCTAATTTGAAGCAGTATTAGTGGGTGAAACACATGGTAGAACCCCCCTGAGAGCAAGAGACTGTACTCAGCGCATTTCCAGCCTTGGACACTCATTTTGAGCTTAATCGCATGAGACAGCTCAACTCAGCGACCTGAATTACCCCTTTTTGCATGGCTACAGTGTCCAGTTATGTTGGGTAAAATGTCTCACAGCTATACTGGGCCTGTTTCAGCAGTTTGTGTGCAGCATTTGCCTGCACCACAGTCAGTTAACCATATTCCGCCCCCTCTAATGATTGGATACATATACTGATAAGGGTTAATAATAGCCAGAAATTGATTCGCAGCATTAGAAATGGCTGATTTTGCCTCCTTGAATGAGAAGCATGGTGAGCGCATGTGGGGGATTATTTTTGTCACAAAGATGGCGCTGCGCTGCGCTTGATTGATTTTTTGAGCATATACTTCCTAATATGGATTGGCTACTGAGAATTATGCGCATTTTATGAGCTACTAACCAACTGTTTGTGGTGAGTTTGGAGGGGGGTCAATTTTCAGTCCCCCCTTTCTGGAGCGTTAAAACTCCCGCGATTCCGTCCCTGCGCATATCTATGAAGCGTGTTATACACCATTCGACAGCTAAAGGCAGCGCGCACATTTTGAGTTATACAACATCTTGTTTGGAGGACCTTTGGCAAATGTCAGTAGCAGGAGCTCCTCCACTCCTGCAGTTCCTGCAACCCTGACGGAATTCCGCCCGGAATCCGGCTTCTGGCAGCCGGAGACGGAGCCGGAGCAGGAATCAAAAATTTCCGCCAGAATCCGCCTGCAGGAGACAGTCTCCTGCAAAATTCTGGCACAACATCTCTAACAAGGAGGCCCTCACTTTTCATCTTGAGCAACGTGAGCGGCAGTACAGGTCCAGCATGGCCATTATCAATGATCCCAATATGACCGACCCGGATATCCGCGTTGCAGCCAAGGCGTATGCACTCGCCTATCTAAATGGCAAGCTTCCCAACATCGACTTCAAAGAGGTTTTTGACAATTTAGGCAAGTCACTGCCGACCATCGAGCAAATTGCCGACGTTTATCGCAATGCGCCTGCTCTTGCCCCGGGCGTTTTTGATGCCTACTATGAGTCTCTGCTTGCGTCTGCTGCTCAAATACTGATTGGAGCTAGAGGATCTCAGGCGCCTCTCAACCAAAACCCAAAACTCTAGTTATGTTAATTGAGTCTACTCAGGGTCTAGCGAGTGCTACTCTCGTGCTACCGAGCGCTACCTACAGACCCGGTAGCCACGTGATGTCTAGTCTAACTAACCTAGAGTTTCGGGTTTTTGTCATGAGCCGCGCACACGACTTCACCTTTTTGTTTGACCCCGTGGCTTGCACGCTTTATAAGCCACCCTATCTTTAAACTTCTATCCATTACTAAGGATGATTGGCGCTCGACTAAGCCTCCACATGATAGCTGACTGATCATAGCTATCTTTAGCGCGCATACAGTCTTCCCAAACTATCTTTAGTAACACTCTTATTTTAGATACACCTTCTTTTAGAAACACGCACTATCTTTAGCTCATGTATTCTTGGAACTGTACGCACAGACCATGTACTCATGAGTATAAATACTCGGTGTGCAAGCTGCCCTCAGACCAGCTTGCTCTACCTCGTCGATCTCCCCTCAAGGGTGATAACCACTAAAGAGATACATATAAGACTTACATACTTAAGACTCAACCATCGATACTAGGTCCTATTAACTTAGGTACTTAGTAATACACTGCAAGCCACGAGTCAATCACAGTCTCTCCAAGAGACGGGTGCCTTCGACGTCCTACTCGCTAAACGAGCAGAGGACTATACTCCTAAGACTAAGAGGCTCGATACCCTACACAGGGCTGTCATCGACGCTTCCACACTCGACTACATCTACGAACAGCCACAGGAGGCTGCCACGCATCAGGCTAGGATCCGACGCCGACGCCGCCGTATCCAGAACAGAAAGTAAACACCCTTAGAAACGAGGGTTGTGACATTGTAGAGCAAGCTTCACACTGATCCGTGGCTATGTCTCAACGATCTTCATCAAGAGTAACCAGGAGCCAGTCGGCTCAAGGAGAACCACTAGTGCCACCGGTAGATAACCCTGACCGGCCGTCGGTAGCTAGATCAGACAACGCAACATCCCTATCTGCTTTAAGGGAACAAGTATTACAGATGACAACGGAAGCAACCGATGCTATCCACGCACGGGTCAGCATACCAGGATCATACGCGGATCCTGACGAAACCATCCAAGCTGAACCTACCATTATTGTGGGTGAAGGAAATCCAAACGAGTCAACTGCAACAGCAGCCGATATCATTGGTGGAAGATCTATACCACGAACCACTGTGGAATCAGTATCAGACCCCGATGAATCCAGACTCTCCGAGGATATAGGACGAACCCCAGATACAACTGAACCCGTAGCAACACAAGTAGAAACAGCACAAACAACAGGACCGGAACACTTTTGGAATGCGAGGGCTAGCATATCCCCAAGAGGAATAATCTCCGTAAGAAGAAGAGTACCAGTCGATCCCACAGCAGGGATAGAAGACCAGATCGACCCAGTACCACCATACGCACCAAATCCCTTGGAATTACCCACTGGGAGATATGGTCCCACAAACATCCCAAGAGAAGAAAGACACCTATACTCGGCACATCCCCTGACAGGGGTAAGAACCCGATCGCAGGCATCAAATGCCATAGAAGCACCCATACCACAAAGACCCATACAAGTAACGGAACAAATAGAAGCTCCTCCCCAGATCAGAATTGAGGAAAGACCAGCAAACCCTACACCACCTAGACCCCACTCGTCATCACCAGCACCTGAAGAAGTACCACCAGAAGGGGACGAATACGAAAGACTGCTGAACGGACCCATAGAAGACATCCGAAGAGCAGCGGCAAGGGATCCCACATTAGGATTCTTCTTCAGGGTGCTAGACGATATCAAGGATCAACTTCTTGAAGGGATCACAGCTCAAATACAGGTGCAAGAGAACAGACAAGATACGGGGGTACAAACGCTCAATACCACTCTACAACAAATGACTAATTCCATCTCCAAACTGGAAGCATCCACCGGCAACATTAGGCAGCAAGTAGAAAGTGCAGCCCAGAACGCATGGACAGCTGCAAACAGCTCCCAATTGGGAGTCAATGAACAAATAAAAACTCAAAACGCTATCGACAAACTCAGTCAACAAATGGACACCATAGTCGTGGCCATGGGAGCTATGGGTAAACAAGTATCCGCTGCCCTGAATAAACAAGAGGAAGCCATTAAGAAACTTAAGGCCGACACAGAAACCCTTCAAGAAACACTACAAGTAGTAGAAGAAAGGATCTCAAACACTGATATCATGGACCAACACCATCAATGGGAACCAGAAGCCGAGTCTTCTCGGGCACAAGTCCCAAAAAGGCCTCAAGGACTATTCCCAGGGGATAATCCCCCAGGACCTCCATCGGGACCCCCATCAAGGGGAAATACACCTCCTCTCCGACCCCCAAAACCTCCAAAAAAGGAAGGAAGTACCAAAGACGAAATCCCAAAGGGAGCTAGAGCCAAAAAGCCTGAGGCATTTAATGGGAAAAGAGGACCAGAAGCGGAAATCTTCCTCATGAAAATGGAAATCTACTTCAACGATTACGGTACTGCCTTTGACAACAACCGGAAGATGGCCACCTTCCTCACTAACATGGGAGAAGGAGAAGCAGCCAAATGGGCCAAACCCCTACTCAGGAAAATCCTTGATGAAGAACCACACGAATACCTTGCAAACTGGAATGCTTTAAAGAACGCCTTCCTTCTCGCCTTCTCAGATCCCATGAAAAAGGAAAGGGCGATTCAGAACATTCATAAACTTCAACAAACAGGATCAGCACAACACTATGTAACCGCCTTCCGCACCCTTATGCAGGAATTAGATTGGGACGAACATGCCTTCATAGATGTCTTCAAGAAAGGCCTTAAGAATAACGTCCAACAGGAACTCCTAAAGGCAACTATTACCCAAGATACATCTACATTCTCCTTAGAAAAATGGATGGAAGTCTCTATTAGGATAGACGATCTTCTATTCACTGGAAGAAGTCTAAGAGATAATGGCTCCTCAGGAAATCAAGAAAGGAAATTCCAACCAAGAACAACCCAAGCCAAAGCAGGAATAGTGCCGTCCGAAGTCATCCAAAAAAGAAGAGAAGAAGGGAGATGCATCAAATGCGGAAGAAGAGGACACCGTATGAGAGAATGCAAATTCAAGGAATGGCAACAAGAACCCCAAGCTATCAAAGGAAAAGAAGCAAAGATTGAAGAAGTAAAGGAAGAGGAGAAATCCTCTGACTCGGAGTCGGAAAACTAGAACAGCAGGCTGAGTCCATGTCAGTACCTGCCCAGAAACCTTTGACCAAGAATCAGAAAAGAAAGAAGCGTGTATTATACCTAAAGAAATCCGAACAAACTGCATCTATCTTTACAATGGTCAAGGGAATCATGGACCCTATCCCCACTCTAGTCGACTCTGGATCTTCAAAAAACTTCCTAGACATCAACTTTGCACAAAACAACAAAATTCCCCTAATACCCCTAGTCAATCCACGAACGGTAATCGCTATAGACGGTAAAGAACTACCGAACAAAATAAAGAATAAAGCAACCCTAGAAGTGGAAATCGAAGGATGGACCTTTGACATAACCTTCTTTGTGATGGATTTAGGAGACACTGATATGATCCTAGGGCTGGATTGGCTACAAGAAGCCGACCCAGACATAAACTGGAAGACCCTAGAAATTTCATGGAAAGGAAGGCCCATCACTGCCAAAGCCGGAAAGGATCTACCTACTATACCAGAAGAATTCATGGAATTCATTGACGTCTTTAGCGAAGAACTCTTCAAGAAGCTCCCGGAACATCGGTCCTTCGACTGTAACATAGACTTTGCGGAAGGATCAGATCTCCCAAAACCAGCAAAAGTATATCCCCTCTCGCCAATCGAGAGCAGAACGATAAAGGAATTCATTGATCAAGAATTGGCCGACGGAAAAATCCGGCCCAGTAAATCCCCTATAGCCTCACCTTGCTTCTTTGTCAAAAAGAAGGATGGATCTCTACGGCTAGTAACAGATTACCGAAAAATCAACAATATCACTATACCAGATCAATTTCCTATGCCTCTCCAGGTGGAACTTGTCGACCAGGTCAAGAAGGCGAAGATCTATTCAAAATTAGACCTTAGATGGGGATTCAATAACATCCGTATCAAGGAAGGCGATGAATGGAAAACTGCTTTCAGGACAGCTTATGGAATATACGAATACTTAGTCATGCCCTTTGGACTCAAGAACGCTCCCGCCGTCCTCCAAAGAATGATGAACGACATCTTCAGACACCTTCTAGGTGTCACAGTGGTAGTCTACATGGATGATATCCTTATCTTTTCAGAAAAGGAGGAAGACCATGCAGAACACGTCAAAGAAGTACTCAAAATCCTAAGAGAAAACAATCTCTACGCCAAACTATCCAAATGCGAATTCTTTGTCAAGAAGGTCATTTTCCTTGGGTTGGTAATTACCCCTGAAGGAATTTCCATGGAAGAAGAGAAAATCAAGGCAATCATGGAATGGAGCGCACCTAGGAAAATAAAGGAAGTCCAAGCCTTCCTTGGCTTTGTAAACTTCTACAGAAGGTTTATAGCCGAATTTAGCAAGATTGCTAGACCACTACATGACTTAACAAAAAAGGATACCAAATTTGAATGGACCCAAGAATGCCAACAAGCCTTCGAGGAAATCAAGAAACGTGTCAGCCAAGATCCAGTATTAATACACCCCGATCCCGATAAACCCTTTATTTTGGAAACCGATGCATCAGGAATAGCCATAGGAGCTATACTTAGCCAACGAGGTGAAGATGGATACCTCCACCCAGTAGCATACTTATCAAAAAGCTACAACGATGCACAAAGAAACTATGATACCGCCAACAAGGAATTACTTGCCATTGTGGAATCATTAAAACATTGGCGCATATACCTTGAAGGGACTATATTACCGGTGACTGTCTTCACCGACCACCGAAATCTAGAAAGATGGAAGAATGCAGAAACCTTCAACAGAAGGCATGCCAGATGGCATATGGAACTCGCTTCTTTCAACTTTGAAATCCACTACAGGCCTGGTAAAATGTCTAATAAACCAGACGCCCTGTCAAGAAGACATGACCATGAAGATATCCCAAATCCCCAGCAAATCATGATCAATGCCGAACGCTTCAAGGGCTTCAAAGCAAACATAGAAATTGACATCATTTCTATGATTAGGGAAAGCCTCAGCGATGATGAATCTCTAACAACCCTTATTGAGAGTACAAAGAAAAAGGAAGACCTTCCACCTTCTATTAAGAAACAATATGACAAATACGAATGGAAGGAAGACCTCTTATGGTACGAGGGACGAATAGTAATCCCTGAAAACAAAGAGATACGACTAGCCATTCTAGAAATGCACCATGACAACCCAATAGCTGGCCATCAGGGACAAGCCAGAACTTTGGAACTCATCTCTAGAAGATACTATTGGCCGGCTATGAAACAACAAGTCAACCGATTTGTCGAAACATGTGAAATCTGTCAAAGGAGTAAAGGCCACAAACAATACGCACCCCAAAAACCTCTACCAATACCCCAAAAACCTTGGGAAGACATCGCATATGACTTCATCGTCAAGCTCCCTGAATCACAGGGCATGGATAGTATACTGGTAGTAATCGATCGCTTCTCTCGGCAAGCGCATTTCATCCCTTGCCTTGAAAGCACCAATGCAGAGGGAGTAGCAGACCTTTTCATCAAGGAAGTCTGGAAACTACATGGATTACCCAAGACAACCGTGTCAGACAGAGGGCCGACCTTCAATAGCCAATTTTTGAAAGCCCTCTATGCCAAACTGGGTATCAACCCCAAATTTTCCACAGCCTTCCACCCAGAAACTGATGGAATAACGGAAAGAACCAACCAATGGCTAGAAGGCTTCTTAAGAAGCTTTTGCAATTATAGACAAGACGATTGGGTCAGATGGCTACCAATAGCAGAATTCTGCCATAACAACCAAGTCAATTCCGCCACAGGGAAGACAGCCTTCGAGACAATCTATGGACTACACCCCAGATGGGATCTTGTAGATCTAGAAGTCAATGCACCTAATGCCGCTGACATGGCGGACTCTATGCAAGAAATATGGGATGAGGCTATAGCCTCCATGGAATTCTACAGATCAAAAGAAAGCGACCCAAAACGTGAATACAAAGTAGGGGACAAAGTATGGCTAGTAGGCCAGAACATCACCACGAGGCGACCCTCAAAGAAGCTAGACAACAAAAAATTAGGGCCCTTTGTCATATCAGAAAAGATTTCCTCACATGCTTACCGGCTAGAACTTCCAAAAACCATGCGGACACACAATGTGTTCCATATCAACCTTCTCGCACCCTTCACAGAAGACAAAGACTTTCACAGACGTCAAGCAAGACCACCCCCAATTGTAACAGAAGAAGGGGAAGAAGAATATGAAGTGGACCATGTGGTCGCATGGGAACAACGGAAAAACGGCCTATACTACCAAATCAGATGGAAGGGGTATGATCCGATAGAAGATACCATGGAAAGGGCTGAAAAAATGGCCGAACTGCCCCAAATCATGGAGGATCTACTCAAACGACACCCCAAAGCCCCAGTACCAAAGAACTACAAACACGGTGAAAAAGGGTATAAAAGAGTGGGGGGGAAAGCCTCAAACCTCACCACCAGCTATCCAAGCTCCAACTCCAACCAGCTCCCAACAACCTTTACTCTTTTAAACCCACCTACTCTACCATGGCCCCTGTCCGCAACGCCAAGTCTGCCAAGGCCACCGGCATCCGCTACGACCCCCGTGATGCCAAGGTCGTCGTCGACCACACCCCCAAGTCAGTATGGGGAAAACAACGTGTATCACATAAACTCACATGGGGCCACGGCGGGGACAGACTATACAGCTACCAAGACGCCATCAAGCGCTGCGATAGCTTCATCCGAAGCTCGGACTTTGCAAAGTCCCTGGACCCCTCCATCACCCTCGACTACATCCCCATGGGGGAGCGCTGGAACTGCAAATGGGTCGCCACACATACCCTCCACTGCCCCAAACGAGGGCACCTATACTGGCTTGGCAAAGGACCCCGACCCGAGTCGAGCAAGGCTATGCAGGCCACCAAGCTCTTTGTCATCGAAGAATGGGTGGGGAGTGAAGTCGAGCATCTGGTGAAGGAAGTAAAGAAATTGAAGGGGATGAGGTGGTATGAAGAGTATAGCCGCACGATGAAGGAGAACAATAGGAGTATCAAAAAGGGGGTCAACAGCTTTAGCACCCCGCACCTCATTAGGAGGTTGGAAGAATGGGAAGAGAAGGGGAAGAAGGAGGTCGTACCCAAGTGGGTAGAAAACTCAACGGAATGGTGGTTCCGATTGAGCGATATAGAAGACATGAAGAAGGAGTGGATAAGGTCGCTGGGCGACAAGGGACAGAAGATGGCCATTGTGGCCAACGTAGTCGAGGAATGGTGCCAAGCACCTGATATATCCAAAAGCTACCAAGAGGTCCTCAAGGAGATATCCTTTGGCGAAGTCATCGAACTAGCGGAAAAGGAAAAATGGTCAAAAAGGGAACTTCTAGACTGGCTGGACCAGAAGGCTTGGGATAAAGGGAACGAAGACCTCTCAGTCGACATGGCTGACCTAATACTCGAACCCCTAGAAGAAGATGAGGAGTGGGTAAAGCTCAAGGAGGAAGTATGGGGAGCTGAGGCCCCTAATGGTGACAAGGTCTACCACCCCAAGGACACTGAAGAATTTTGATCTATGGACTTTGTACGGACTAAAGAATGCTCCTTGTAATATTTTACTTTTTCTATCATATCCTCCACGAACTCTTGTCTTGATCGCTCGTCTCATGTCCCCTAAGACTCGCCTTAAGAGGGGGGTAATGTCATGAGCCGCGCACACGACTTCACCTTTTTGTTTGACCCCGTGGCTTGCACGCTTTATAAGCCACCCTATCTTTAAACTTCTATCCATTACTAAGGATGATTGGCGCTCGACTAAGCCTCCACATGATAGCTGACTGATCATAGCTATCTTTAGCGCGCATACAGTCTTCCCAAACTATCTTTAGTAACACTCTTATTTTAGATACACCTTCTTTTAGAAACACGCACTATCTTTAGCTCATGTATTCTTGGAACTGTACGCACAGACCATGTACTCATGAGTATAAATACTCGGTGTGCAAGCTGCCCTCAGACCAGCTTGCTCTACCTCGTCGATCTCCCCTCAAGGGTGATAACCACTAAAGAGATACATATAAGACTTACATACTTAAGACTCAACCATCGATACTAGGTCCTATTAACTTAGGTACTTAGTAATACACTGCAAGCCACGAGTCAATCACAGTCTCTCCAAGAGACGGGTGCCTTCGACGTCCTACTCGCTAAACGAGCAGAGGACTATACTCCTAAGACTAAGAGGCTCGATACCCTACACAGGGCTGTCATCGACGCTTCCACACTCGACTACATCTACGAACAGCCACAGGAGGCTGCCACGCATCAGGCTAGGATCCGACGCCGACGCCGCCGTATCCAGAACAGAAAGTAAACACCCTTAGAAACGAGGGTTGTGACAGTTTTGGTTGAGCTGACCCCCCTGCTGCAGAGTTTACTGTCCTGCCGCTATAGTAAGTACGTCATTATCGATTGCGTCACCTTCCTGATTTGTTATCTAGAGCACGATTCACAGCCCTGGCTCTTAGGTGCGGAGAAAGGTATGGGAAAACAATGACGGACTACCTACGATGTGACTGCGATTGTGTGTAAACATTTGGATGCTACGATATAGAATTAACCCGATCTATCTATTTATCTGTCAGCATGATAAGACAACCGCCAATAAGATTTGCGATCAGATGTAAAATAAGATTTGTGAGATATCAATTGCAAGGCTATCAGTCCGGATCCGGTCATTGATCAATCAATTGTATTTACACACAATTAAGCACATACCTACATCATTCAAAAATGCTGGCACTATTAGCCCCGAAAACTTTCGAGGAGATTTTATACCTTATTTGGGAATTATACCTGTCTTCTCGCGCTTTTACCCGACCACGAGTTCCGGTGCAAGTTCCTGTGTATGGATTGTTCAGAGATTCCAGACCCACAAGTTCCTGTGATCATGATACCGGCAAGATTCGCCCCAAAATGTTCACATTATTTCTGAGACATTCTTTCGTTATAATCTGCTCATAATGTCGATATTGCCGAACTACGACTTCCTGTGAGCCCTATCTAACAGAAACAAGCAGCCCGAGAAGCGAACCACCCACGAATTCTTAATCCCCGCGGCATGCTATTCAGAGGCTTCACCGTCAAATACCACAAAAAACCTTGGTCGCGACGAGTTATCAACTGCCAGAATTAACGCGAATCTAGAAGGCGACTGCAGAACAAAGATAAACGGAAATGGTAGACTCCTGATGCGACTTATATGTTTAGGTAAACAAACAACCCGGAGACTGGCTCCCGCTAGGCCCATCGCTCAGCGCTCACGCGCACGCACCCGAAAACCGACACACGCACCCATATTAAAGTCATTGGTCGAAGCCTGCGTCTAGATGTCATTTAGCTGACCCAATGAAGGTATAATTAAGCTTGCAGCTTAGAAATATGCATGTCAGGTCCTCGTGGAGCGCGACCCTTTGAGAGCTCAAAGCCGGCTAGTGGTTGTCCGTCTATGCACAAAATAGGTCCATCTATCGAGATTTCGAGTCGGTGAAATTTACGTGGCCTACCAGCAGCTGGAAAATATTCTACATCATTACCTTATGATGATAAATCACGGCAACACACCAAAAATCGGATCAAACATACCAGTATCCCAAGCGCCCTAGTTTTCATCCTTCCTTGAATGAGCAAGGACGGAATAGTTGTAGCTTCTGGTTTAGTGGCAAAATTTGACTGAGTTCATGACAAAGACATCGCATCGAACAGGCTCATGTGTGATCTGTGCACAATCAACAGCCTGAGACTGTTCTCCTGCAAGCAGAGTATCGCTCTGGCAAAGGGCGGGCGAAGAATAGACCCCGATAGTAGCTCGGTAACCTGCATTTTTTCATAAGAGGAACCAATGGTTCGAGTATTCGATTGGTCCCAGGAAGCGCTATGCAGCATGCAGAACACAACAGAAGTCGGAGCAAGAGGCATCTCCACAAGATAGACCACGTGATGCCAAGTGCCAAGCCAAAAGAAACGGACAGTCGTCATGCGGACTGACAACGAGCGTATGGCGAACATAGTTCTCCAACGGTCGATCACTCCTCCGATTGGAGAGAACATGGCTGAGCCCGCACGCGTCGCTATTTCATACCCCTGTAAGCGTGGTCAAGAGGCAGGTTCCACGAGTCGGATGAACCCTAACTGCAAGAGTCGCGTTATAGTGACAATGTGGCATCTAAGTCTCGACCATGTGCAGATACCAGGAAGGGATCCTAGCTCCATGATATAAGAATAGGTTATATTCAACCGAACTCTCTAGCTGTTTTGGCATCGACGCGATGAAGCTGACCAGCCTGCTCGCTCTTGGCTCCGCGTTAGCATCTGCTGGCGTTTTTGCTGTTCCTGTCTCTGAATTCGGCAGCAATGTAGCAAAGGGGTTGCGTCTCATACAGATCAGCGACGATGTTGCGCCATTTTGGGCTACCGAGCAAGAGAAGCTGGATCTGCGCAAGCAAAAGAAAATGTTTGTGAGTCGCATATATCCTAGGACTAATCCTACTTCGCCTAACGCATGTCTAGTTTGATTTGACTGAAACCTATCATATCGAAGAGGAAATGAAAGCGAAGAACGTTCGAGCGGTAGTCGAACGAGCGACATGTATGCTTTTTGTAATCACCGATAACATTACGCACTAACAGAAGCGATTAGTCCCTGCTCCATCTCACGCTACCCAGGTTAATGCAATCATCGGCAGCTTGTCAACTACGAACATGGACTCGTACCTGTCTACTTTGACTGCGTTCAATAATCGCTACTACAAGGCGAGCACTGGTCTAAGCGCAAGCAACTCGATCTATAGCACTCTCACAGCTGTACGTTGTTTGAGTCCTGAGGAAAATAGCCATTACTTACCACAGTGTAGATCGCAAACGGCAAGACTCGCGTGACAGTCACCAAGTTCTCACATTCATGGACTCAGCAGTCGATCATTGCCAAGATTGCTGGTACATCCACCTCGTCTGTCATCCTTGGTGCGCACGAAGATAGCATCAACCTCAGTTCGCCTACAAGTGGGCGCGCGCCTGGTGCCGACGACGACGGCACTGGGACTGTTAACCTTATCGAGGTTTTCCGTGCTATTGTCGCCTCTGGATTCCAGCCCACCCGCACCCTCGAGTTTCATTTCTACTCTGGCGAAGAAGGCGGCTTGTTGGGAAGCCAGGCGATTGCGGCGAATTACAAGTCCTCGGGCAAGAGCGTCTATGCGTACTTGAATCTTGATATGACGGGCTAGTAAGTACCTAAAGCGGGTTAAATATTTATCACATAATTAACACAAGGTCACAGCTGGAAACCCGGAACGACCGAATCCATCGCTCTCATTACGGATAACACTGATTCAGGCTTGACCTCGTACTTGAAGACCTTGGTATCTACGTACTGCAAGATCCCGGCCGTTACGACGACCGTGAGTTGGCCGAGTTCTTCATTGAACCATTGAATGAATTACTCACACACGAACCAGTGTGGATACAGCTGCTCGGATCACGCCAGCTGGAACAAGCAGGGATACCCAGCCGGATTCCCCTTTGAGAGTAAGTCACCGGCATCTGCTCAACACCGAAATTCAAGCTGATGTATGTGTAGCCACGTTTGGAAACGACAACCCAAATATCCACAGTACTCGCGATACCACGTCGGTCACCGGCTTTTCCTGGGCACACTCGCTGGTTAGTGCTAGCATGTAGAATGAAGCCATGATACTTACGAGCTGCATCCGCACAGGAATTCGCCAAGCTCGCTGCAGCGTTTGCCGTTGAGCTTGGCGCATAGAAGGAGTGTTTTGTTGGATACTCGTGTATTGGTTCTCTGCTCGAGATTGTTGTCAATGTAGTCGAGTTGAATGCAATAGGATGAGAGAAGCGCGGATGATGTAATGCTGACATGAGATGGCCCTTGTCGACATGTGATGGATGGACCGCCGTGTGGACCCATCTCCGACAGCGCGACGCGTTACCGACACCGACACCGATGGTCGAGGCCAGCCCTGGATCGCCCCAACTGCCCAGCCTCAAGCGTGCCCGCAGCGACACCGCAGCATCCGGCAGCATGTCGCCCAAGCGGGCCAACTCGGAGGTCGTCGAGGAGGACATTGGAGCCGGTGGTCACCGCGACGACGACATCGACCACTACATGCAGCTCCAGGATGAGGGAAACGAGGCGGATATTGGGCTCACACCGATGGCTGCGCTGGATGAGCCGACGCCGGATGGATCTCTGACGGCCCAGGAGCGGTTTCAGATGATCAAGAATCTCGAGAAGATGCCGCTGGAGATTGGCGCAATCTGGTATGTCGTTGACCGGCGGTGGATGCGGCTGTGGGAGGCCGCCATCATCGGCGGCGGGGAAGGCTTACCCGGGCCCAACGAACAGACCATCGGCCCCGTCGACAACTCGTCGATCATCCATCCCGGCACTCTGGAGCTCCTTCCCGACCTCGCGTTGGGCGAGGACTATGCGCTTGTCCCCGAGGCAGCGTGGCAAAAGTTTGCGGAGTGGTGCGTTCTCGTTGTCCGAGTGGGTCGCAAGCTGACTCGGGTGCAGGTACGGCAAGCCCGCCACATCTCTCCCCCGCGAGGTCATTCCCTTTACGCAAACCGAGCTACGCATCGAAGTCTACCCGCCCGTCTTTCGCGTCTATCCTCTCCTCGCCCACAATGCCTCGAGCCCGGTCCCCTCCTCTCGCGTCGACATCTCCTCCCTCTTGCATCTCTCTGTGCTTGCTGCCCGAGCAGCAACCTCTCTCCAACTCCCTACCGACCAACCGTACCGCGTCTGGAACATCCCATCCCAGACCAACACCGTCAATGGCGTCCGCGCCTCGGACATTGAACGCGGCACACTGGTCCCCATTTCACCCGACTCGAAAACTCCCATCAGCCAATTCGCCAAAATCAGCGATATCCTTGTGGTCGAGACCCAAGTTTCGGGCCAGTGGCTGCTCGACGCCGATGCTGTTACCCTCGCCACAGATACAGATGCCAACGCCGAAATCGATGAACCCCTCTTTCCCCGTAATAATGACTGGATTGGCAACATGCAGAACCGACATGCTTCAAACGTCACTCGGAGCCCGGATACCCTTCAACCTCCCCGAAAAAGCGCATTCTCGGGCCTCTCATTCAGGGGAAAAAGCCCAGTGCCAGCTATACAGCGCGGGACGATGGGATTGCAGAACCTGTGAGTCCTGGTCTTGGATTCCTTCAAACGCGCAGCTCATCAATTCCAGCGGCAACACCTGCTTCATGAACTCTGCTCTCCAGTGCCTAGCCCATATACCCGAACTAGATGAATATTTCCTCTCTGGTCTCTATCGGCACGAGTTAAACCCCGATAATCCTCTCGGGATGCAAGGCCAAATCGCCAACGCGTTTGGCGCCCTTTTGCACCACCTCTACCCCGGGTCCAGCACTGCCCCTCCCCCAAAACAGGAACGAAGCTATTCTGCATGGGGATTTGGCGGGGGATCGTCTAGTTCGTCCTACGCCCCCCGCGAATTCAAACAGACTCTCGGCCGGTTCGCGCCTGCGTTCTCGGGATACCAGCAACACGATACCCAAGAATTTCTTGGATTCTTGCTCGACGGTCTTCACGAAGACTTGAATCGAGTGTTAAAGAAGCCCTATGTTGAGAAACCAGAGTGGCCCGAAGAGGGTGGTGGCCGAGAGGTCGAGGCCAGACTTGCTACAGAGACCTGGGAGGGATACAAGAAACGAAATGACAGTATAATCGTCGATTTATTCCAGGGGATGTACAAGAGCACACTAGTGTGTCCGGAATGCGCCAAGGTGTGTCGGTTGACTCGAAATGGGACCTCGGCTGATCCATCTTTAGGTCTCTATCACGTTCGATCCATTCATGTACCTTACACTCCCTCTTCCGATCACCAAAACCTGGCGGCATACGGTCCATTACGTACCCTGGGATACCCACAAACCAGCACTGGCAGTTCAGATCGAGGTCCCAAAGGATTCAA
The DNA here is from genome assembly GCA_016906575.1 of Ceratobasidium sp. AG-Ba. Taxonomy (NCBI): domain Eukaryota; kingdom Fungi; phylum Basidiomycota; class Agaricomycetes; order Cantharellales; family Ceratobasidiaceae; genus Ceratobasidium; species Ceratobasidium sp. AG-Ba. The sequence goes on along the minus strand of CP059611.1, from coordinate 3,806,059 downwards.
GCTACGGCTATCTTAAAAAGATTTTTGGTCGTTGGTTTGGTGTAGAACCGGAAAATGTGAGTCCGCTAATTCTTCGAACGGTCTGCTGCTCATAAACTTGTAGCTTCTCGCTGCTGAAGTCTGGTCACATAAATTTTACAAATATTATGACGACTATATGAATTTAACGGATCTAGCCGAAAAGGACGTACTGATTGTGTTCGAGCTCCCTGTCCCTCTCAAATCCGCTGCCCTGCCCACCCCAACGCACTACAACAGATTTTCCAAACTTACCGCCCCTAAACTCAACCCCGACGCACCGTTCATCCTCCCTGTATTCAATACGGCCGTGAACCAGCGGACGCCGTTTGGCGTTCCATTTTTGGTGGTCCTTTCCGCTGCTGAAGCTTGCTCTCGCCGGGCCATTTACCGAGCCGTAGTCGATCGGGTTCAGAGGTGGACAAAGCTAAAGGCAGATCTGTGGAAGTACCGGGGGCAAGGAACATTCTCCGGCCAGACGCTGAGCCCGAGCTCGAGCTAGATGAGGTCATTACGACGATCGATCCTGTTGGGCAGGAAGAAGCGGCGGAGAGCGTGACGGAAATTCGCGTCGATCAAGGGGGTGACGTCGAACCCAACGTCGCCATCGTTCCGGCATCCACACCAACCGACGTCGAGATGGCCGATACGCCTCATTCAGAGGCCGGCGAGACCCTTGCATCCGATGTTGCGCCCACCGTTACCTCCGAAATTGCTCCCACCGTCAGCTCCGAGTCTGTTCAGCCCTCGCAAGACGCCGATGGCGAGGAAGATCCCTACGAGGTTCTTGGCCCGCAGGAGGAGCTATTTGACCTCAAAATCTACAACTCGGGCATGGCAACGGCGATGGAAACCGGGTTCAATCTCAACCCCTCCATCAACCGGTTCGTGGACTGGGCATCCCGTGAACCCAGAGTCGAGGACGTGGAAAGTGAAGGAGAAGACGACCAGGCTACTAGTTCGAGCCATTCCAGACCAATCCCAGCAAGGCCGTTGGTCAAGGCTACGGACGCACTAGTGTGTCATTGGCAGCCGACTTTTGCCGACCACTTCTTTTCCTCGGAGGATAACCTGTTCGACCGATGGGATAATTTTGTCCATGCCGAAGTCGAGGCAGTTCGTGCGGCCCAGACCAAATCTCGCTCAGGCAAGCAAGCGGTCGACATTGAAGACTGCCTAGACGAGTTTACAAAAGAGGAACAGCTCGGCGAAGATGATCTCTGGTACTGCCCGCGATGCAAGAAACATCAGCAAGCGACGAAAAAGTTCGAGCTCTGGTCCGTACCTGATATTCTCGTTGTTCATCTCAAGCGTTTCTCAAATGCACGGGCCATGCGAGACAAGATCGACGCGCTCGTGGATTTCCCGATCGAGGGTCTGGACCTAGGGCGACGTGTGGGTGCGCTCGGAGCCGACGGAGAAGAGGCCAAGGAGGGCGAATACGTTTACGACTTGTTTGCGGTTGACGAACACATGGGTGGGCTTGGAGGCGGACATTATCGAGCGTACGCAAAGAACCCGTCGGACGGCGAGTGGTATCATTTCGACGACAGTTACGTCAGCAAGTCATCTGCTGAAGACTCGGTGGTGAGCTATCAAATTCGTTTTAGTACGTGTTCGTAGGGTTGACTCGCGTTCAGAACGCCAATGCATACCTCCTCTTTTACCGTCGGCGAGCCGCTATTCCAAACGCGGTGATTGACAATGTTCGCGAGCGGATCGGCTCCGCCCAAAACTCCCCAGCTCTCAAGATCGAGTCAAAGGCGATTGACATGTCAGAGGAACCCGTTGCTCGAGCCAATTCCCCCTTCGATACCGAGCTGCCGTCCTTCGAGGCGTCAACCTATGACACGCTTGTTCCTGCTCCAAACTATGACCGAAGCGCTCAATACCGGTCTCAGGGCTCCGAGGACCCAGACGACGATCCATTCACCAACACGAACGCTTCTTCTCCAGTATCTGGCTCTGTAGGATCGACCGGTGTGGCATACGACTCGAGCGAGGACAAGGATTTTACCGAATCAACGGCCGGTCTCAACTCGAAGTTTGCGTTGAGCGGCCCAGTAACAGAAGTTGCCGTAACGGTGGTCCAGGAGAGCGAACAAGACATATATGATAATAATAAGATTGTGTAGAATTAGGGGCAACTAGACTCGATAGGCGGGTGCTTGTAGCTATAGCTATAGCCCTGCCTCTCGTTTTGGACGTGAAGAAGTAATGTAGCTACCAGATTTGGCTCATGCATACATATAATAAGCATTCATTCTGTTTGTGTAGTCGTGTATTACCCGAAGCGACAGGCTTCGTTGCTCTGGAGCTTAATATACGCCGGCCTCACGCGCATTCAGGGGGGTGATATGGCCCTTTGATAATCAAGGATCTCTATCTGTTCAATGAACAAGAGCGTCAATCAGATAGTGAGATTCAGATACAATGGTGTTGACAATGAATGCAAACATATTCAGCACCAAATTTACTCTAAGGTGAATGGTACATTCGCACAGCGATGTTTTCTTCATCATCTTCACTTTCGCTATCATGCTTGACATGGTAGCTACGATCGATTGGACCCGCTGATCGACCGCTGAATCTCCTTGAGGAGCGGTTTGGCTCCAGCCTTGGAAGCTCGTGACTACCTGTCAGCTGTGAACTACATCCGAAATCATCTGGAAAACCCGACCATTCTAAGACCCTAGTCGAATCCTGTAAGCCAAAACTAGCTTCTAAAATTACTTGACGTACTTGGGGTCTACCATGACAGCTCGGATACTGAAATTATGAACCTCTAACCCCTCAAGTGATGTGCACCGGGATACAGCCACATACGCTAAAATTGCTCAAAAAGGGTTTCAAAGGTTGTTTATCACAAAGCTATCTTACCTTGTCCATACTCAAACGTACCACGCAAATCAACCTTGACCCGTGCCAGTGTCTGGCCCTGTGATTTATGAATCTAAAGGCTGGACTAGATACGCAAGTAGTAGCAACCATTGGGAAATTGTTCTGACCGTCAATGCCCACGCTAGTATCAGCGGGATCTAGGGAGCGTGGTGATCCTTCAGTATATGCGTGTCCCGATAAAACCTCGATCTACCTGAAGGCGTGTGGCCTGTGCTTCGCCATCTGTGATTCTCTCCGACGTGAATTTAATTGGGCCCATCAGAATTCGGTGGCCGTCAACATATTCGACTACTGGCCATTTCGTCGCCTCGTAAACAGGGTTGGAAGGCTTGTAACCTTCTTTGCCAGGAACCATTGTCCGGTCGGGTTCCATGTCGCTAGCTATCGAGGTGCACGGATTGGCTCGAGTTGATTCACCGCTTGAATACTTTTGAGAGTTGCGTGCGTCCGTCGGGCTCATGAAGTCAACCACTTTGCCAATAGATCCATTGACGAGGCGAGCAGGTCCTCCGAGGTTCTATAGCTTGGCTTTAGAAAATGGACGAGTGAAATAACATCCTTACCCTGATACACATCACTTGCGCGCCGATCTAAATTATTAAATAGCTTTGAGCTGTGTACCAGCGTGTTCTTAGCAAGTACTTGCCTTCAACTCAACGAAGGACGCCACGAGTTTGTCAAGAAGAGCTCGCCCCCGCCCGGGTGTTATTCTTTGGTTGTTTTCATCGAATGAGTAAGTATCAGTTCCAGGAAAAGTAACAAGTTCGCTCTGAATGATATCCAAGTGCTGCTGATTCGATCTATCGGCAGACCACCGCCGTGGAAATAGCTCAGTCGGCTCGATATCATCCTCGTAAATGAGACGCCTGGAAAGCCCAGCAAATAGCTCGCATGTCTCCGTTGAAACACGGCCCAACCTCATTTCGTTAAGCACCTGGATAAGCTCTTCTTGTGTTTAAGCAAGCAGGAACATCCGCCGAATTCTAAGGAATAGCGCTCACTCGGCTCCCTTTGACGAAACACTCTGGTGAGTGTAACGACAGTCGGCACACACGAGTCCCAGGACCTCGCTTCAAAAGCATATTGAGCAGTTTTGGTGGATGTAAAGACATTTTGATGCTCTTCAACGGGGGGCAGTTGAAAGAAATCACCACATAGCACTAGCTATTAAGCATAAGCAAAACATCCAGAACTATGGATGAGGTTAACCAAACCATTACCTGTATGCCTCCGAATGGTTTTTGATATCCTCGAACAGCCCTTGCGATAGCCTCCAAGGTATCAAACCATTTACCGTCAACCATGGAGACTAAACATCAGGGGGTCAGGCAACGTGAGACCTGTACGTCAGTGAGAAACACCTTGCCTTCATCTAAAATTAAAACCCTTGTGTTAAGCCATCGATCTTTAACAGCGTCGTTTTTCTGGATCCTCTTTATCAGAACCGGTAGGCTTTGCTTTCCGAGACCAACTCCTAGAGATCTCCTTGTCAATAGAGAATTTGAAGAATATGACAAGTACTGGCCAGCAAATGAGTGCAGCGTTCGGCCGCCGATATTCAAGGCTGCCACCCCTGTACTCGCCGTAATCTCTATACCATAATTTAACCTCTTCCGCAACGCAAGAATAATTTCTTGCAAGAGTATCGATTTGCCAGTCCCTTGAGGTGAAAAATCCCCTTGTGTCACTTGACTATTCTCTAGGGCGGCCAAGGTTCCAGAGCCTACCTGCAGATCCAGTGAAGAACAAGCTCTCCCCGTCCAAAACTCTCCGCAAAATCTCCTTTTGCTCGGTACTGAGTTGGATCTTTTCTACCTTAGGTATCTCGAGATTTAGAACACTATTTGACGTCGAGCCACTTGCGGAGACTCGGAACTCTCCCGGAGTTTCAAGGGAATTTCCAGCCTGTTTTAGTGCTGGCGAGCGATATGGAGATTCCTGAGAGCGGATTGGCGATGAAGAAGGCGCTTCTGGTAGATCGTCGTAAAAGGCCAACTCTTCTAGTGGCAAACTCTCTATAGGATAATCCGATTCATACGAACTTGTTGATTCGTTATCCAATTTATCTTTAAGAGCATGGCCATTCGAGGGATTGTTTGTAATGGATTGGTCGGAGAGGGTACAAGATGTATCTGTAACGCATGCTTCGTGCAGCGAATCCCACCGATCCTCAGGCCCGAAATCGGAAACAAAATCTTCGTCCAGAGCAGCCGCGCGACACTCTTGGGGAAATGCTCCAGGAATTTGGAGATCGGATGAATTCGATCCAGTACGTCCCAATGCTTGGAGCACCGGCTCACGCCTAAAGGGCCGGATTGACTTGGGAGATGCGGGGCTACTAGGCATATAGGGACTCCTCGCAGCTATCCGGTCTGTAGACAGTTTATTAGAGTGGCAGTTTTTCCATGACAGGGAATGTACTTTTTCTAGGGGATTCTGGCTTTTGCTTGCCCGGACCGGTTAGCTGACAAACTTCCTTCTCTCGAATCCACTTCCAGCCGTCTTCAGGGGAATGAAACCACGCTGTTTCAGCGTCGGGGTATTCTATCAACTGTATTTAACGAAGCAGAGACAATCGTGAGTTTCTCATAGGTGTCGCTCGATGGTGACCCTTACCGTGCGTTGTATTTTATCAGTGGACGAAGATACCAACGAACCAGTGCTCGAGGTATAAATGGCGCACCATGGATCATTGGACATGTGGAAAGAAACGATGTTGTCTAAGCTCAAGGTAAAAGGGTGGCTCGAGTGTGACTTATATGCTAGGGGTCGTGGGCGAGAACAAAAAAGACAGCACTGCCACTGCCACCAGTCAGGTCACGTTGATTTATGTTATCACGCGTGTGAAGTGAATGATAAGTTCTATTACCATGGATACAAGATACGGTTCAAGGTTCGCGTGTATGGGCGGGAGGGTGGCCGATCCTCTCCTTGACGTGATAGCCACTCACCAATCCATAGTTTCCGGCTCGACAGGGAATGATATCAGATTCCGAGACCATGCCTGGACTCTTTGTTTATCTATCAACTCTCCGTCTCGATTTATTATGCATGGACCTTATATCTCACCTGGGGTGGGCAAAGACCACGTCTTTTGTAAAGTTTCGTACCTCCAACCCGTCAAGTGACGTGCATCGAGAAAGTGCGACGTAAGCTTGGGGATCCTCTGAGTACCAAATGGTGCGGTCTTTGCAGGAAACGTACCTTGCCCCTTTTCAAATGTTCTCCGGAGGTCGACCTTAACCCTGCTCAATGTCTGCCCTTGCGATTTGTGAACCTGCGTGATTATAAAAATTCCATGACGTTGCGACGAGTACCATATAACATACCGTCAAGGCCCAGGCTAATATGAGTGGAACCTGAATTCACTGCTCAGAAATAATCGCTTGGTATTGAGCCTTCGAAATACCTGATATCGCACAGCTTGTTTGTCGCCTCCAGGGGTCTCCGAACTGAATTCCATCGGGCCCATCAACGCCTTGATGCCATTTTCGTATTGAACCAACGGCCATCGGGTAAGTTCATAGAGTTCTCTCTCTTCTTTCTCTCTTTTGCTTTCCTGCCGTGATTTACGCTTTGGTTTCGGCTTGTTAGCCTCGTCGGTCTTTGATTTTGGCTTGCGATCAAAGCGACTGATGATTGCAATTTCTTTGGCTCGGGCCTGTTGAGGGGTGATGAAATCAATGACACGACCTACAGACCCGTTCACAATACTCTCGTCCCTGTTGTTCTGTACCAGATAATTAGTTGGCAAGAGTGATAATATTCTCAGCCAACCTCCGAATGTCTAGCTAGCACGTGATAAGGCCCCACTGTCTAACGATGATTCTGAGCGCTGACGAGATGCCGGTAGCACCTGTAGGCCGTGCTACTTCGGATCTAGTGAGTGCTAAAAAGCATCGTTAGACAGTTCGAGCTAGTGTATGCTAGCTAGATATTTGGGGATTGGCCGAGTTAACGGATAGCGCCCACCCGAATACTCATGACCTGAGCGTCCACCTGTAGAAAATTTTAGCTAGCGTCGAAAAGTCCCAATAGGATATACTGGCCTTTAATTGCACAATCGAAGGAGCGACCATCCGCTTGAATATCGCTTCCGCTTGAGCTTGTCCGATCTTCCGTTTCGACTCGTCTCGATAGGGGCGATCGATGGACTCAAACTCGATGAGCTCCCCTGGTAAGCGTCTTAAATGCCGCTTATTCGAGTCTTCTGCCATCCAGCGAAGAGGAACGATTTCTGTTGGTACAATCCCGTCTTCATACTGGACCTGTCTTCCAAGACTACGGATGAGTGCCGCAGACTCGTCCGAAACTTGTCCAATCCTCATATCATTGAGCATGTCGATTAATCCTATCATGGTATTAGCTCAGCTTCAACTTTAAGTCCGTGATTTCCACTCACTGGGGTCCTTTTGGCGGAAAACCTGTGTAAGTTTGACTTTCGTCTCGACGCATTGATCCCACTTCCAGGCATTGAAAGCAAACATTGTGGGATCATCGGGTCGCTCTGCTACGGGCGGTAACTGGAAAAAGTCTCCACATACAACTAGCTTAGTAAGCCCTCGTTTAGTGCGTTTTTTTTCTAGAGTAATAATATATACTCACTTGTATCCCGCCGAATGGTTTGTTTATGTTTCGAATGACGCGAGCGATTTCCTCCAAGACGTCAAACCATCGACTGGATACCATGGAAACTACATGCGATCAAGGTGAATCACCCATCCTTAGAACAATGTGTAACATACTTTCATCTATTATCAACGTTTTCACCGACATCCAGCGTTTCCGGACGTTGGTCGCATATTTTGCCCGATTTATCAATTGACTACTGGGCTTGTTACCAAGTCCAACTCCTGGATACACTATTAGACCTCGCAACTGGCACGATCATTTTCACTCACCTGCCCACGAGTGCAAGGTTTGTCCCCCAATGTTGATGGCCGCAATTCCAGTGCTGCCAGTGACGACTACAGAGGCCGATGGGCCACCAAGGTCCTTGATGATCGCTCGAAGCAGAACAGACTTACCGGTCCCTTGGAAGCGATTCAATTGGGCACAACGTGCGACAGAATAGACGAAACCACTCACCTGCAGAACCAGTAAAAAATATACTCTCGCCTTCGCGAACTTTGTGAAGAATTTGTTTTTGCTCGTTTGAGAGGTCGTCGTATGAGGGTGAGAAGGAAACTGGAGAGAACCGATCATCGAAATCGTCTGGGAGCTCGAGTGGTGCGAATTTGATCGTTCCTGTTTCAGCCGTGACCGCTGGTAGTTGTACGAAGGCCGTCCGCGGCCTTGAGATACACGGCGGTCCGGACGGCCAAGAAGTTGGACTGGAGATAGGAATGCAAGAAGGCTTGGGGTGGGCAGATTCTGGATGCGTTTGAATTTGTTTGAGAGACTGGGCTTGATAGAATATATTAGTGCGGGCGAGTTTGCGTGATTGAGGATGCCCACCAAGATGTGCAGAGGTTCCAAAAGAGCGGTGTAGTCTGTGGCTTGCAGATAGCCAGACCGAGTGGTGAAGCCGTAGCTCGGTGCTAGTGACGATGGGGGTGCATACAAACCGGAATATCGCGCTCATCCGGACTGCCCCGGCACGCTCATGTGGTCGTCGATCGCAGCCCAGTTTTCAGCACAGCCACCTCGATCGTCGTCCAAATATTTGGCCCCCTCCACAGATCTGTCACTCGTCTGCTTCCACTAGACGCAGACATACGCTTCGAGTTTTACTCTCCGAATTTAATATGCAAGTATCGTACTATCTTCCCAAATATATACAACAACTGGCACTTTATTGGTTTACAAGTCGTCCCATCCCACCTTGTTTTTGGTTTCACGGACGAACTTGGCCGATTCCGCACGACTGAACCTACAATGTTGATTACCTTTTGCTGCACCTTCTTTACAGAAAAACACCTACTCTGGACGCGTGCCCTTTATCCTCATTTCAGGCTCGCGGATTGCAAATGGGTTCAGATCTTCAGTCTGCTTCAAATTGGCGAGACTGTGATTCACGAACCGGTGACTCGATTCGTCAGCTCGCACGGCTTTGACCACGTCAAGCAGAGTTGCGTTTTGCGGCAGTCGCCAATAATCCACCGCAACTCTTGGCGCCGCCTTGGTCTTCCACTCAGGTAGACGGCCACCTTCAATTTCAGCAATACATTTGGTACTGGTACATCTGCGAGTTAATGCTTTGCTGGTATCCCGCCGTCAAATATTAGACTCACTAGGTCGCCACAGCTTCTTCCTCCAAAAACCCCACAAAACGGTGCGCAGACTTGGGCGAAATCAGATAGCCAAGGAAAAATGCGTTATAAAACACCCCTTGCGCTCCGAGAATTAACGCCCTAAACCAGACGGAAGGTTTCTTCAATCGGATGGGTGAGCTTGGCTCGTATAGTATCTCAGACACTTCTCGCACCTTTAAGCTCATAAATGTCATCAGGTGCATTCGTTCGTTTTCGGCCTCTTCCAATAACGTGTGAATCCATCCAGCGTCTCTGCGCTAAAATAATTCAGATCTATACATTCATAGCGACAATATGTCTTTAAGCCTACCATCAATCGAAGGCTTCTTAAATGTCGCACTGTTGCTGCGACCATACCAGGGACTCCAGCGATGGTCTCTAGGAATACAATCCTCTGTATGGTATGAGGCTTTCATTCCCTTTGCCCTGATGTGCAAGTGCTTACCGTCAACCACTGAGACTCTGTCATCACATACCCCTTGTCTCTGAGTTCAGCCACAGTCATACTCGAGCCAGCCGGAATTGGCTTGCTCCTATATCCTGACAACATATCAAAGCCCCAACTATATTGTTCGATTTAGAGTGGATCAAAATAATCATTTATGAATGGTGCGTACCGACAAAGCTTTACTAACTTCAGCGCAATTCGGTCACCCACACAGTCTGGTTCCCGATGAGTCACATTGACCTGTTCCAGCTCTGCTTTGGTATACCTGTCAAAGAGCGTGTTGGTCTACATTTATTTATCAAATGCCTCTGACTCACACCGGGATCTCCCAATCTCCCGACGGCTTTCGACCCGTCTCCCGCGGCGAGTGAAACTCGGTAACCGATGTCTTTGGACCAAGTGCGCGGTCTAACCCAACGCAGCATTAGCTCAACTGGTCTGCCGCTTGATGGGTTGACCAAAACCTACCGTATTCACGAGGACTTTCTCGCGGTATACTGTCTCTCCGCGAGTTGAAGGCGGCTTCACCAATTTTAAGACTGTACGACCGAGGGACTGGACGGAGTGTCGACGTCGAAAGCAGACGATTGTCCCAAGGACTCGATAAACGAAAGGAGAATGGTCCATTAGATCCTATGTATGCGCATGCGCGGGTTGAACTGGATGAAAATGATACAAGACGTGCCATAGCTATGTAGTGGTCCCGACTCTTCGTTTCATTCATCACCCCAGTATTTAAGCGTTTTCTACCCCCGAAGAATGCCGGGAGCGTTGTCATGAAAGTAGACTGTGAATCCTCCCTCGGCCTGCCTAACACGACGCCCCTCATCTCTCCGAGTCCTTATCAAGTGCTCATGTGACTTTAGATAACGGTTTAGCCTCTCGTACTCGAGTCACGCCCGAGGTTCTCCTTGGTTGACAAGGGACCCGGGCTGGCCCGACTCATGGCAAACCAATACCTAGTCTTGCATCACAGTGCTCTCACAGCTTTCGGATTTCACGGGGTAGTGTTGTTAGAAACGTTGGATATCTTAGTCCCGAGCTCTGTATACAAATTTCACATGGAAACGGAGTTCCGCATATGGTAGGTGAGGTTCAGGTTAGGTAACGTGAAATTAACACAGTGAGTGAATATAGACACATAGGATTCAGTCTTTTACTTGGTACTACTGAAAAGAATGCCTGTCAATCAAGACTCGTATCCCACACATCGATTGCACGTGAAAAGTCCTGTGGGATCGACCTTGTTTTTAATTTTCAATAGACGATCATAGTGTTGTCCGAAGAAAGCTTTCTTCCATCGAGGTTCTTGTCTATATTTATCAGATTGTGGTCGAGTTAGCTTCAAGGCCACCCAATGAAGCACTACTCACGGGTCTGCCTCGTTGAAATAACCTGCGTGATCGAGCCCAGCCAGTTCTCCAAGGGCTTGAGTGAAATTCGTAGTCATCCGCTTAATATTGTCGATTGTCTCAATCGGTGTATTCTCTTCCCAATTGTTACCAAAGTTCCAGCTAATCAATGCGTCATCTCTCCATCGGGGGTTGAGACTAGTCGAGTCTGGATCGGCTTTACTAACCGCCCCACCTCCCACTATCTCCACAGTTCAGCCGATCATGGTCGGGAAAGGGATAAAAGTAGTGTACATACCCAACAGCATACTAGGAGCAATATATCTTCCGTCCGTCAAAACCAGCTTCGCCAAATCTTTCGGCCGGCTTTTCATAGCTTTTCTGGATACGAGGCGGCTTCCGATCCAGGTCGGCATCCCAATACTAACGTCCGTGGCGATCCAAAACTTGAACATATCGAAGAAGGTGGGGTGAACGTTGCCGAACGAGAACGCTTGCGTGTCTGTGTTGTTTTCCAGCCAGTCCCAGATTGGAGCCAATGTTCGGTTTGTATGCTCGACCGAAGGACTATTTGGGTGGAATACGACGATAGAGAAAGTGATTCGGGCGATCCAAACAGCATACCCACGAATCCCTACAGGTACATTAGAGCACATCATCGGTTTAGCGTATCTTTGAGCGTACCTTGATCCGACATGTCCGGGAACGATTCCAGAAAGTTTTCGGCCATACTTGTGAACTTCTCTGGACTTGTAAAATTCATTGTGATACCCATGCCGACGATTTGGTCCAAAGCAGGATGCGTCTTGTAAGTCACGTCCAGAGTCACCTTCAGTCCTTTGATCAAACACTCGTAAGTCTCGAACAGGAAACTTGACTTACGCCCCAAGTACCTCCCCCACCCCCTCGTAACGCCCAAAACAAATCCTTGTTCTGGCACGAGTTGGCAGTGACAATTGCTCCATCAGCCTTCACGACTACATACTGAAGCACGTCTGGTGAAACCTGAGTTACGGATGGTGTTGGCGCCAAAGGGCTCGAACTTACTATCAACGCCCATTCCGTACAAAGACCCCAGAGGACTATGGCCGCCCCCTTGAACCCATCCTCCTGCCGCCCCAACGCTATTTGCCGCACCCCCGACTATGGTCAAGTTCCTTTGGTCAGCGGCCTGGTAAACATCTGCGGTCCTATGAGTACCACATCCATTCTATCCGATGAGTATTACTCGCCTCTCCACTGTTCTGCAGCGCCGAGGGTTACAGCAGACACGCCGCGCGCGTTCTTCGAGCATCCAACGGGGACGAACGAATCGGTAAAGTTCATTCCTTTCAATCGATGCGTCCAAATGCTGAATGACCCTTCCGCACTAGATCGACCGAGGCTTAGAGCAGGAGATCAGAACGAGTCTATTCTTTGTCAGTAAAACTCACTAATCGTGCCCGGTATTCTTAACTACGAGTCGGAGGCGATGTTTTCCGGCAAATTTAACGGCTCTTGAAACATCCTGGGGACTTTCTGCCTCGATTGCATAGGTTGGCACAAATCCTTGTTCGCAGCTCACATTCCGCGGCGTGCTGATGCCGCAACCTGGGCTCTCCCAAATCGGATCTTGCATAGCACCAGTTTGGTTTGCGCGCCAAAATGAGTTGTTCCAGTTGGCCTGGACGATTTGACAAGCTGCTTCGTCATAGTTGGGATCGTGGCAAGGCCAGGCTGGAGGACGAGGGGCGACAAGACGACCGCCGACCGAAGCGTTGAAGCCGGACCAAACCTGGTGTGATGGCCAGCATTTCTGAGACGCCGTACAGAAGTCTCGGGCCAACGCGCCAGTGGTTATGCACAAGTAAGCCGCAAAGCTATGAGACAGTCTCATATCGAGCTATGAGGATATGGATATAGGATCGATGATTGGTCTGTATTTAAACCAGACGCATTACGGCAGCCGAGTCCTGGTCAAGCGGTCGGTTGACATGCGCAGACCGAGAGAAGCTCGGTGGGGCTCTGAACACGAGGTTTGATGTGATCAAGCGGAGAGAGCACCGAGAACTGTTCGGAGAAAGAGGCTACCTCGATCACGTGTCCTTCACAGCCCACAATAATGACGCAGTACGAGGCATCACCGCGATACTTTCGTCCAAGGCCGACGACCAGGACTTAAAGCCAGAACTGCTGAAAGACGGCGATGCATGATTGGCAAATTGTGCTAGCCCATATATCTGGGCAGCGCATACAGTTTCCGAATCTCTTGCTCGCTGAATCGAAACTCAGCACAAACCCCGCCGCCCTGCATCATACGGCCTCGTATGTAGAAATGTGGCTCATTGCAGGTAAAATATGGTCCGCTACCACAGTTTCCTCGGGTACTCGCTTCCTCAATGAGGTTCAAACGACAACGTTCGTGGGAAATGTTTCGGTGAAATGCTGATATGTAAACTCTGAAATTCGATTCTGGACCGTTTTGGTGTCAATACCCTCACAGCAATCCACCACCAAATGACCGTGTTATGTTTGCCAAGTCAGGGATTCAGGAACAGGGGTGATCATTGCTCATTATAAATTGACGTAATCTCCTGTCTCCAACCCTTGCCAACGACTGGGGCATTCACTTGTCGGGTGGTTATTCTGATCCTTCCGGTCCCTTTCACGCTACTATACATTGATTCATCTACCTATCACCTATACCATAGGACCGATAGCTCACCGCGAGGTGAATCAAGAACACCACGCGGCGCGTCCGGTTCAGATATGATACATGACCTTCCACTCGAAATATTTGCTCGGATCTTGTCATTCACTCTAGGATCTTCCAGATGCAAGATTTCGACGATCGAAGAAGAAGAAGAGCTTGATGTTCTAGGTCCTCTAGAAACCTTACAGCTTGTTTGCGTTCGATGGAGAGCCACTATACTATCTACCCCTATTCTTTGGTCCCACGTCGACATCGTGACCTGTGTCTGTAGCTCCTCCCCGAACCAGTTGCTTTCACAATATACGCTCTTGAGATTGGGACGAGCCGCTAGCACACCCCCTCATCTCCATTTTGGCTTTAGTCCCGATGCAGAGGGCAACTCGGCAATTGTCGCCTCTTTGCAGGAATACTTGCCTCGGGTTTCGGCAATCACATTCGAGTCAGACTCCTTTACACACTCAATAAGTGAGGCATATCAAGCCGATTTGGGACTTTGCAAGTCGTCTGCGAGAAGCTTTCGTGGTCTTGTGTACCTGCGTTTCGGGGATCAGTATCAGTTTACGCTCGACAACTTTTTAACCGTGCTGTCCTGTAATCCAAACTTGCGTTTGCTCTGTTTACAATATTTGCACCCGGGGCCCAATAGCACCCTAACCGTATCTCAATCAGTCTGCTTGCCTAGTCTGGAGGTTTTACATGTCTGTTCATGCATTGCATGCGCCCTTTTGCTCTCCAGGCTCAAAGTTGGGAAGCGGGGACTGGACCTTCGAGTCAAAATACACAATCTGGACAACGTGAGGACTCTGAAAGACTTTATACATCGATCAAGCGTCAAGGTTCTAACTCTAGATGTTTATTACGCTGTCCCTCTTTTGGAGTGTATCGAGTCATACTTTTCTGTTGCTGCACATCTGTGCGCGTTTTTCCTCAAATGCAGTGTAAAATACCTCGATCCATTGATCTCTCGTGTGCTGTTCCTTAGACAAGACGAACCTACGAATATTAATCCGGTTCCACGATTCCCTTTGATGAGATCATTTGGTTTTATCCCTGTTGACCGGGGACAAGGAGAGATTGTACGATGGTTCAACCCGATTATTGCGGCCTACTCGCTAGACCTCGTAGTTTCAGGAGAGGACCAGAGTACAGAGAACTCGTTGATCACGCCGGATGTGCGAGAATGGGCTGGGAGATACGGTAAACTCGTAGCGATTCAGGGATTCTCTGATCTGGCCGGCGATGAAATCATGTGGGACTCATTCATGCTTCGCGTGTTGGGCATGTATGCCGGTCGGTAACAGACAAAAGCTGTGACCTCGTTTCCGTTTTTCGGAGGTTTTGATGAGCTCCTGTAGATCTGCTCTTTCGATAATCCTTGTAGTAGATGCAAAGCTTCAAAGCCTTGGCATCACTTTAAACAATTATCTGCTTTAAAAAAGGCGATCCAAAAGCTAAATCTCATTGCTCCTACAATCCAGTCATGATTTTGTGCTTTATATTAGAGCCAACTTGACCCCAACTCCTCGTCCAGTGTTCTTGAAGCAAACGGGCTAGATCTAAATACGGCAACGGCTTTTAATAGGCTACCTCGATATCTTGAAGTTGCAGATGAACGCGTTTCAATTCGGCCGAGCTGCTTGCCTAATTATAGTACCCGCATGCGCTTGTGTCAAACTATTTTACGGCCAAGTCAACCGGCGAGTTCTCACGAGCATAATTTATAGCCGTGGCACACGTGATTCCGGGTCGCTTCTACCAGACACCAACCGGACCCAGCGTAGTCAAATATGAATCTAGTAGTAGCGACTTATCACGGTCTCTGAAGCTCATACTATACCGATATCTGGGGGGCCTAGCTGCGCAGGAGGGTGCAAAATCTCGGCTTAGTAACCTACTGAGCACGATTCGTGAAGCTTGGGTGATGCTAGAGCTGTGCGAAGAACCTCGTGTCGAACTCGGAGAGTCGAAGCTATCTGATGGGAGCTAAAAGGGGGCCGATTCCTCTCTCGATAAATTTGGATGCCGCCAACAGACCCTGAGGTCGACTCTTCGTGTTCTGGCTCGAGCTCCACACTGCATCCCCTACACTTCTTTTCGACAGAAGACCACTCGAAATTTGAGCGAGCAATAACCTTGAGACATATTTGCTTGGTTCGCTGGAAAGACTACAGCGCGCTCCGTGGTGCATGCTTGGAAGATTTCTACTCTGGCCGTGTGTTACTATTTACACGATATTGCCCCGCGATCCCAAGGAAGAACCGATCTGGGCCTATAATCACCCGAGACTACTGAGCAGTAGGGCTTTTCGTTGTCAGAGTTTAGGTGTGGCGGTCAATGCTAGGGCTGTTGCATCACTACGAGCATATATGCTTCGACCCTCTGACATGTTTCTCGAGTATCTATTATGTCCTCCATTTTGTTCCACATTTTATCGGGCTGACTATGATGTTTCTTCAGTTGAAAGATTCAGTCAAAGACAAAAGGCGAATGGGATTCGTATCGTCGGCGCTATATCTATGGCCCGAGGTATAGGATTTTGGCAAGTATCTAGTTCAGAGTCTGTTCTTTGATGAGATTCACACTGACAAGATGTTTCAAACTCCTCGTTCGGGGGTCTTGAGCATTTTGAGCATATTGCGACAGATTGAAGCGACGAAACTGTGTCCTGGTCTGGGTTGCATCTTGGCCACATGCTCACTGTACGAGATGTTGGTGTCGAAATAAACTATGTTGGTGCGTCCGAAGCCGCCACAGTGAGCGTCACGGTACGAGAACATGGTTGTAGGATGGCAAGGTTGGCAACGAAATGTATGAGAGTCCTATTGGGGAATGTGGATGTGCGCCTTGTCTATTTTTATGCAAACTGAATTGATCGAGGTTTATGATGATCCAAGTTGCCTAGCTCCCGTCGCAAAGCTTGGCAGGCTGCGACAAAGGACAGGCCGCATCCGAGGGGTGCCACTGCCGGCGGGACCGGGGGATTTGCAACGCGGGCGGTGATTGGCTCGGTGTTGGTCGGGGATGAAATGAATTGGCAAAGGATCGCCGGGAGGGGGTTAGCGCCACGGCTAGATGCCAGAAGGCCATGCCAGAAGTTTTGGCATGCACCAGAAGCGGGGCCGGTGTGCATGTGCCAGCGCACAGGTGGGCGACATTCGCACCCATTCGGCGCCAATCCGAGCCAGATTTGGGAACTCGTATTTGGTCGAGCATTTCAGGGCGGATCCGAATTTGATTCGGGGCGACTTGGAGCGGGACCCTGCCCTGAACAGAGCACGGGCGACGTCCATGGCCAACCGGCTCTTTGCCAAGTTCTCGACAAGCTCTGCCCGCACGCCCCCGCCCCAGCAGGCACGCTCGACATCCGAGTGGAGCGTCAGCGAGCGACCGCCCGCCACCATGACCCCCGGCCCCCTCCCCGTCGTCTCCCGCAACGACCCCATCGTCGACACCGACGAGGACTGCATCATCTGCGGCGAGTCCCTCAGCTTTTCCTTCCGTCTCCCGGGCGAAAAGCCACACATCGTGCCCGAGTGCGGCCACGCCCTCCACGAGGTCAGTGGTGCCGTTTGTTTTTCTCCGGGGTTTTGTTGATGTGAGCGCAGGCGTGCTTTACGGCGGTCTACGGCCCGCTCCCGTCGTCCAAGATGGGCGTGCTGCCACGAAAGAACCTCGGGGTCTGTGGAGTCTGTCGCAAGCCCATTCGCGTCGGAGACGGCGACGGCGGCAAATCCAACAGTGAGCACGGCGGTTGCCATACACCGCGCCCTGGCTGACCATCCCAAAGAACTCGCCGCGCTGACTGGCATGGGCGACAAGTCCACGACTGCGGTTTTCCCCGGCCGAGAGAGCACCGTCGCTGGCCCGTCCCGCTTTACGCCCACCCCCCGCTCCGCCCTGACGCCCGTCCCCCACGACCCCACCGACGACGACCCCATCGAGCCCCCCACCTCGGCCAACGCCAGCATCCGATCCGGCGGCAGCGGTGGGACCAACCCCGACTATGTCGTCGCCCCTGCCATCTCGGTCCGCTCCGAGTTCCCGTCCATCACGCGCGTGCACGAGCCCACCCAGAGCATCACCTGTCTGATCACCGTTGAACTTGCCAGTCGGCGGGGCAGCGCACCCGTACCCGGTCCGGTGATCGCCACATCCCCCCCAGCCCAGCAGCCCCCTGCGCGATATGCGTCCCCGCCTCCCCCCGCCCCAGACGACGTCCCGGGTCCGTACAGCTACAATGCGACTCCGCCTGTCAATCCGCGATTCGCACGCGTGGCCGAAGATCTCCAGAACCGGCTCGTCGATTGGAAAGGTCACCCCATGTCCGCTCTCGGTCCGCTCCAGATGTTTGACATCCTCAGCGTCCGGCGCGACTCGCTCGTCCGCGAATTCTACGTCTATCTGTTCAAGGAAGCGATCATCTGCGTCTTGGAGGAAAAGAAAAAGTCGCTCGGTCGCTTGCTCACGACAGGATCGGGCACTGCAGCGTCGTTCGATGCCGCATCGCTCGCATCAGGCACGTCATCCCCTGGCTTCAATTCAAACAAATCAGTCCTGCGGCTCAAGGGCCGGATATACATTCGCCACATCAAGCGGCTACTAGACACGAGCGTCGCGGGCGAGCTCAGCCTTACCATTGACATGGAAGACGAGCGCCTCGAGTCGTTTATATTGATCTTCCGCGACCGCTCCTCGCTCGAAGAGTGGCGCGCCATGGTCCAATCGCTCGTCAACGCCCAGCACGCCGCCGACAGGTTCGAGATCCAGGACCTCACCGAATTCGGTGGTCAGACCCAGCCTGGTCGATCCGCGACCCACGCCGGTCGGACGCGGAGCGCAGCCACGACAGCCTCCAGCCTGGGCGCCGATTCGATCTTGCATTCCGGTCAGCGCTCCACCGTCAGCTCGAGTTCGTCCGGAAACGCGTTCCATGCCCGATCGCCCGAGCCACCTCAGCAGCATTATCTCGGACCCTCGCCGCACGTTTCGCCTCATGTCTCGACCGGACCGTCGAATACGCTTCCGCCACTACCGCACGCCCCCATCGATCTCATTGCGGTTGTCTCACTTCCCCCACCCAACGCGCATGCCTCGACCGCCCAGCTCAAACTTCGCGTCATCCGCACGACCCTGGATTTCCTCGTCGCCAGCCTAGGCTCGCGCGATCGACTCGCATTGGTCACGTTCCAGGCCGGCAAAAACGGTCGAGTACGCAAAACACCGTTTCTCAGCCTGGCCAAACCAGGGAGCGTCGCCCGTCTGAGTGGGTTTATCGAGTCCATGACCGCCCACAACGCGAGCTCGGACAATTTCAACGACGGCCAAGACGAGTTTTGGGTCAAGAACGGCAAGGACGAGATGGTCGATGTCGTCACAGCGGTCAATCATGGCCTGGACTCGGTTCTCCAGCGCAAGCAAAAGAATCCGATTAGTGGGATGGTGCTCGTGTGCGACTCGTCCGATTCGTCGCGGAAACCGCAGATGGACTTGCTCATGGCCCGAACCGAGGCGGCCAACCTGCCTATACACTCGTTTGGGTTTGGGCGATCGCATGATCCTGGACCACTCTGGCTCATTTCCAACGCGACGAGCGGGAGTTATACGTTTGTTCGAGACTGGTACGAGCTCAGGGACTGTGTGGCGGGATGTGTCGGTGGAATGATGAGTATCGGGGTGATGAACCTTCGGATGCACGCCAAAGTCCTGGACGATGCTCGTTTCCGCATCCGAAAAGTGGCGGGAGTGAGTGGCGCGGTGGTGGCGCGGGACGGGATGAATGTGGATGTCGTGCTGGGAGCGCTTCATTTCGGCGAACGCCGCGAACTCGTGGTCGAACTCGAGTTGGATAACCGGACCCAACAGACCTCGACACCCTCGGGCCTGGAAAATGCCCCGCCTGGTCAGTCGCTCGATGCGACCGACGCGTTTGTTCAACGCATGGGCTTGGACGCGCTTGATCTGAACGATACCACACTCGGAGAAGGAATGATGGATGCGATGATCGACGAAGCACCTGTATTCGAGGTCGACGGCGCGTTTTTCGATCCTGGAGCGGGCAAGACGGTCTCGAGGCTCGCTCATCCTGTGCTGTTGACGCTTGCGATCCATCCCCCGGCTGTGGCCTCTTACCCTCGTGGTCAGGGTCCAGCTCATGGACACGGATCACAACCGCCCAACCAAGGATGGAGCGACGCGACGATTGTCCGTCGACGGGCCGAGTTGTTGAGCCATCAGATGATCATGCGTGCCATCGTCTTTGTCGGCCGACGGGACTATGCGCACGCCGTTCAGCTCTTGGTCGGAACTCGGACCGCTTTGACCAATATCCTCACCACTTCGCTTCCTCCACCCACGTCTCGACAGACGCGAAAAGAGCTGTTGACTCTTGCCGCCGTTCGGACGATCCAGAGTGTGATGGGCGATGTACAGGTGTTGATTGATGCGTTGGAGGAGAATCCGGATGGATTTAATCGGGATTGGAGGCCGTTTGGTGCGCAACAGGCGAGTAAGACTTGATTATCCGGTTGTTTACCGTACTGATGATGATACAGGCAATGGTCCTACGCGATCAAATGAGCTGGACTGGTCGAACCACAACAGAAAAGATTTTCTGGTGTGCAGACAATTCGATCGAGCTGTTTGGGAGGAGTAGCGATTGGGCGACCTCGTAGTTTTCTTTCTTTCTCTGTTATATACTGTTGCTGTCGTTCCTTGTTCTTCCCGGTCGTCTTTTTTTCTTTCTACGTTCTACACTGATACCACCTTTTTTCGGCGTGGTTTAATTCGTCATCGGATCCTAGTTGTGCTTTTTGTGCTGCTTTTTTCTGTACTTTGAATTTTATGTGTGTTGGTATGATATGGTATATATGTGTGGGTTTAGAGCACCGGGGTGTAGGTTGCGAAACCAAGCTTATAATATTACAGCTTGTCGCGGGCGAGATCATGACGTGTTGGCTCAACGTGGGAGTGATGACTTGGCCCGGCATTTACACAGCTGCCAGAGTCATTTGCAGAAGCCGTGAGTTGCTGTACGGATCTCACTTGGCGTGCATATAGCAATTCAATGATGGACTGTCGGGTAACCTAGGCATGCGGGGTTACGAACCATTGAATTTGTACGAGTGATGCGTATCTTTTCTAGCAGCCCAATCCACCCACTAACTAACCAACAATTTCTTTTCTTCATGGTTCTTATGATGTACACAGGCGACATACTCCGTAAGCTCAAATGCCTTGGGGCTATACTTAGACTCCCAAACGAACGAGTCGATGGTGACAACTTTGTCTACTGATAACTATAAATGATTGTGTTTTACTCGTATGCATGGAACATGGTTGGAATATATTAAATTGGAGGATGGGGGTGATCTAACTTGGACACCGTGCGAATAAAAAAAACCCCGATGTTTCGAACACGGTCCTTATCAATAAGCTGAGAATTATGCGGCATCTCCCCCCAAATTTCGCGAGTACTCCCACCACAGTCGAGCGGGAACTTATTTTTAGGTAGAAATGAACAAGTTTCGCGTAACGAGACTCGATGTTTATTCAATTCAAATACGATCTACCCAAGGGCGCATACATTCGTCTTCTACACGGCATGTATCATAGGATCCGCCCCGAGTCGGACACCTCAGTTGGTGCAGCGGAACGAGCTCATCGCGTCGTTATTGTTGAAGTCCGCAAGGTTGTTGATCCCCGGATTCACAATTCCACCCGTCGCGCGACCCACGCAGCCAGCGTCGCTGTAAAGCGATAGACGCTCAGAGACCGACGCGGCTCTCAGACGGAGACGGACTCACCTGTAGATCGTGCAAGTGATGCCTTGGTCGGGTCCGAAGCTCGATACCTTGTCGTTGAAGTCCGATCCGACGCCCACGCACTGGCCAGAGCTGCGAGCGAGCGAAACAAGTCAGATGCTCGTTCGACCGGATAGGAGCGAACGTCGAACTCACTTGAACCCGTGCACGTACACCTGGATGTATATAGAGCGGCGGAGGGTGAAGCGCGCGATGAGTATAGTCCGCCTCGGACGCCTGTAGAGATGCAACGACTCACGCAGTTGCCCTTGAAGTTGGCGTCGGTGCAGAAGAACACACCTTGGCTCAGTGCCGCAGGCGCGGGTTTCTGTAGTCGAACGGTCAGTACGATACCGGTAGTGGATAAGAAATACAATGAACTCACTCCGGGAGTAGGTTTGACGGCGTTCGAAGGGTCGAGCTGGACGGGAGTGATGGCCTTGCCGTCCCAGCCGTACTGGTCCTTCCAGTCGGCGCGGGCCACCAATGCGACGGGCGAGGCGTCGACGCTGACGGAGAAGAGGGCAGCAAAGGCAGCGAGGGCGAGCTTGACAGTGAACATGGTGGAGATGGAAGTGCGAGAGCGGATTGGAGCTGGAGAATACTGAAGGACTGAAGCTGAAGGACTGCAGAGCCTGCTGGTCTGGCGCAGTGTCGTGCAGCTTATATACCATCCTCACCCTAACAGTTATACCCACCTGCTTACGCATATAACACTCCCGTCCACCTGCGGCTCTGGTCCTGGTGTCGTGTCAATAACATTATTTCACACTTTAGGTTAGCCGCCGTTCTACCATATGGTGTCTCTTCTTCTCGCCTCGCCTTCGCCTTCGTGTCGGAATGTTCTAGCCGACAAACCTGAGGGTCGCCGAAAGACAAATCCTATTTCGGACATCGGCCAGTTGATCCCGTTTCCGAACATCAGCACGTGTATGTATGACTGGGATGTTGACGCACCCATCAAATTTCGGCGTGGCCGATCAGCCAATGCAAGACAACCCGTAATACAACCACTTGCGCTAGGATTAAGAGGTCTCCAGCGCTTTCACGAACAGCATGAGTTAAATTAGAATAATTATACTACACCGATTTATCATTAGTAATACACCATCTACCGGCGCATGTCGAGGAGAAGGATTAAGATTTCACAGTTATTCAAATAGTAAATTTGGCCACCAATGGTATAGAAACGCCGGGTGGGGCAAGAAACAGAATGGTTAGCGTGTCATTTCAGGCAATTCCCGATCATATCATAACACACGCTTTGGCCACTGTAATATGTGGAAAAGCGCCGCCCAGCCAGCAAGCCTTGATGTGTATACTCCAAGGGAAAGTTGATTCTCCACGTTTGGGAAACAAGGTTCAAGCCTGGCCCTGAGTGATCCGAGTGACAACGAAAACCCTCTCGCCTCAGCATGCCGGGCAGAAGCAAGTTTGTTCTCCGCTTTGCTTTGTTGTTTTAAATTCAGTGCGGCCACATATGCGAGCCAATATAGGGTCGGAGATCGCAGGTCATGAAGCTGCTATTGTAACTGATCACAGTTTGCGTGAGGTTACGATTGCACTATTAAATGCATACACCTCAAGATAAACAACATCTGAATGATATCTCGGATAGGTCATATATTAACAAGAACATATTAGGATAAAAACTATCAGCTAAAACCGGGCGGAGAATCCCATATTTGATCGATCGGACATGCCAAGAGTTCACGTTCTTGAGCGCCAGCCTGAGCTTCTTTGCTCATGTGCATCTTGTGTCGAGATCGTACTGCCACCGATCTCTGCTTCCGTGTTCCTGGCCCCTCAACGGCCCGGGCTTTTACATTGTATATAATTCATATGCCCTTTTGATCGTGCGGGGGATGACCGAGGCCGTACGAGTCCCGTGGTCGTAAGCAGCTTCTCGAAGACTGTAAGCACAAGCGCGCTGGTACAAGCAAACAGCAGGAAAGGTCGCACAAACGGATGCAGGCGCAAAGTGAACATGCGAAGAGTACAGTACGAACGACTAATGAAGGGCGGTATATAAGCTGCACGACACTGCGCCAGACCAGCAGGCTCTGCAGTCCTTCAGCTTCAGTCCTTCAGTATTCTCCAGCTCCAATCCGCTCTCGCACTTCCATCTCCACCATGTTCACTGTCAAGCTCGCCCTCGCTGCCTTTGCTGCCCTCTTCTCCGTCAGCGTCGACGCCTCGCCCGTCGCATTGGTGGCCCGCGCCGACTGGAAGGACCAGTACGGCTGGGACGGCAAGGCCATCACTCCCGTCCAGCTCGACCCTTCGAACGCCGTCAAACCTACTCCCGGAGTGAGTTCATTGTATTTCTTATCCACTACCGGTATCGTACTGACCGTTCGACTACAGAAACCCGCGCCTGCGGCACTGAGCCAAGGTGTGTTCTTCTGCACCGACGCCAACTTCAAGGGCAACTGCGTGAGTCGTTGCATCTCTACAGGCGTCCGAGGCGGACTATACTCATCGCGCGCTTCACCCTCCGCCGCTCTATATACATCCAGGTGTACGTGCACGGGTTCAAGTGAGTTCGACGTTCGCTCCTATCCGGTCGAACGAGCATCTGACTTGTTTCGCTCGCTCGCAGCTCTGGCCAGTGCGTGGGCGTCGGATCGGACTTCAACGACAAGGTATCGAGCTTCGGACCCGACCAAGGCATCACTTGCACGATCTACAGGTGAGTCCGTCTCCGTCTGAGAGCCGCGTCGGTCTCTGAGCGTCTATCGCTTTACAGCGACGCTGGCTGCGTGGGTCGCGCGACGGGTGGAATTGTGAATCCGGGGATCAACAACCTTGCGGACTTCAACAATAACGACGCGATGAGCTCGTTCCGCTGCACCAACTGAGGTGTCCGACTCGGGGCGGATCCTATGATACATGCCGTGTAGAGGACGAATGTATGCGCAATAGCCCTCAATGTCAATGAATAAATCGTACTCTGGCTTTTTCAATTCTGTGCTGAAGCAAAAGGTCCTAAAAACGAGCAATTTTGGCTCGTTCCCGCAAATTCTCTGTCTTTGCGCATGAGGTTCTGTCTCAACGTAGCATGAAGGAGTCACTATCAAGCTTCACGCTACATATAATTATATGTTTGTCTTGATGTTCTAGTGATAAATACGTATGGTATTTGTCTACACCCGCTGATTGCCGTCATGTTTCTGCAGTCGAGTCAAACCCCTCATCATCATCCCCCACCATCAATAATTTTATCTAACGGAAGTTAGTGTTCTCTATTTCTACATGATTTCGTTACTGATTTTGGTTGATGGAGAAGAGTTGCATGGCGTTCCCTAGTGCATATACGTTCCACCAAACCTGTTTGACGCGTGGCGATTTGCGTCGTAAACTGCGCCTAGGAGCGCTTCGTATACGTTTTAATCCGTGTATGCTGTATTCCAGTGGTCAGACTCGGACGGAGACGCTGCATAGTGTATATTAGACCTCATTAGCGTATCTCTGTATTGTTACATAGCCGATATCACGGCGGTGCCAAGGGTGAGGGTGTTTGTAAATTTAGCATATTGACGAATGAGTAGCTATGAAAACTACGATTGAAATGGGCCCAAACGGTGCGAATGTAGTCTCTTCGTATCTAAAATACACAGCGCACACTTCGTTTCGTCAAAATGGCCCCAGAAATGAGCAATTGAGCTTGCATTTGCTGGGCCTGAGCATCCAAGAGTGGCACAACAAATGCAACAGCCCGCGCCAGTGTCTGGATGCTCTCTCACCGTAGGATCGATTTATTGCTCTCAAAATTTGTACACAGTATATGAGGTTACCTATCTACATATTCTATTAATATATGTCTATGCTATCTCTTTGTCCTCGCCCGCCGCTCTCGCTTTTCTATGGGAGGGTCACGTGTTGCATTTGATTTGGCGTCTACTGTACAACTGACCTTATTTTTCGATCGCTTAAACATCAGACCCCGGGAAGTGGGACAGAACCTATAAAGTGTGATTCTGATAACAACTCAAGGGAGTAAATAGTAGCCATCTATACGCAAGATTTCATTTCTGCCCTTCTTGTAGAATTCGTGTGTTCAAAGCGATTCTAGTGAGCGAAAATGGAGAGAACTTGCGCATAAAGCCTTAGAATTTGAAACTCGAGCCTCGTTGGTCTAAGCTCATGGTTCCTGCCTGTATTGGCATATATATGTGGCCCATCTAAAGATTGGCGAAAGCAATATGTCATGCGGGACTCTAAGGCCTCCAGGTGTTTCCACATGTGATAGAACGCGTAGAAATGGCAGGTAGGCTCGCTGGTGGTTGAAAGAGATATCTAACTAACGCCTTAGGGCTTACAACGAGACAAAAGGCAAACAGTTACCGAAAGGATCTCGGATTCACACTTTTACCGACTTATAGTACAATTTTGAACCTTTGAGTCAAGTATACTCAAATTGTGCTAATAAGCTAGCCTTACACACGTTTGTTTTAAGTCCTTTGACGTCCAAAAGTGATCAAGTAGATACCGAAGTGGTGCAATAACGTCTGGTGACATTTGGAAGCTCAAAAATTCGTCACGCAGTTCAGAAATGCGAGATGCCCCACTTCCTCAGCGCTTACGGTATACAAATGCGAGATAAATGGGTTGAACGTTCGCGTGGACGGTATGGAATAAGAAGTTAGGATTCATATAGTAGACCAGAAGGCACCCTTAGTATAACCTCAAATGGTTGGGTCACATACTATGCAGTTGCGCATGTACTGGGCATACAGCGAACTGACCTGGTCATTGGCTTCGTTACTGGCTGACTCGATGAATCATGTATTCGAGAACGTTCTATTACACGCATGAGTCCTTTCGTATTGACAGTAGTATCGTAGTGGCCAGCGCAATAGGTTCCCGCCATGTCGAATAGCGCACACCGTGTTCACTTCTAAAATACGAGTTGCCGAATCTTATAGTGAGGCCGACTACTGAGGCTTCAAATGAGTGAATTTGATTGAACCTCGTGTATTTTCAGTGGTATATAACCCCCGGCAGATCAAGCATATATTCATACTTTGTTATTCAGCTCATATTTCATTAAAGTATTTCACTCATGGAACGCAGCTAGCAGATACCAGACACGTATTCATCGCAAATCGTCTCCAGCTTACTCAGCAAACGCAAATGTAACTATTATAGTTTGTCAGTACCTTTAATCGTGGGGGTAGCCAAATGACGAACCAACAAAGTTCAAGCCACGCTCAGGATAGCGAGACTTCCACCTCCTGAAGGTCGCCTCCCCGCCGTCCCAATTCGAAGAATTCAACCCATCCCTATGGTGCATAAGCCTGGCCGTCTGAGTCTTTCCTCCCAGCATGAATATAATCTGATAAGATCGCCCAGCCTGAACTGATAGAGAGGCTTTGATGTGAGCAAGATAGTTATGCTTTCAATATTTAGTATCTAACCTTTGACCCAAAAGGTCTCCATACGCCAAGGATCAACTTTCCTTGTTATATCCCTCCATGAGTGCTTCAATGTCATCGGCAAGGCGCTGGCATTGACGATCGAGACGTAAAACATGGGCCCGGCAACAGAATTTGGGTTGGGTATGGTGTCAAACTTGGCAAGCGTCCAATCTTCAGGAATGGGCCCGCATAGATCTGCTTCAGGTGAAGCCAACGACGGTGAGCCTGGATCGTTAGGGTTGGATGCTTGAGAAGGATACTCAGGCTCGTCAAATGTCGAACCTCCGGCTAGACGCTTGAACATGTTATGAGAACTCAGACGGAGGATGAGATGCTGTTGATGGTGGAAGGCCCAGTGCTTTATATACCAACGGTTTTGGTTCAGCGACTGTCATGCCAGATTCTGAAATCGTCTGCCGATTCTGAAAATTATCGCCTAGCTGCATGAGGGCGTGGGCTGGCGTCTCTTACGAACGTTTGCTATCAATTGGTCACCGACTTGCAAATACTACGGGATCAAATTTAAGTTTCGGTCCGCTCAACCTGTGACCGGGTCACCCCAAAAGAAATGTGTCCACTACTTTTGAATGTGATGATGGCTATTACACCGATGACGCATGGACCATATGATCATTGGCGGTTAGAAAAGGCTTTGCCCCCGCCCATTGATGCTGGATTAGGTGTAGTAAAGACCCCGTGTACAACTGTCTGACATTCTTGAGATTGATCGAGAGATCTCCGTTTATTGTGGAGCGGATCATAATCGCTTTGGATATGCGGTAACCGTCGGCGGAAATGTCTTCCGAAGCACCAGCAGTGGGTAGGTCCAGAATATTAGGCTCGTGACCAGCCATTCTCGCTTACGTATTGTAGGCGCCAAACTCGACCAACGAAGCACCAAACAAACACAGAAGACACGACGCGAGAACGGCTGGTACAATTTACCTATGGACTTCGGCCGGGCAAGTTCGGCGATCGCTTTGAGAGGGACTTAGCGTTTCTGCGCATGAGCGCTCGGGACAAGGCGACCTCTCCGCTCACCACAACTCATCCAAGTGGTCAGGAATGCGTGCATAGAGCACTACATGAGTTTTTTGAGCGTCCACGAGCTCCGAATAAAAACGTTCTGACAGTAAGCATTGGTTGAATCAAATATCTCGCCAGCCACACACAGCTACCCATCGTTGAAGCCGTATTCTGTCCTAAATAACATCTAGGGCCCTAATGGCATACTCTCTCCATCGTATATGCGCATAGGCAATGCAGTAAACTGCGCAAAAGCGCTATTTTGTTGCCCTTCGTTGTCACCTGACCAGTTTCATCGAGCCCCACCGCAGTGTCCGACGGCTATAGTGCGACACATTGCTCCATAGGTTCTTATTTTTGACACACGGGATGCCGACGAGTGTATTACGATTATGCCAGAGGTACGAATGAATGTTAGTGGAAGTATCCCGTAGAAATGGCAATTTATGGACTTTCTGAGACCACCACCATTCGAGAGTGCGGTTCCCGTTTGCACGAATGCATTCAACAAATTCCAGGGCAATTTCGAGCTCAGAGTCTACAAAACCATTACAACGGGGGGTAATCAAAACTAATCGAAAATCCGATCCGAAACGGTTACCCCGATTATACCAGCCGACGCACGAAGCTTGCCCCCCAAACTGCTCCAAACATCGACCAAGCAAACAACCGAAAAAGGATGATTACATGATAGCAATAAAATGTGTGTTCCTAATACGTCGATAAACTGAGCCGCCCTCGTATGTCGACAAAACACACCGCAAGGATCAAGCGTAGTGCGTCGGCTGGTTACGAGCCTACAGAATATGCTCCCCAGAACCACCTTGTTTTGGGGCGTGCTTTTCAGTGATACCTCTATAAGTATCCGCCTCAACTGAACCGTGACGTAAGCCTAAGTCCTAATAGGCTACTTTTCAAGGGACCACCTGAGACGTGTATGCTGGAATTTGCAACTCAACCCACCGCAGGACGATAAGAAATCGCACATAATTAGTACAGCCACCTGAGTGATGAAGTTTGTGGGAAATTCTCGTTCACATATTATATGCGGCCCTAAACGCCACACACCAAGGCCGATGTGCCAACTCGAGGAGGGGTGGGTCAGAAGATGAGGTTAATGCCACAATCAGAAGAGACAAAAAGTCTAAGACCAACGGCAGAGACATCCTTTCGGGGCGAACGGAAGCTAATGTCAACTTGTATCACATGCCAGAATGAACTAATACCTTTAGAGTTAGAGGATTATAGTAAAGCACGATACCGCCATATTACGTATCGAGTATACCCCCCACAAATATGATTTTGCAAGTCGCTTCTTTCAACTGCGCTAGCCATTTTGAGTAGGAATGGCTACAGATAGAGTGGTGTAGCTGCCACGTCCCGTATCGGCATCGAAACCGGCAAGTGTAGCTCGTCAACTCCTAAAGTTACACGTTCAAATGACACTTGCCTAAGCGTTCTTACAGATGCAGAGTGATTTTGATGCTCCAATATACTGCAAAGTGTGTAGTTGCTTGGATGGATGCGGCGATATCTAGAAAATTTGGTTATTTCAGGACAACCTTGGAGACTTTAGGTGAATCGCCAAGGGAATCCCAAATGCACACCTATTTCAGTATATGGAGATATGTAATTACAAAGTGAGACTGTGAGACGTCGCATGCGGAGCTCGCTCAAGCAATGTTGACGACGAGAACGCGCGGACGAAACGTAGGGATCACTCCTAACCCGCACGTGACCATACTCGCTCCAACGGGCTCCTCCGGTCCACCACGTTGTCGCGTGGTCGATCTGCATTTGTTTTCGTCCCCCCCTCCATCCCAATTCGGCTCTTTCTCGCCTTGTGCTGTTCTTATTAGGTTCCCAGCCCGTCCCTGCGAGTTGTGCTCGCGTTTCAGGCGTCGGTCATATTATGCGTCGCCTTTGGCGGCGCTGGCGTCTCCCAAACCACCGAGGCCCAAGATTAACATCGAACGTCTTTGTACTTTTAATATACATTTTTCTAATACGCTGTCATACGTATGATACCGAAACCGTCGGCTTTAGTTTTTGGTGGAAGATCTACTTGTTGTGAGACCAGTCGAACATAACGTGCCTGAGCGTTGCCGCGGTGATCCAGGACCACATCCACGCCCACTCCGTTCGTCTGCCAGTGCAAGCGCCCGAGTGGTGATACACCAAACCATTGTGAAAATTTCCCTTTCCAGGATTCATAGTATGCTTCTTTCCTTTCGATCTCATCATCCCAAAAGTGCCAGCGGTGATCGCGCAATGCATTTACCCCCTTTGTTACGAAGGAAGGGTTAGCCACAGGTTGCCGATAAAGTGCTTCCCACCGGTACCCCCGTCGCGTCCTCATGATCGAGTCGCTGTGGCTGGTGCCTGCCTTGATCCCACTTGAGGTGGTTACGCTGGCATCATCATCACCCTGGTCAGCGGTGGGCATAGGGGTGACCACACGACTTTGTTTATCGATAAACAAAAGGTCAACCGAGGAAGGATGGTTGCCCAGGTGTAGGTGAATTTGCTGTGTAGCATGACCAACATCAACGATGGAAAGAGGAGCGGAGCAACACTGACCTTGGATGATCCAATAAATGCGAGCCAGTTGAGATGGAAGTATATCTGATTTCGAGTTGTCACCCCCGAATGAACAGATTTGAGAACACACAAACCTTGTTGATCATCCCGGTATTCAACCAACACCAGTTTCCGTACCATTTGTTTCTGGATGACCATAGTCCACGTTGCTTTAGAAATGTCTCTAATGCAGCCCGCGAGAGCAACCTGTATGCGATAGAGGAGGTGTATTGGGGATCAAAATCAGACTGGTAGATTTTGAGTGCGTCGATGGTTGCCTTGTTCCGTCTCCAGAAATCATCCTGCATACGGGAGTAGGTATATGTGCGAGGAATTAAAGTAGTATAATTATACCCAGAATATATACCACCAGGCCGAGATTTTGCCCTTACCCACGTACTCCATTCGTTGATACATGGCTTGAAACACATCCTCGTATCCGACGACAAGTTCACGAACTCGGACGTCCTGCTCTTCATCAACTAGGATCCGTGCCACGACTTCTGGACTAGCCGGGTGAGAGTAAACCGTATCCAAAAAGTCATATGAAAGTGTCGCGGCTTTGGAACTTGCCTCTCGATGAGCACGCGCACGGTATGTCCTCAGACACTCCAAATACTCCGATATCTTGGCGTCCACTAGTCTTTTGTTCAGGAGAAAAAAACGGGCAAGCTGTGGAGTGAGATCGACAGCGTCGTTCAGGCCAATGACAGTTCCGTCAAGGATTACATGGCGCGCGTAATGCAGCGATACCTCGAATCCACTTGCCAGGCTCCAATTCTTCCACTCAAGGGTCCCATGCCTCCGAAGGCGAAGGACGGCCTCATAGTAGTCTTTGGTACAATGCGCCTCATAACACCTCCCACTGGTCCAGCGAAACCGATTCCCTACCGGCTGAGGGAGAGTGAGAAGACAACATGGTATCTCCGGACAAACATACCTTCGAATGCGTATACGGCCATTTCACGCGATTATTATCCAGACATCTCAACGTGATCCGGATTTCTCTGCGTTTTTGCGTTTCTCCATGCTCGTTTTGCTGAATAAAATTCTCCAAATCGCCGAGGTCGGTGATACAAGCCAATGAGCCGTCGTGATCGTACCGAATAACCACCGTGAGCGGAAACGGGATACACCATGCATTGCCGAAATAGGCGGCTGCACGCGAATGGGCGTCGGCGATGCCCGTAGGACACCAGAAAGCGTCAGGGCCGATAAGATGCCTAAGAATCTTGTGGCGAATTTCTGTTGTGCGCCGACGGTCGAGTTCGCTCATTCGAAGGGGCCGTTGATATGCCTGTCTTCCAACTTCGCGAAGTATCTGAAGTATATGCTCAATGAAGCCTAGTATGGAAGTCGATCTCGCCCTGCATACCTTGAGATTCTCAACATGTCTCTCCGCTGGGGATCCAGAGAAGCCCAACAAATACGGCGGGGCGAGTTCTCCCGAAGAATTCTCGACCCCATCCACGAAAACCATCTTCTGAGAAGTAGGCATTCTGCATTGGGGAGCCGCTAGCAGCAAGGTTGTCACAGACTCTTGCCATATTCGTTGTTGTAGATGCTTCGAGGATGGAGATACGTCTAGGCTACTCCCCGTGAGTCCATCAGAGGTTACCCCCCGCATCGGTCATGGAATCTTACCGCGGGGAAAAGATGTCGAGACCTGCCAACTTTGGGATTAGCTTTACATGACAAACGTTTAAATCAGACGCACAAAAGTCAACCCTTCGAGTGATCCCTAAACGTGAGGTAGGTTCAATCCACAGGGTTTCGCCGCAAAGAAATCTCACGTACGCTTGATCACTCTATGCATCCAACCCCAATTGACGACCGTGAAATCTGCGTGGTAAGGTTTTCACGTGAGTAACCGTGGTGCAAGATTCAATGTCCGAAATTAACGCACACAGAGTGAGGCCGTATGTTACGATGTACACTCTGTCGCATGGAGTTGGTCAAAGAACTTCAATTGAGGGAGGCACTCACACATATAGAGCCCAGCCGTTCCAGAACTTTTGTCCAGGTACATTCAACGTAACAAGCAATCCAAGCAATGACGTAAGCACGAAGTTCGTCCGGCTTATCCACTCGCTTGCGTTGCTAACCGGATCTATAAATGGCGCGGCGAAAGTCTGCAAGAGAAGAAATCCAATCATCGCAGCCAGTAGGAGGGTTTGCCGCACGATGGCGAGGGTATCCCTAGGCACGTGATTCTTGGCTAGCGAAAGAGACAAACAACTGTCCGGGGATACAAGAGCAACGATGAGTAGCGAAGTAAGCTTGACTGCAAGGTAAAGCGCTTTGCTGACAAATATCATTTAGAATTTGAGGACTAGCCAGGCAAGGTCAACCTACAAAGAGCCCCATTTTCGCTTGTATTCTAGAAAGAAATTCAGACCGACAGAACGATCATGATGGAAGCAGGTTTACCGTTGTATAGAAAAGTAAAGGGACTCTTGTCCCGTTCTAGAAGCCTCTGGTATTCCGTTTCGAGCTCGTGTTCTGATCTCTTTTGCCCAAGAGAATCGAATGGTTCCACCTTCGGCAAGCTTCGTTTAATCGCATTTGAAAGGCGTATTGGGAACCAAAATGTCATCTAAATTCATAATATATGTGATGTCTGTCACCCAAAAAGGGTACGCTTACAAAGATCACAGTTAAAAGACCCATAATGACCGCGGCTGGTGCGTAGTTGATCTCATCCTTTTTCATCGTTGTTGTCCAACAAAAATCCAGCGGGTCGCGAAATATGGACGGAGGGCCTAGCGGTACCAAATTGGGCTGCGTAGTATTTAAATAAGGATTTTCTACTGGCCAAAAGTCCGACGACCAAGTCTGTACACGGGTAAGCCAATAAAAGCAGCGCATATAGGGTAGTACTGACTATGGCATGTACCGCTATCGTACTGAGAGGCAAGTACAACAAGGTCAGCACAAAGCTAACAAACGGAACCGCGTGCGTTTCATATGAAGCATCTCGGTGAAGCAGACCCTCTGGGGCTACGTTTGGCTTCCATCGACTGGTCAATCGATGAAACCAGAATAGGAGCCCAGCGGAAACAACGGCGAGCGCACACAGAAACGCGACCGACTCGAGAAGGTTACCGCCCAGATTCAGGGCTAAAATATTAGGACTGAATGCGTATCAGTGGCTGCTGTCCTCTGCCGCCACCGCACTGACTCACATCGTTCCTAGAATCAATTGCCTCCACCTTCCGGAAGCATACCCTGCTGCCACGACGATAAGTGATCAACAGCCGACGATTAGACTTTATGCCCCGCACCCATCGTATTCAAGATAAGCGCAAAGATTTGCAAGGCGTTGTAGAGCCCAGAAAGACTATAAAACGTGGAAATCGCGCTAGAACCCTGGAAAATAGAGGTCAGCAGACCACTCGTCGACTAGAGATCGACACATCCTAACCATTGCGCTCAGCGCCCAGTTTACGAGCTAAGGGACGGACGATTATGTCACCATAGTTACCTCTTAGGCTCAGGGATTAAGCACCAACCGTAGATCCTATGGCATTCCAATCGCGCCAAACGGGGGTGGGCTCCGCATTGTAGACTAGATCCTTTAGCCGACGGCCCCCAAGCAAATTCATGGGCGGAAATAGTTCCGGATCACCTGGCTTGGAACGCCGAGGGTAAGTAAACTCGGCGCGAGGTCTCTTTTCGAGGAGTTCGTCTAGCTCGGGCAGATACAAAGGAGCCGCATTACGAGCGAAAAGTTTCGTCACAGGCAAGGGTGTATGATCCGGCACCTGAGAGGGGCCAGGGGCCGTTGGGCCCGTGATACCATCCGAGTTTACGGCCGGCAGCCCATCAGAACGAGATGGTGACAGGACAGTCGACGTGGAGCCTAGTGTCGAGCTCGCCGGAAGTCCTGAGCCGGGAGTCGAAATACCCCCTGCTGCGGGCGTAGAAGAGTCTGAGAGCGAGGTCTCGTGTGGTCGAGGGTTGGGCAAGAATCGAGCAGGTCGACTAGGAGGAACCAGTTCAGGAAGAGAGCCCGCAGCGTCAGAGTCCAACGAGGAAGTAGCGTCGGGATCGGGGCAAGACTGAGTTAGGGGCTGCAATTCCAGGTTAGCCCGAGCTGAGACACGAGGTTGGCGTGATAGTCTAGACTGAGCAGAAGCATGGGGTTTATTGTGAACAATAGTCGTGTTGTCATCTGAAGAGTCTTTTGCTGGAAGAGCGGAGGGAGTCATACTTTTCGCTTGCTCAGAATCGTCATTCGAGCATAATGCCGTGGTCGAAGGCCTTTGCTCGCCAAATCGAGCTGCGAGTTCTCTCACCGGAGCCATGAGATTCCAAGTTCAATTCATGCAAGTTGGTCGATGTCCAGCGTGGTAAACTTTTGTCGAGGAGGGGAAATGACGACAGAAGTGCAAAAGAGGACGGCACAGTTCGGCTCCCCCGCCGTGTTCTTAGCTAATCCTGACACACACAACGCTAAGCGCCCAGATTACATAGATAGATACAACCAAAAATGAAACAAACAAACAACACTACATGTCCAAGAGCGGTGATACTTTATTCAGACTGTCTATCCGACCAAGCCACGCGAGGATTAAAACGATTCGCCCAAGCGCGACCGTGTCGGATTCTTGAATAATACTTTTTGTTATCTGTCGAACCCCAAGAAATCAAAAACGCTGACCACACGCATCGGCTCAATATTGACCCTCGTAGGGGTGGTACTGGCTCTGCCGATCGGTGGGTATCTGATGGTGCGATTGCGGCTGCTGGCCTGCCAAGTTTAATCGAAGACCAGACTGCTCGGCACCAGTGTATCCCTGGTAATTAGAATACTCGTCGTATGTCCCATATGGCTGTTGCTGCTGCTGGCCCATATGCTGATTAGACAGATGACTCTGCGGTGGGGACATGTGGTGCGGCTGAGGAGACATGTGGGTCTGCGTATGCGTGGGAGGCGAGTGGTATTGGTCAACATGGTGTCCGGACCCGAATCCCATGTTGACTTGGGCTTGTGGGGAAAACGTCATGGCCTGGGCGGTCGGCGGTGCAGACGTATATCCCTGTGCGGACGAATTGTAACGCATCTGCGGCGCCGTTTGTGTCTGCGGATAGGGTATGTACTGCGAGTCGGACCTCGAGCGTTCTCGTTGGGATGTATTGTTAGCAGGGTACTCGGGCGTCGGATATGAACCCATTTGTTGAGAATACTGCTGGTATGGGCTGGGCTGAGACATGTTCGTTCCGGGCGAGGGACCATATGAATCGTAAGAAGCATAGCCGCTATCTTCTGTCGCCGCGCGTTCATGCTTGACGTTTGGATCCTGGTACTGGAACGTGTTCGAAGACGGCGAGGTTACATACCCAGACACGTATGGCACCGACCCACGTCGCATCGAGTTTACTCCATGAGCCGTGTTGGAAGAAGTCGGGGGCGCGTGTTGAGTGGAAGGATAGGCATATGGTTCAGCATACTGGACC
Organism: Ceratobasidium sp. AG-Ba; assembly: GCA_016906575.1. NCBI lineage: Eukaryota > Fungi > Basidiomycota > Agaricomycetes > Cantharellales > Ceratobasidiaceae > Ceratobasidium > Ceratobasidium sp. AG-Ba. The sequence continues at coordinate 3,770,109 of CP059611.1, read as the reverse complement.
GACTTTGGTGGAGGGCTTCTAGGATAATCGTACAAACCGGGCTGATGCTCCTCCTTGATCGCCGCTCCAGAAGAGCCCAGAGAAGCCCAGGTGCCTTGATTAGCAAACTGCACAGGGGAGCCAGCAGGAGACGTGTGCTGCCGCTCCTGCCGATAGGTCGTGCCATCTGATTCGCCCATATCAAATACGCGTTCGGGCGGGATCGAATGGTTGCTCTCGACGGGAGACTCGAAAAAGTCTTGAGGGCGCAGATTCGACTCGCACGACGGGCTGACCGGGCTATCATGGGAATAGGGCAACGAGACGGATCCGTTCGGAGGTGAGGATGCGTCGTTGACGCTCTTTTTCGAACGCCGAGTTTTGGCGGGTGGCCGGTCCACGACCTTGCCATAACCGGGTTGATCAGGCGACTAGAATGAGCGTTAGCCTAGGTTGAATGCGACAATCCAGCCGACTCACCAGACACGATTCCGGAAAAGAGGGCCTGGGCAGACGTTAATTTGGGCTCGAGTAGACAGTGAACGTTCTCACCCAAACAGGGGGACCAGGTCGTAGCGAATGTTCCATGCGACTCGGCGGGCGAGTTCAAGAGCAACCTGAATCAACTCGCGGATAAGACACGTCTCGTGGGCTGTGAATACGACTCACATCGCGGGCCATCCATGTGCCTTGCATTTTTAAGTATCCGCCCCGCACCCGCCTGAGTTTGCCGGCGAGGTGCGGCTGAGACTCGAGGATCTTGACGATATCAGCTGTGAATGGCAGTCAGCACAGCGTCGTTCTCGAGCTGGAGGGCATACCTTTGGAATTTCCGAGGGCTTGAAGAGGAGATCAGCGGGGTTATTAGAGTGTGCGACGGAGCCGACGTACCCTTCCATATGCCTGAAACGAGCCGGAAATTAGCGTTGATGTGGAGGCGAGGGGAAGCACGCACCTGTCCAAAGCACGTATCCGTCGTCGGTGTCCATCATGATCCACTGGCCATTGAGTGGGTACTCGTATACGGGGCTAGCCGAGAACGATGGGCTCGGGTTTGAAATCGGAACAGGGGAGACTCACACGTAGCCGCGAGGATCCGAGCTAGTCACGTAGCGCGCCTTGGTCACTCTGTGGTTGGGGGTCATGTAGAGGACCTGGGGCGGGTGGGAGGGGGTGTCGAGCGAGGCCATTGCCGTCGAAGATGTAGGCTAGGAGAAATCAGCTGACGGGCCGTGCTCGCGAGGGCGCACCGACCTGGGAGCCCGATGTCGAGGGGGCCATAGGACTATCGAGATCAGCAGTCGATCACCAGGCTGGCGTGCGGGGTGGGCACGCGGCGGCCACGAGCAGTCCACGAGGTGCTGTCAGGCCGGACCGCAGGAGGGCAGGGGGGCACTCGTTCTCTGTCCTGCTCTGTCCCGTCTATATCTCATGACGCGCATCCCATCGGCCCAACACGCGCCACCCCACTCCGGCTGCTTCTCCACACATGCCATACAGCGTGAATGTCCGAAATTTTAAGTCCAAGCCCGAACCGCGTCTGTTCCCAAGTTCGCAGATCGTGGTCGGCCCTGCGGCTGACTCAGCACATCCACGTGCTTAGACCCGATTCCGCCGTGCTATGCCCCGTTTGGGAATATCAGCAGCCCGCCCCAGTCAATGACAGCCGCACAGTCATATATCAGTCTCAGAACTAGCATCGCCCGATGTTTTCCCGCACGGCCATTCGCCGGATGCCGCCCTCGCAACACTGGCTCTCCGGTACCCTCCCAGCAGCGGCCAAGTGAGGGCCTGATCCCATCTTGCGCTTCACACGCACAGATGTCCAGGATAGAACTTGCGCGTTCTGCTTTGGGCCCACTCGCCCCCACATGCTGGGACGCTCATTCCATTACGACATGCGATCATCACCTGTTCCGTGCCGCCGGCTTAGCTAATAACCCCTCTCCTAGTTGACACCTCATCACCGACATTGATCGAGCGGCAAACACCAAGGGACCGAGGCTCGTACACTCGTTAAGCGTTGGCTGCTCGACGCATTCAGGCAGAAGGCTGTGCGCATCGACGCATACCAAGCCCGGCGCTTGCCCCTATCTATGAACGGCACTCTTGGCGCGCTTTGTTTAGCTTTCAAATCTTGAAATGTCGCGTACGATCACCCATTCCAATCAAGTTCGCAAATTCGAGTGGTTTTCGCTCATTTCAGACATACACATAAGCCTCCTGCCAGCTGGCGCACCCATGCCCCATCAGACCACTTACTTTTGGCCCTTCCAAGACTTCCGATCGCACCCGGCTGCTTCACCAGAACGTTCTCCTCTTGGGGACCTGCCATACTTTTCTCACACCGACGCGCTGCGCATCAACTTCTATTATTTGTGGTGGTTATTCGGCCAACCACCGGTACCGTGCCATAACCCACACTCACCACGCTCGGAAGTGTCTCTGAATAACAGACCCTAAATGCACACAACATCACTCCCGTCTGGCCCAAATAGACTTTGAACTCATGTCCGCACAACCCTAAAATCCATGACCCTGGTCCCGCAAGCGAGGGCCCGCGCATCTGTCTCTATGGTGTGGTACACTGCTTTTTCTACAACAACACGATGGTGCCTATGCCACTCGTGCCACGTTTTGGTTTCCTGGGGATCTAGACACCATAGGGAGAAAGAAGCTTCGACCAGGGTAACGCAAATGATAACTTGGCGATCACGCGCACCTGAAAAGAAGCCGGCAGAACGTTTGTTCTTTGACCTCTGATACCATACTCGTGTTCGTCATACGTTTAATCATGTGGGAGAACGTGTGGAAACGCACCACTCGGACAACCAGATGGAACGAGCCAGCACGAGACAGAATCCACCACCACACGGTACAGTAGCTGAGCAGCACGGCAACGCACGTACCACCACATGCGGCAAAGACGAATACCGTTTCGTGATGAGTGGTGCGAAACTGGATAAACGAGCTCACCCATCTCCATGTGTACACATCCAAGGTAAACTAATTAGACCCATGTGAATAGGCGGTATATCATTCGGGTAAGCCTCGTTGGAACTTTTATCTCGATTTCAGTCCCATACAAGATCGCTACGCAGCCGAACAACTTCAAATCGGCGGAGATGCATAATTCCAATTCAGTTCATGTTGACAGAGTATTCTCTACGCAGAATGCATGGGGACGTAGACTGCGTTGTAGATGTGATCCTGTCTGCTAACATACTGATGTTAGTTGTAGTATTGAGAAAACCCGTTTGGACTTGGTTTCGAACTTATCCACGCTGAAGGTCTTTATGATTATTTTCCACCCTAGATCTCTATGAGTTCCGGATCCCAAGCGGATGGACGGAATGCAAGGCGAATCGGCTCTCATCTATCATCCTAAAAGGACAGCTCCGATATACCCGCTCCACTGTCAGGCTGGAGGCAGACTCTGGGCTTTAATTTTCGATTTCCGTTCTTCCCTCTTCTGATGCACATATATCAAAAGCCAATTTATATGGCCTAGCCTCGAAGTACCCATAACACACTGGACTTTTCCCTTTATCCATCGAATTTCATTCCGCTATCAAGTGCAAATGAAAATGAAATAGATAGGAATAATGGGTATACCGAGTAGCCGGCTGTATGTATTTCATTGTATCTTACACTCTTGATTCAATTCATTTGTCTGACGGGAAGGTTTGGGGGCACAAGGAGACAATCAGAGGGGTGTGAATAGTGCTCAAGCGGACCGAAAGCACGATGCTTCAGCACCGACCACCCCTTCAGACTAAGATACTATGATACGCATATCGTTGTCTAGACTTAACAATGTGATTATATGATAACAATGAATGAAGTATGGTGCTTTGAGCTCAAAGAACCCAACGACTCTGCCAAATCCGCCAGAGATCATGAGCGCCCGAAGCGCTCGTAAGTGCTCGTTTTAATACCGACTGATTACGACAACAACCTCACGATCAGTCTGGATTAAAACGAGTACTCACGAGCACTCGCAGCGCTCGTGAGCCCCAGTCAATTTTGACGACGGAGCAAGACGAGTTGGGAGTCAAAGTGTGTCACGTGATAGCTCCCACATATTGACACCAACTATGGGCCTTACAAGAGTACCCAACGATAGAGAGACTTCATTGTCATCGGCAGCACTTCTTATAATGAACCAAGATATAAATTATCATAATGATAGCTGACAAGAGCCATAGGTCGGCTTTATTCCATCTCCGAATGTCCGTTCAACTTGGGACGGCTTCCAAGTATCATCATATTGGAGAGGCGTTCAGATTGGCCAATGTTCTCACAACGTGCACTTGATTCAGCCGTCTAGATCCCCTAGACCCGCCCTGGTGCCTTTCTCTACTCGACTGCGCCGATGCTAGAGGCTGAATTACCCAACGTCATTCGTATTCAACAGTCAGATTTAAGCATAGAGGTCGATGAAATAGCAAAGGGCGGAGACGCCAATGTATATCGGTCAGTGTCTAACATAGGATTAGAGCTCAAACTGAAATCATCTAGGGGCTTGCTGTGGTCGAAAGAGAATCAGCCTCCGACTCCTGTGCGTGGTGGGTTAGGCCTGGGCTTTGCGGGCCAACTTTATCGTGTTTCCAGGTCGCTATCAAACGGATTCGGGTTGATTTATATGGTGAAGCTACCAGATCTGTGGCCCAAAAGAAAGAAAAGGTAAATAAATTCTTATATGATGCAATCCTGAATGCTATATGATCACTCGATCATCACAGAAAATAATTCGAGAAATAACCATATGGTCTGCATTGCAAGCGTACTCGAATCCCCATCCGCATATAGTCCTACTTTTGGGCGTTACGGAATCCCCCAACGGGCTGTTGGACTTTGTCAGCGAGTATTGCATAGACTCGTTGGCGTCGGTAAGCAAACTAAGTTTGCTTACCGGGACTGCTGACCAGGCCCTTATTAGTATCTGAACGGTTACGAAAATAAGCCGCGTCGAATTGAACTCGTCAGTAATCAACTATACGTCATTGAAGTCCTGAATAATGAAATCACTCCAGATGATCGGTACTCTTAGAGGACTAACTCATATGCACAATCTATCAATCGTACATGGAGATTTGAAATCTGTGAGTCCACAGCTTACAAATACTCGTCAATAAAGATGTTTTGAAACTCCGACAGACCAACGTGCTCGTAACGCGTGACGGTAGTCCGAAGATTTGTGATTTTGGCCACTCTCGCGAATTCGGAGATAGGTCTTCAGATCAACTTGTTCGCTCCGACTCCTCATCGAGCTTTCAAGCAACAGTACGATACATGTCTCCCGAATTCTTTCGCGCAAATAGGACAAAACCCACAGTCTTCTCTGATATATGGGCATTCGGATGCTTGTCGTTGGAGGTGCGTGTCTGAGAGTTCGAATCAACCGGTTGGCGCCCGTTCCTGAAACATATCAAGATTCTCTCTCAGCTCCATCCATATCACGCGATCCAGTCCGAGTTTCTCATCCCTTCGGCCATCAGGAGCGGCGCCATTCCGAGTGTCAAACCAGAATACCCCAACGCGGCCGGCTGTTTGAACGACGTTCTCTGGAGTCTGGTTAAACAGTGCTGGATCTCGGTCCCGGCGCAGCGGCCAACTTCCAGTGCGCTGCTCCAGTCGATAGATGAGGTGGTGGCGCGTGGGCTTGTAAACCCCGCTGCTGCAACGCCATTGAAACCTATTTTATCAATGGACGACGAACTTATACAATTACCTTCAGGAGTTCGAGATTATACGATTTTGTTGAAAGGGCTAAAGAAAAAATCAACCGTGACCGGGAACAACACAAAAGTGATCATGTGAGAGATACAAAACCTAAACTTTATTGTCTTTACCCATCCTTATGCAGATACCTTGACGAAAAGTCCTCTCAGACAGCCGGACCGGATCAAACCAGTCATTATGTTGTAAAACATCTATCATTAAACCGGGGAACGAACGATTCTGCGCCCGTCCACTTTGTCCTTGAAAATGTAAACACGCCGCAAGTGTACCTTCTCGCTCAATAAGACTGTCCTCTGACCATCATCCCCGCTGCCTCAAGATTTTGCGCCAGACGTTTAGAGAACGATACTCTTTTCAACACCAGAACATCACAAGTATCTTAGGAATTGATTCAAGTGGTGGCCAGCACCTTGGATATGTCCTCGAATATTGCAGTCAGGGGAGTTTCGTATTGGTGTGTCTTTGTGTGGCTCGGTGAAACAGTTGATATCATTAGGTTTCAGTACAAAAACAAAATGCCCCAGGACGAGAATCTCTATATCAAATATGTGAGTGGAGATAATAAGTGGCCTCAACTGCGCACGCCCTTGACCCTTTGGCTATTAGATGACTCATATCCTAACTGGGCTTCAATATATGCATAATCGAATGTGTCCTATATCCCACGGGGATCTGACTCCGGTACGTACGAATGCGATATACAGCCACCGTGCAGCCCTGGTTTATTGCGCATAGGCAAATATACTAGTAGATCACAGCGGGATTTTGAAGCTTACAGCATTCAGCGTCTCACAGTTGATATCAAAGCTTCCCGCCAAGGAACGAAAGCTCTTGGTTGAGAACGAAAGAATATCCGTGCGTTACATGAGTCCTGAACTACTTCAAGATGGGGCACAATCAACGCCAGAGTCGGATATCTGGGCATTCGGAAATGTCGCCTTTTGGGTGGGTCGAACGAGTAACTTGGTATCAATGATTTACTGGTAGATAACACGTAATGCCGTCCAAATATTGTAGATCTTTTCTGGACTAAGGCCCTACTCTGAGTACAATGCTGAGCACGACGTAGCCTTGCAAATAACCAAAGGAACCCCACCGAATGAACCTGGCCAGCTGATAGGCATAGAGGACCTAGATAACACCGAACTTTCCGAAGACTGTTTGTGGATAACAAACGGTATCTGGTCAGCCATCATGAAGTGCTGGAATGCAACCGCCTCTGAACGTCCAACAGCCACCCAGTTTCTAAAAGAATTGGATAACCGGTCGGAGATGTCGGAACGAGCAGGCGTCTACGACAAGTGGAATATCGCAGGTGTTCAGGATCTCACAGGGCGCGTCAAAAAGTCTGAAACGAGAAACTATGGAGTGAGTCTTGGATGGTCCAGGGGCGTTTGGAGGTATGAGTTCTTGGATGGGTGGCTGGAACGCGGTTGAACCATACATTTGTGTGACAGAGGTGCCTATGATGGAAGGGGAGTTCGAACAACCTATATCGAACTTTGGCGCTGGAAGTAAGCTCTGTTGGGGTCCGTTTGTATAGGCAGGAGGGGACTCATCCTCCACAGAACAACGCTATCCCAAGGTTACTTCAGATCCAGCCTGGAAGTGAGTGGCTAATTTTTAGTCCTATTATCTGCTCACCATTCATGCACGAAATTGCTTGCGAGCATAGATCATAGTTAAAGGGGTTCAATTGACGCCTAGATATAAGTCTACATATGCTGCGCGGCAGGTGGGGAGCTTTAGCCTTGAGAATAAGCCTCGCTGATGTTGTGGACCAGTCAATTCGGCACGAGATTATATTGTTGCGACAGACAGAAAGCCCAAATGTATGCACACTATTAGGGTTCGATCAACAATACATGCAATTTCAAGGGGTGCCTGGGATAGTGTTGGAATACTGCCCCAACGGAACACTCCAGGAGGTAATTGATCACAGAATCAATAGCTCGGCATTCATAGTAGTTGACGCAATGTTCTTGTCTATATCTTAGTATTATGACCGACAGTTCCATAATATGGACTCAAGAGCGAAGTACAGTCTGGTGAGGATTCAAATTCACGCAATACTGCTTGGGAGGCCGGCTCAACATGAGATTCGGTATAGCTCAGTCAACTGGGGAAGGCAATGCGATATCTGCATCACGAGATCCCTCAAGGTCCTATTGTGCACGGAAATCTTTCGATGGTTAGCAATTCACTTCGATGATGATCTCCCCGGAAGCTAAACAGTAGATCCCTCAGGACACCATCCTTGTGGCTGCAAATGGGGCCTTGAAGCTGAGCAATTTCGAATTTGCTTGTCAGTATGCGCACACCGACAATCTTCTTGAAGCACCAGTAATTTTTGCTCCACCTCTATCTCCATATCCCTCACGATGGCATGCTCCAGAGTTTTTCGGAGCGGCTACGGACTCTGGGTGGCCAAATCCCACTCAGTTTACCGACATATGGTCGATAGGGTGCTTGGTTGTATGTGTGAGTCGTGAGGTATCTTTGTCCTAATTTGTAATCATATCCATTTTCGGTAGATTTGGATAAACAAATTGCCATTCGCGGACTGCGACTCTCCTGGAGCAATTACTCATATCATGAATGGTTCTAAGCCATACGCACAGGGGGACTGTCCCCTTAGTGTATGGGAGTTCGCAAACCGGTTTTGGAGTATCCCCTTTTACGATCGAATGTTAGCTACACGGTTTCTGGAACATCTTGGAGAGCTCGCGCCTGAGTTTGAATAGAAACTGTAGCTATCTAGCCTGCGCATCTGTAGTGGCCATTAGCCTGAAATATTTTCGATTGTTGGGAATTTTGTAGACATCAGTGTATCGGACCCATTTCTAATGTGAAAAAATAGCTTCTTATCTGGAGCTGTGAGGCTCGTATCGACAGTTGATGAGAGTACAAGAGGGCGAGGAAACAACAGACAAGGGCGAAGTCCTATTATACAAGGTAGGGGCAATAAACGGTCTACAGGTGTGATACATGTGTGAAGAGCGATCGTGCAAAGCATACATGTAATACAAAGTAGAAAGAAAAACATGTCCGCCATTCATTAGAATGCCATTCAATATACATTACCATTCACCATATCGCAACAAATTTTGACAGCGGAGTGAGGTATAAGATGCGACTAGTAATATGACGGCCGTTCTATTGATGAAGCCGTCTCAATTGCAACAGCTCAAATATTGCCGCTGGAAGCAAATAGGTCTACTTTATGATAAGGTATGCCCGGCGTGTGCAGTGCTTACAGACTTCGCAGTTTTGATAGTCAGAATACCAATACACCTTCACTACTTTTACACGCAAGGGAAAATCCAACTAAGAACTATTGAAAATATTTGACCGTCAATTGCGTTTGTAACGCGGGTGCAGTAGAACAAAGAAACATATTAGACCCCAGGGTTCTATGCTAAGGTTGCATATATGGTTGAATATGGCTGAAGATTTCCACACTGAAACTGTTGAAGATCACACGCTCGGATCTCGTGATGATCCGATGGCTCAGTTCACTTGCCGTGCATATACGCGTCCTGTTACTTTACATGTATATAAACGCTACCTTTACATCGCTGAATATCAGTCCAGTCCAGTCAGCATTTCTATGTATCCATTCGCTTCCCTGCATGCCCCGCGCTACTTTATAGCAATTAAAAAATGTTGTCTTTAACAGAAACCTGAGGTCGGCGTCAGGACTTGGGCAAGGAAGAGGCCGCAGAGGTTTGCAGCAGTGCAAGAGGGCTATAGAACGTCTTCTGAAGAGCCGTATCTGCGTGAGAGGTAGCTGGTATCGTAAGATCTTGCTCGACCTGAAGCAATCAAGCAAGACGTGACTTCCTCGGAGCATGGGCCCTCGATGGACCAAATCAACATTACAATATGGCATCAAGTCCAAATCGGTCGGCTAAAGCATGGATTAGGAAGGAACATTCAAGAGATTAACCAAAATGACCAATACAGCAACGACAGACCCAACACCAAAGACACAAATATGAGTCACAAAACGTATAAAATACAGTAACTCTAACGTCTTCCAGTTCGTGAGGGCTAACGATACAGTATAGGCGAAACCTAGATATCCAGCACTGGTTCATAGGAAAAATAATAAAGCACTTCGTGCGCGTAAGATGGGTAGAGGTGGTCAAACCAAGCAAAGGATTTCAGAGCATGGAAAATAGGCCAGCGTGGCCCATCTGAGTGCACCAAGGTACAGGGCACGATGGTAGAAGCGAAACCATGACAACAATAGAAAAAAGATATACTTGACCAGAGAGAGCCTAAAACCTCGACCAGAATATGCCACCACTCACGCTGATCTAAAGACGAGATATGCATATGCCGAGGACAGGGTATCATCGTTTAGTCGTGACGCCGGTAACATATACCGTGCCTTCTCGTTTATGTGCGCGCCAACCCTCGCGTTCAAGCAGCTTCAGTACGGCCGGGGCAATGACCGGAATATTTCCTTTCGAATGTCGACCTTGGCCGGTAATGATCTGGAGGGGGGTGGATGGCGTGGCGCCTAAGCAGTGTAATGTGAATCGATTCCCAATTTTAGATGGAAAACAAAGTGAGCTAAAAGGACCAATATCAGCCGAAAATCGATACGCACCCGAGCCAGCAGAATTCCACCAAGTATTCACACCCTCCCGCACAATTTCTAAAGATTGATTGACCGTCAAACCATGCAGATCTAAGGCTCTATGGGGAGATCTATGATATCGTGTTAGTTACCTGCCCTATTTCGGATTCCGGTTCTTAACGTACTGCTCTTGTCTAGCTTTAACACCTGCTTTAGCGGCCTTCATTCTCCATTCTTTTTCCTTTGCCGCACAATCTTGCGCTCGCTGGGAGTAGTACAGCGCGCCTTCACGCCCATGTTCGTGTTTTTGTCGGGTGTAGAGTTCCGAGGCCTGTCTAAGAGCCTGAATCGAGTGATTAGACAAGCATAGGACTGGAAGCAACATGTCGCTTACGGTGCGGCGTTTCTCCTGCCAGTAAGCAGCCTCTTCCAGACACGCCGAGGGATTATCCTCGTTGATACTGTTGTGTTCTTCATCTGTTACTCGACCAGAGTTACCCCACCCACTTGAACCTGGGATGACTGACACATAAGGGTATGTTGTGGCTCTCGCTTTCGATTTAGTCGGGACAGTCCCCCACGCAGACGTTGTGGGCGGTACTGGGGCAACCGGAGAGCTTGGCCCTGAGAATGGTCGCTTGATTTGGGGGATCGGTGGAGTATCAGGTGGGCCGGTAGGAGCGCGAGTTGTGTTTACAGACAGGATAGGGGATGTTGGAAGCGGAGCGTGTGAGTGGATTATAACTGGGAAGCGCTCGTCGGTCTCTCTGAGTATCTCGAAGAGGTGATATGCGTCGTTCGGCTCCGAGGCAGTTGCCCTAAGACACAGGTTCGCATCGGGTATATCATCCTGATTTCCGTCCAGGAGAGCGAGAAGAGCGGCGAGAGCAAAGTCGTCAACCGTCTGGGTATGGCCGAGGGACGCAAGGGTGGCTCGGAGTGCTGCAGCTGGGGTGGGATGGATAGGGTTGTGGAATGCCGAGGAGAATATGGTTGTCGACACGTTTGGAAGTATGGCATTGAGTTGAGTAGCCAGTGAATCGACATAATTCCAAGGATCAATCGAGGGGGTAAACTGGTCACCGGTTGCTGCACGAGAAGGGGCCAGATGGCGATGTCGTACATCCCCCAACACCATCGCCGCCTGCTTCTTTTTAGTTTTCTGGCGCAGGATCGGAGTCTGGGACTTTGGAGATTTCCTCGCAACGGCTGCCCAACCAGCGACTGGGTCTGAACTGGGGGGAGAGTCGTCCCAGGGACCAATGTCCGATTCACGGAGCTCCCTGATGTAATCATCGGACAAGAGGCACTCGACGATCTGATCGAGGTTGTCCGCTCCATATTCCTCGAGGTTGGACTGCAACGTGCTCGACGGCAAACGAGGGAAAAGGTTCTGGAGAAAGCCTAGGGGAGTCGAGAACGAGGCTAGTGACGAGGTCGAAGAGGTCGACGTTGCCACTTGCGAGCTGGCCGAGTCATTCAGGGGATCGGAGAGCGAGCCCGACGATGTGAGAGACGAGATTTCTAGAGCCAAGGATAGGGATTGCATATCGTCGGGAGGTGAGGAAAGAGCGGCTAGCGTGGCATGAAGATCATCCAGCTGGCTTTGTTGACCTGGGTCGATGTCTGAGAGGAGCGAAGCGATTAGATTCGAGTCAACGCTGGGGAATTTTTTCTGGATAGCTCGTTTTAAATCTTATTCACCATACGGATTTAGGTCCTACCTCCAGTGACGTTTGCAATGTGTCCGGCTTCGTCTTTGCTTTTCGTGCCATGGTGGTCAAGACAAGGGTCTAGTGTGTCACGTGGCTTATTTGGGTTCGCTCGCTCGGCTATCCATCTTACCCGAACCCTCAAGGTCAAAATGTGCCAAAGTTGGATCACCTCAAGGTCCCCCCCCCGGAATTGTGGCATCAAAAAATGAGGGGTCCAAGGGTCTGTCTTTGTCAGCACACCTTGCTCTACTCTAAACGTGTGCATTCACAGTCCGACCGCTCACACCAGACACAGGGCAACGTGAAGCCGATTTATGTGCGAGCGGTCTGAACACTACAATCACAAGCAGAGGACATGGCTTCTCTGCTGTGACAGGACAGATAGCATAATCCAAGGCGATACGACAAACCTTGCACCATGTCGCTCACCGATTGCTGAATCGTTCTTGACACTATTCCACCGAGCACACGATTTTATCATTTCAAGTATTCCTCAGCGTGCTGTGCGTGTCGAACATGCTGTTGGCCAGTTCTCACTTGTGGTAGACCCGTAGGCTTGATCTGGAGTTACATGACCACACCGTACCGACACCGTACTTTATTCAATAATGCTCACACACAAACATGAAAGGCGTAATCAACAATAACAAGTACAAAATGTGTGAAACATCTGACGAAATATCCCGTTAGGCATCCACTATTTACCATATGTTTAGTGATCGACAAAGATAAGCAGACTCAATTGCCGGTGTCCAGCGGGGAAACCGCTCGCCAGGAGAATCCGCGAGAGAACCAGCAAAGCCAAAGTACTCGGCCCGGCTATCCTATCTGAGTTATGACTAATTTAGTCCTAAAGCGACAGATGGCGAAAAAGTACTGCTCAAATAGTGTGTTTGTGAATGAGAATTCAGCAAAAGTCTCTATAGCGTACTTGGTTTGAGGAGGAACCAGAGGTAGGGTTGACTTGTTCATGTTATCAAAGCGAGCAAGGTGCCCAGCTCGGTCACGGGTGCTTTCTAGTGTAGACTACTCCACTAATTTTAGGTTGAACGCCATTTTGAGATGATAGACGTGGGGTACCAAAGACCAAGCGTATTCTTGCATCAGAGAGTCACCGTTGGTAAGCTAATGCTACGTAACATACACGGTGCGACTCTACATTCGATTCTGACGTTAATCCTGAAACATATGCGGTGACTTGGCTAGAACATTTCAGGTGCAGAAAAAGGAACTGATAACATCATTCATCCCAACATCATCGAGGTTCAAAATTCCCGGGTTCGCGATTCCGTAGTACGATCTTCCCTGGCAGTTACCATCGCTAAAAGTGAAGGGATGGGTCGTCAGGGGCAAGTGTGACACAGCGGGCCTACGAGCGGGTAACGCAACGTACCTGAAAACTTTGCAGATAATACCGTAGTCCGGACCGAAGCTGGAAATGCGGTCGTTCCAGAGGGAGCCAACTTGGACACACTGCCCCGAGCTACAGGCGAGACATCGGGGTGTGAGTCTGGGACACTGAGCCTTGTTGGAAGACTTACCTAAAGCCATTCACGTATTGCTGTTGTTTAAATTTCAAAAATCAAGAGAGATAAAAGACGAAAGGTTTAGTGGATTCGACAGTACGATTTGCCTTGGGTGGCGCACTCACGCAGGGTAACCCGAAGTTAAAGTTGTCGCAGAAGTACACCCCTCCAGGAAGCGCGGCGGGCGCAGGTTTCTTTCGGCACCAAGGTCAGTACACGCCTGTTTGACTCGGTCTGAGAAAGCGGATACTCACACCGGGAGTCGGCCGACTCGCGTTCGACGGGTCAAGCTGCACCGGACTGATGCTCTTGCTGTCCCAGCCATACTGGTCCTTCCAGTCGGCGCGAGGCGCTAGGCCGGTAGGCGTAGCGACAACAGATCCGACAGCGGACAAGGCTGCAAACACTGCGAGAGCGGAGCGAGCGGTAAACATGGCTGGAGTGTCGAGGTGCGGTAGCGCTGAATGGAGAGGGAAAGACGAAGAGCCTGGTGGTCTGGTAGCGTTTTGGTGCTGTTTATATACCATCGCGATGAATGGACCAAACATCGGTCAAGGTCACACAGCGCATATGTTGGCCTCACAGGCCCCTTCTCATTCGAATGCGCGTCTCTCGGTTAGTCAGGGTGCTATGTTTTGCCTCGCGCCTTTTGCCAAGCAAAAAAATCGAAGCTCACCACTACTAATCGCCTCTCTTGTCAGAGGAGTGTACCTGACATGTGGCCACTCAATTTCGGCTGGGCGAAGGAACGAAAGGACGAAAGTCGTAGAATTTGCCCATATATGGGTAAAACCCTGCTGTTACAATACCCCCATATGACTATTCCGCGCCTTCTCGTCCTCCGAAATCGAGTGGGCGCCATATGGCCGAGCCGACGCCCTAGGTATAGAGCGCTCAAGAACCTCTTGCTCGCCGAGATGAGGTTCTGATCTACCGGATCAACTGCCACTGGATGCTCTTTGTTTTGATAGGGAACAAATAGGCATCACGATTTTCACATTCCGGTGTCCCTCGCATCTATATTTGGGTATAGCATCTACGAATTATGCTGCGAAACCTCATCTTTGTTCAAGGCCTGCCTCTAACGCACCGGTTGCTTCGCCCATCTGTCCATCATTTCGGGTCTATGGACTGCCATATTCAGTCGGTGGCAGTTACAAACCCCTCGGCGAGGTACGTAAATAAAAGTATTCACCTGGCTCGACATTACTTGATGCTTCGGATTAGCGCTTAGTTTTGAAGAAGCTTGTGTTGACTCTTTCCGCCCTCATATGTGATCAGCGAAGGCCCTCTAATTTCAGTCGACCATCTGGATGGTACCCCCATTCTCTATCATGCTTGGTGCTTGGTCCATTTTTACAGACAATTTTATGGGATTGTTAGTGATAATCCATGGGGTGCGCAAGCAGAAACGAGAGGGGAGGGTGAAACAATCGTCCCGAAAGGTAATCTAAGTAGGTCAAAGGAAATCCGCATGTATATCGAGTTGATAAATTCCAACCATTGAATTCAGTGATGAATCGATCGTAGATCCGAGTCTGTTGTTCATGAGAACTTATTCTCAAATATTGATTTGCAGCGTACCGTAGCAAATTGAAAGACAAAAGTCACTACAAATTAGCATCCTTCTGAATAAAACATTATTGAAAGGGTGCTCCCTGCATCATTGAAACGGGATCAACCTAGTTTACCCGGCTTGATTGAATGCTGATCTTCCTGGGCGCTTCCGTTTTGGATCAAGCTTCGATGCCCGAAACTAGGACGCCTCAACATGACTGGACGGAAAATGAAATATCACGCTACACGGCCCCCGTTTGATCATGCTGGTGTTTCCCCAAGGTGGCATGAAGCAGAAAAGAATAGAAAATTAGGCACTTCTGCATCAAATTGAGAAGTTTGCCAGCAAATCAGAGCAGGCGAAAGTTCCAGGCCGACTGGGCCTTGTAAGGGGAGTGCATGCGCCATGAGACCTTGACCGATGTTTGGTCCATTCATCGCGATGGTATATAAACAGCACCAAAACGCTACCAGACCACCAGGCTCTTCGTCTTTCCTTCTCCATTCAGCGCTACCGCACCTCGACACTCCAGCCATGTTTACCGCTCGCTCCGCTCTCGCAGTGTTTGCAGCCTTGTCCGCTGTCGGATCTGTTGTCGCTACGCCTACCGGCCTAGCGCCTCGCGCCGACTGGAAGGACCAGTACGGCTGGGACGGCAAGAGCATCAGTCCGGTGCAGCTTGACCCGTCGAACGCGAGTCGACCCACTCCTGGGGTGAGTCTCTCGTCTTCCAAACGAGACCAAACGGGCGTGCACTAATCCAAGAATGAAAGAAACCGGCACCCCCTACGCTTCCTGGAGGGGTGTACTTCTGCGACAACGTAAACTTTGGGGCGCCTTGCGTGAGTGCTGCTGATGAAAAAGCACCCGTTCTCAAAATTATTGACCATGTCCCTCTCCCCGTGCACAAAAGAATTACGTATCTGGCATGTAGTGAGTTTTCCGCTGATTTCGACCCACCACAAACAGACTCTGACGTATCGTTTACAGTTGGAACCAGTGCGTCCAAGTAGGCTCCCTCTGGAACGATCGCATTTCCAGCTTTGGACCGGATCCTGGCCTGCACTGCAACCTCTGGACGTACGTGAAATCTGCTGACAGTGGTTCCATAACCTGACACTCGAATGTTTTACCTCAATCTTGCAGCGACGGTAACTGCAGCGGCTATGCCGTCAGTGATGTCCAGTACCCCGGTATTACAAACCTTGGCGACTTTGGCAGGAACGATGCCATAAGCTCGTACATGTGCTGGAATTGATGTCTCTGACCCAAACAGAGGCCCAAAGAATTTTCTATGTATTTTAAACGTGGATGCTCATTCCCTGCATACATCGTGGTTCTAATTTCCTAAAAACACATTCCGAGCGCGAAAGACGATCCATTTCCATTGAGCAATAAATAAATCGACATTCTGGCGGTTCATCCAGTACCTCGTTCATTTATTTTTATAGGTATCGCGTATGTTTATATTCCCGGTGGGCTGGAAACACTATGATACGGCTCAAAAATGTGCATGACAGAGTGAGTGAGAAAGGAAGAGAAAGAAAGGTTGCTAATGAAACCAAGCGCAGGTAAATTAGCGGGGAGCTATTCAAGAGGGTCTCGGAAGTGCAAAGGTAGAAGCGTTACCAGGTTGGCAAGATAGTCAAGGCAAAAGACAGGAAGTAAATGAAGAGATACCAATAAATAACTCGTGGAAAACGGTTTGGGTTGTTCACAATAAGAATCGGCAGGATCAACCGGACAAGCACAAGCGAACTGCGCTGATCTCTCTAAGCGAAAGGATCTTCAACATAGTTCATTTTGTGGCACATGGGTTGCTTTGTGGCGCCCATGGATGTCCAATGATACGAGTCTACATTGCATACGCATACAATCTATGTACATTCGCGCATGTAACTACTATATTCATACGCCACTTCTGACAAGCAAGACCATCGTGATTCTCTTTCATTGTAGAGATATAGCAAATTTGCCGCTTTCCGGTGCCTTTTTAGTACGGTCAGCCTGAGGTAGACCTATGAATGACGACTCCTCGACCACATACCGTTGGCGCATGTGACTAGTAGGGCATATCATAATGCTCTCAACCCTTTCAACTGTTTATCCGCAAAGGCGTCCCACTCGTCATTATCTGCCTCAAATCCTTCCTTTTTTCTAATACGGGAAATCGAACCGACGTTACTAATCATCCAATCCCATGTTTCCGGAAGACAGTCGAGCTCTAGTTGCTTGTAACGCCCCGCCAGTACAAGTGTGTCTAGCGAATACGCAGACACGAGTGGAGCTAGTGGTTTTAACAAATATTCCGTCCACATCTCCGTTCCAATGATCCCAAATACCTTTAGATTGGGAAATTTTGGAGTACAAGGCCACTCGCTAGAGTTGAAGATGTCGATGGTCTCAACGGCTGGAATTTGGCCTATAAGGAGCAATGGGACTACATCCTTGCTGGATACCGACTCAGCATCGAAGTATTCTATGTACAGCGCATGGAGTTGAGGAACGCATTCGACGCACTCCTCGAGACGGGCCGTTTCGAGGCTAGATCCTAGCATAAGCGTAAGAGATCTGACACTCGAACGTTGTAAGAATGATTCGACAGGGAGGAACTCGTTGCGAGAAGACGGGCAACGCAGACGCAGGTCGACTACAGTGGCTTCGGTTATGATTTTGGGCAGGAAGTTGAAGTTATCACATGTCGGCGAGAACTCTAAAAGTTCAAGATGAGGTAAGTATATTGGCGCATGGTCATCAACATCCAATGGGATATCGTGTAGGCGAAGCGATCGAAGCGATGGGCTGTTGTTGAGCATGGCGACCAAGTTATCTATATACACCGGATCGTCGGAATACTTCGGTCGACCAATTCGCAAATGACGGATTGTCCTAAATGTCGCTGCGCCTAGACCGTTCGAATTCTGATTGAGAGGATGAGTGATTGAATGGCCGCGAGATAATTCCAAGACAAGTGGTTGAGCATAGTCTATATATGCTTCGGCTACTGATTCAAATAGCTGGCCTCTGGTCGTCTGGTCGATCCTGATAGATGAGATCCGAGCAAGATGTTCCTCGAGGAAAGAAACCAAGTGAGGTTCAGGGACGTATGTTGCGCTCCAGTGAAAGTGTAGATGAATCGAATGAGTAGATGCAAACTGTAAGTGATATAAAGTAACTTCGGATATCGGACTCCCGTCATTGGACAAACAATCGGCAAACACGTCGACGTGTGACCAGCACAGTGGGGTAGATGTGACAACGCGATGCCAGCGGCTGCAAACAAGCTGAAGCCTCGCAACATGGCCCATCTTCTCCTCGGGTGCTCGATGATCTTTTCGCTTGTGTTCGATGAGGCACTGGGAAGCGCGAACCACAAGTGTAAGAATGTTTGAGAAGATGTCATCAGTGAGCGAATGGATGGGTACTCGGTGTGAGGATTTGTTACATATCCGATTGATAAGTGCATCAACAGATTCCAGACTTTTTACGGATGATGCGAGTGTTGCTTTAGAATCAAGGAGCTCACTGATAACGTGCTCTAACGCGGGCGATGAAGTGGGGCTGTGGCTGATTGCGGCTTCTAACTCTCTGAATGAGGCGTGGAAATTCTTGATAGCAGTACTCAGGCATGAAGACATATCCCTCCAATGCTGGAGTGCGCTTGAGAAGGGTTCCATACTCAGGTCACCAAATGCGATAATAATTATTCGGCGCAATAACGCAGGGTTATCAGGATACTCAGAGTTAAATAAATCAGTGGGTCGCAGCAATATATTTCGACTAGTACAGCACAAAAATAGCTCTTGACGAGATGTTATGTGGTGGATCCCTGCGAGTCACGTGCATCCAAGTCGCGGGGCTGACAGCCAATCCGGTGACAACAGCTACGACAGCCACACGCTTGGCTATACCTCGCCACGACGAGATCCACTAGCTTCAGCCAATAGGAGAGGCCATATAGCTAAGGTCTTTCAGTATACTACTAGAACTGCGTGGTGTAGCTGCGGTGCATTGGGTAGCCTGTCCGACCAAGCCTGTCCAACGTGTTCAGAGCAAGAATTATGAATAGAGTCTGTTCACTCACGTAGTATTCAGTTTACCTGTCACTCTTGTGCATGCTCTTCAAATTTACTACCACAGTAGCAACATACCGAGCCACCAGCGCCTAATTCTTGATCTTCCGTTCACCAAGACCCTTGGCGGCAACAGAGGTTGCTACTTATTCGAGCCCGCGTCTCGATCAGATTCCTCAACACCGCTATGACAAGCCCCAAATCACTTTTCGTGATCTTTCAATGCTCCCATGGCTTATAGACAACGTCTTGATTTGAGTGTCCCTTACGGGCCCGGCTTCCCAGCGTATTTCAGTGAATATCTGCTAGAGAGCGTTGAAATTGGTCTTTGTAGCCCATGTAAACACTTGGATCCAGAGGACATGACCAAAGCGCACCCTGATCTGGTGTTTTACGAGAACATTCTCGAACACAAAAACCCGAATCTCGCCTGTCGCCTGGTTGGGTATGGGATGCGTGAGTGCTTTCCATAGATGCGAACTAATTATCTTGCTCATTACTGCACAGGTACGAGCATATAGGTTTCTTCAAACCAAACATGGCCTAGGTGACCAGATCATGTATGTCCTTCTTAATACCCAGCATATGACCTCCTATGAAGCCATACTGGTGGGAACAGAGTGATAGGCAAAGGGTTAATTTGCGGATCGGGTCGTCCGTCAGCTGTGTTGCCACGTTGTGAGTCAAGGCTGAACGGCCTCTGTTGGAGGATGTTATTCAAAAACATGTATAGTACTCCAACAGCAGCCTCCGTGGTTGTCTGCTGCCTCTTGGGAAGGAAAGGAAATCCCGGGCTCCGGGAAATGTTGCCGTAAAGTGAGTTTAGCGACGGGCGCTTTATAGTAGTTTAACGACCCATTTCGTGGTTCAGATGTATAGCCATCATGGGTGCGTCTATGTTTTGATTGGTTCAACTCCAGTGCGATATTACTCCACTAAACCACGAGCATCCAGGTTACCCGCATACATCGACGGGAGCGATAACGGAGCAAATCATTCAAAAGCAAGATTTTGGTTTTTGTATTTTAATCGTTTCATTTCATATCTATCTGCTCTCAACAGGTTTCCTCCAATTACGGGACACTTTCTGTACTATAACTCGGCCCACGGAAGCAGGGAGTCGCATGGTATCCATTACAATCCTCCGAACAGGGCTGTTATCTCACGAGAGGTGAGAGATTTTTGTACGAACCACACATGACTTCTCTGATAAGCACATCAGAGAATTTATTTTGATCCAATACCATCGGGTATAGAAAATGAACTATGTTTGCAATGCATTAAGGTGAATGCACGAAGAAAACCGCCTACTACTTATTCACACGCAGCCTCAGTTTTATACCAGCGAGTTCGTTAAATATCGCTGTCAACCTCTCATGAGTACCTTCAGCCACGCTACCCTATTGTCTAGACAAATACTGAGCAACGAGTCTCCCGAAACATTGAGCGCGACCAAGCCGTGCGGCCTCGCCAAGTGTTGTATTCGCACATATAGTGGCCTTGTACAATCATCCGGATGCGACCTTGAAGGGCGGTTTGGGGTTACGCGTGTGAGATATCTGGTGGGTGGGGCCGCTGTGAGTGACCATGTTCATCGTAGAATAGGGGCTGTGTACCGCAGCTTGGATTTAGCCGCATGGCGCTGTGCCACAGAGATGCGCATCGGCCCCACCCTTTTAATCGGCCGATATGCCATCCACATCCTCCTTCTTTCCTGTGACTCATCTGTTCAGTGTACGCGCCTCTCCGTTTTTTCGTACCCGTACTCCACCCCTATCACTTCGACTACCGTCGCCCGTTGGCCGCCTGCTACGATCTGTAGGAGGGATCGTACTAAAACCGACACACACAGTAAGGAGGATGCGAAGGTATTTCGACCTGCAGAGCAGATACGAAACCCTAAGCTATATGTATTCATCCATAGCATACAATCGAACCATAATACATAAGCGTAGCCATACATAAGAAGAAATAACAGAACATGCACATCAGACAGGAAGCTACTATGTTACTGAAATAGGGAATGGGTCATATGGGCACCAGTATTCATCCGGGGTAAGGCCGATTATCATGGCTCACGACACCGCCCGACCCACGAGTTCGCTCGCGTCTCGGAACCCCCGTTCTCCCCACCTCTATCTGGTCGGACGGCACTCGCCTTCTCTTATTACGCACGCTTGTGATCTACAACCTACATATACACTCGTTTATACTCATATAGTAGGCACTCCTACGTCCTCTTACGCGATCCAGCCATTCGGCATATCTTCGCGCCCTCGGGCACTTATAGCGACGGAAGAGTGAGGGTTATGTATGCAAAATTAGACGCCAAATTTGAAACCGGTTGCTGTGCTGTGTGAATGCGTGTTCGCAGCCCGTTCCGGGAGGGTTCAAACCTTGAACACATACTTCACAACATGTTGTGCCTGTTTTGACGAGCTCTTCGACCTATCTTGGTTTGCTGATGAGCAGAAATCGCCAGCAGGGTATCTAGTGATTGGATATGGGGCCGGCTTTCTGGGAAGAACAACGGAATTGAAGAGCCCGATCGCTCTTATATTTTCCTCTCCTACAAGCCAGAAGGCAGTTCGTCTGGGCTTAGCTTTGCTAAGGCCTCGAGGCATTCGCTATTCTATTCTAGACTTCAATACCAAACACGTGGGTCCTTTACAGAAGAGCTATGCTCATCAGTGCTATGACGAAAGACTATCTCAGCTAGGACTCAACATATAAATTAGTCTAGCAGAGGTAACGCCCGCCACTGCCAGCAACGATTACAGACAACAATGAGCAAATCCCCTGTAAAATGAATAATGCTGCTTGACTTTCTCATTGTTGACCACATAATATGATTGTTTTGTTTTCTGATTTCATAGGCATACTCTCAGGAACTCATCCGGCGCCAGAGAAGGCTCATTTGCTTAGTTTCCCACCTTATCGTTGTTTAGCGCTGGTATGATCACAACTAGCTCTCAACTGTGGCAACCTTCTATCCCATGGTTCACCGCGGTCTTTGGCCTGAGCCTGATCGGCGACCTACTTTAATCTATATTATTATGGCCGAGTCCGAACCTGAAGAAGTCCCTCTGATACCTTCGTTCCCATTCCTTATCATTCTGACAACTACCACTTGCATACATCTATTCGTCTAACTCTTCTCGGCATTGCTGCCCTTTCTTCTTTTTTTTTTCATTTTCGGATTCTTCCTCCGGATCAGTGGGCTACCTGTCGGTTCTTTTACGAGCCAGCAAATGTATGGCTTCGTTTCATTTGTTATCTGCGTGGTTGCGTTTGGCGCTTTGGCAGTCGTGGTCTTTAACGAGACGCCCAAGTCCAAGTCGGGTGTAGAAGACGGCGGGCTGGTGAAAAAATATGTGTCGGGGAAGAATTTTTTGTTGGTCTAGTGGCTAGCTACATGTTCACCCTCACATCCCATCGAATCTGCCCTTTAGCCACGCGGTTGTTGCGCGTATACTTGTATTGTGTTGTGTACTGTCTTATTTCCCGATTGTTGTACGCAGTGAATCGTCAAACGAGTGCATTCACCACGCTATGAAGCGTCTACAATCAATAGAACATTATATACATGTAGACAAGAGTATATGCAATAATCGAAGCAATCAGTCCATATGTTATGGACTTAGATCCGGCTTTGCCGAGACGTAAGCGACAGAAAACGAGCGATGGACGGCCGGCTGGCCGCCGGTTCGGTTACGCAATCAGCCTGCGAGCGCTGACACTTGTAACTTCCAACACCGATTGAAAATACTGGATGCTCTAATTTTCTCCTGCTTGTCCCATGATAATATAGATGTAGCTTGTGTTCACTCGACTTGCTCAGTTGTTAGTATGTATGGTGTTGGGTGTAAGTAATTGATGAGGGCATGCAAGCGCCGCACCGGATTAGTCAGCAGGTCACGTCACCCGACGATCCCACAACTGACCGCCACACCCGTTACACCTCACTTTCCATTCTGCTCAAGTAGGTGCTCATTTACCCACCCATGACTGCTCTGACAACGACCGTTATGCAGGCCAAGATGTACTACCTGCTTTCGTTTGCGTCGTTTGTCGCGCTCGTCGTCCTCGGTATGTCTGGCGTCGAGAAGATCTGCGTGAGCTAACTGCACACCGACCTATAGTGGGATACTACCACCGTCGCTCTATCGCACCGCGTCTACCTGTCCGTATGCAACACTACATGCCGCTCTCCTCCTTTGAAGACCAAGCCAACGCCGGGCTCACATCCTCCCACTTTGATATCGAGAGCTTGAACATCATGGGCGGAGACTCGCGACAGGGATTAGACGAGGCCGGTGCAGAAGAGGTCAAGAGGATTATGAATGAGGAAGGCGTTAGGTGAGTTTCTTGGGTCTGGTGCGACACGACGAGGCTGACCTGGTGGAGCAGCTTTGACGAGGCGCGGTTCATTCGGCACAAGCGATATCTTGCCGCCAACGGGATCGACCCATCTGGTAAGCTATGCGACAGAATCCGTCCGCTCTCACGGCTGAACCGGATTCACTCAGGCATGCCACTCGATTCCAAGGCCATCACTCGCCTCTAAACCCCTGACCTCCTTTCCAACCCCGACTTGCTTTCATCCTTCGCTATTCACTTATTCCCCATACCTCACTCCTTCTTTCTGTATTCTCTCACCCCTGGACTTTTTGTTTCCCTATCTACCGTGCCGTTGCCAACAACGGCTATATTTGTAACATCCTTTGATCAATCTCAGTTCCCGCAGCACTTTGCTTCAAACTGCGCACCTGACTCGGCATTGTGAATACCTAATATTTTGTTTGGCTATGAAGTGGGACATGGGCTAGGTGCGTCTTGCCATTGCGTTAACGAGGTTTGAGCTCCTGTTTTTCTCGATTCTGGGGGTAGCGCCGCAGCGGTAGCATGCGGTGAAGTGTCTTCATTCCCACATCGAAGAGACAGCAATGACTATAACCCCATCCGGAAATCCTTGTCGAAGTCTATATCGAGTACCTCGAATGTCAAATTGGGGTGGATTTGGATGGGGTGGCACGTCGTATCCCTCCTTCCCGTAATCATGGTACCTGCTTGAAGATCTAATTTTAGGACGTTTTCTAGATTTATATCTCCTACTTTGGTACCAACCACTTTGATGTGCGATTATGCGATGCCCTGCTCGCAAGTCTGCGGAAGCGGGGCATTCTCAGGCCGAAAGAACAATGGCAGCGTCCGCAACTTCTCTTTCGATTTCGCACGACTTTGGCTAAAGAGCCAAGGTATTTAAACAGCGGGCGCATTATAGAGAGGAAGCGACTGGAACAGAGTGTATAACCGGCTTGCTAGATATATGGGGTCGGCGCATGCATACGGGCTCGCCCTCACCCGATTGTTGCTTCCATCACCACCCATCCCGATTCGTTCGGGAATATGATCTCACTTTGGTAAACTGGGTGGCCCATGCATCTCATCGATCTTTTCGAGAAACATCTGGGACTCCGGCACTGGGCATCAAAGAGGGGCACATGAGAAGTCAAAATCATTCTATCACGGGGTCTATCCTAGTGATTTTCAGTAGGGCTTGACCGATAGTCCGGGCGCCCCATGAATTTCTAATAGCGGCCTACTGTAGTATCTGGATTGGGTTAAAGGTGCGCGCATTCCCAATCATTGATCTTGTACGAACATGACAATTGATGTGATTACCAAACCTCTTTCTTTGTTGTTGCTCCTCGGGGCAAACCCACTCTTACCACGTGCTGCCCATATCACGATTATTCCAACTCGAGCAAGCAAACGCCTTTGGGAGTAGAATCATAGACATGTACGTGAATTTCTCGGCACATTCGTAGTTTCGCTTGAGCGTTGGGCTGGCGTGCAAGTTTTTTAGTGATCGCAGATTCATAGCCGAGTAAATGCGCTCGAGCCGGAGCGCATACTCTATGGACGGTGGGCGTTTTCCGATTACGCATCTGACGCTCAAGAGTTATCGCCATTCCAGTCTCGATATAGTTGCGCCTCGGTTTGTCACGAGACCTTGCATAGCACTAGGCCGATTTCCTCGTGGACTATATGAGAACCTAGCTCAGCTCCTTAATGGAGCGCCCTCGTACCACTTTTACTCGACGTACTTGGGTTCTTGGAAACCTTACGACAATTGTCGGTAATTACACTATCTCCTCCTCGGTCGTCTACGCCGGCAGCGGTCGGTCGGCAGGCTTGAGCGGTCAAGACTATGATGACCTTGCGGATAGTAAGTAGCTCCTTATGTCTCAAACTTTATGTATTTAACTGTTGCAAAAAACAGTTGGAACATAGCCTGACTTTAGTAAGGCCGTCGAGAATATTACGTCCACTGGGGATCCGTCATAGGGGGTACAGAGTACGCTACAACGTATTGCATTGCGACAAGCTCTGATGAAAACTGGTTTTGATCAAGGATTACTTACAATCTCACCAACGGAACAACAAAAACGATTCTACTTGGAGCATATAGGGGGGAGGCACACCATACTAAGATTGATATAGCGGGTATGTCATCGCCAGCAGTATCCTAGAGGTCTTCTCTTTACTCATCCAAACCAACCAAAACAACAGACACCGAACAGATTATTGGTATGTGCCGCCAACACTTCGTTTGGGCTCGAAAACAGCGCTTAAACAGTGCATGACCCATTGCAGAGATCATTGGCCTACACGGTACAACTCATCCGTCCATGGGTTGGGGAGACCAGATCGTGAAACTTAGCTTCAAGATATACGATTCTACCACGGGGACCATCCGAACCACTGGTACGTCCCAAGGGTCACTTTTACTCCTATTGTTAATCGTACGTCAATGTTAGAAAACTTTGGGTACGGTGATTATTTCAAACACGAGACTCGCAAGGATATCCTTGCGCGCGGATGGTTTGTTGGCCTTGCCGGAAAAGCCAACAACAACGCTAGTGAAGGTATGTATGCATATTATACTTTCAGCCGGTATTTCCACGACTCACTTTCATCATAGTTGGTTTGAATCAAATTACGTTTTACACTGAAGCTCCAGGCGGGGATGGCACGAAGGCTACGCCCATGGCCTCGTGATGCACCTGCTAGTTCTATAGATACAATTGACCCGGTTGATTGTTGTAAAGCACGGGTGATGAGTACCCTGGAATAATTGAAGCCTTGAACCATATTCTAGCATGGGTCTTGCTTAACTGCGAGGATATAAATGAACTCTGTTGGTCGCCAGAACGAGCTGCAAGTCTAATATCAGTAGTCGAGGGTTCCTGGGGACATAAAGGGCTAGGAAGGATGTTACAGCTTGGCAACAATGCGAAGTGTGTTTGAGGACATTGTCAAGATTCCCCTGTTTTAAGTCACTGAATGTGGCGATTTTGTATTCGGCAATGGAAAAACGTTATCAGCCGCGCGTTGGTCCGCGCACAACCACAATGTCTACTCTGCATTCAATTGAGTCGCCACGTTCATGCCGAAGAGGCTTGCTAAGAAACATGCCGCTGACCACGGGCTCCATGACTCAATAGTCGGGCGACGCCATAAAAAACATATTGCACGGGTTGTATGCCTGTATCCACTTCTGCTGCTGAGGTCGGTGTGTGATGTCTGAGGACAAGTGTCTTGGTGAGCGCTTATCCATGAAAGATCGGTGCTCCATCAAGGGACGCCAGTGGCAACTAACCATATATCTCCGTTAGTCTACGCCACCCTGACTGGCACGTGCGGCGGCATGAATTCGGCCGAAAAATTAGTGGCTGCGTGGCAACAAAACCATCTTCTCATATAAGATAGCGAGCTTGTACTCCACAACCCAGCTAGCCACCCCTTTGGCCACATCACGCCTACTCTACCATGATCATCTGCAACCACTGTATCGCTGCTTCTGCCAAGTACGCTGGAACAGGTCGTTCAGAACTTCTGATTGGCGAACCATACGACGATCTCCGGGACTGTGAATGCCTCGAATCCAATTTCTTGGCGAACTAGGCTAACTTGTCATACATAGTAGGGACAATATTGGACTGGGACAATCCAATCAAACGTATCAAAGTTCACTGGGGATCCGTGATTGGTGGTCTTGAGTATTCCAAGCGCCCCGATACATGTATACCATCTCTTCTAATCCAGTTACCTCTGTAGAATTACATACAAACTGGACGACGGTGCCTTGAATACAGTACTACATGGTGCATACAAAGAAGAGGCGAACCATAGTGTAGTGGAAATAGGAGGTATGTTATTTTACGGTATTCCTGCCGCACACCGGGCTGAATTAATCGCTAGATACGGAACGGATTATCGGTGCGTAAACCCTATTAAATATATATCCTGAATGCCTACTGGCCGTGTGCTTTATCTACCAATGTAGAGGTTAACGGGATACATGGGGTAACTCACGAGTCGCTGGGTTGGGGGAATCAGGTTGTAAAACTCTCTTTCAGAATTTGCGATTTTACTACTGGATTGATTCGGAGCACCGGTTGGTTTAGTTGACCTTTTGAATTAAGAAGTGCTAGCTAAAAATGCATTCTAGAGACATTTGGTGTGGGTGACTATTTCAACCCCAGGACTCGGAAGGATATCCTCGTTCGTGGCCTGCTGGTTGGCCTAGCTGGCACTGCAAATAACAATGCCAACATAGGTAAGAGTCCAGTGAACGAGGAGAGTATTGTGCTCAATTTTTTCCTTGTATAGTTGGCTTGAATCAGGTTATCTTCTATACCGAAGTAACTCCTGGAGATGGCTCTGAAGCAACGCCTTATGCCGCGTAAATCATCTGAACGAATCTCGTTTAAAAGTTGTATTTGGATCGAGTGTAGCATTTTCGGATATTTGTGACAGATAGTGCCAGTCAGTTGTACACTTCAAAATCGTTACGCTATAAGACAAAAGAAAAAAATGCCGTAGGTGTAAAATGGTTATCTCAATCGATGTTCTTGGTCATGACTCGATGCGACACCCTCATGATATAGTAATAGCAAAGATACAGCAACAGAACAGACTACATGAACTAGTTCCAATAAGATGGTCTTTTATGGTGTGGATCGTCTTGTTGCTTGTACGACATGTCTTTGGAAAACAAGATGTATGCGCTCGAATGTCGAGTGTATAAAGTCTCGTCTATTTCTTGATAGTATGTTTGTGTTGAATCGAAGTTCGAGGTGGTGGGGACAATATGTACACTTCCTTTCAGCGGTACGCCATGTTAACTATTGTGGGCCCGGCATTCTGAAAGACCCTCGGGGGACGCGCTATGAAACCGGGTATGATCGGGAGTGAGGGTATTCGATCGTGTCGGGCGAGCGTCGTCACAATGAAGCTCAATAGGTAAAATGAATGTATATGTTGGAGTAGGTATATAAACGCCACGGAGTAAAATGAGGGTAACGGTGGTGGGAGAGTCTCGAAAACACATGTCCTGATGGACGTAATAACAAATTGCTCAGTGGCCAGATACCGTGGCTACGATAAAGGTAAATGTCCAAATACATGGCCGGCCTTTCGGCCGGGCATTACAACTCTCCTTTTTTTCTCTCTCTTTCCGTGTTGTGTGTTGTGTTACTCCTTCCTGTTCGGTTCGACCTTATGTTCAAGTAGGATGTTAAATGCATGTTCGGGAAAAAGGAAGATTCACGCACGTGACTAGTACCTCCGATACGTATGGAGACAAATATAACATATAATCTCGCCACTCCACAGCCTAAGTGGCAGCCCTTTGGTTCCTGCCCTTGTAGATAAAAATATGAGTTTATCTCCGTCATCAAACACGTCATTGTAGACAGATTGGGGTCTGGCACATTCGGTTCAGCCGGCGACAATCATTCTGAGTGCCACCGGCTGTGCCGATCGCCTCGCGCGCGCCGCCAATCTTTCGTAGCCTCGAGGATAGTTTACACTGTTGATTTACAGGGTGTGAAATAACGGTCTAGACTGCTGGTACCTCGCAACAGGATCGGATTGCTCCACGTGCCTGACTCCGCAGAGGTCTCAAGGCGATGGCCGTAATGGGAAGGGATCGGGCACGATTCGGTGATAACTCTTGTAGCACTGAGAATGTGTAGTACGGATCATGGATGTATGTGGGTAACATTTGACCTGGAAATATGTGATTTACGCAACGTCAGAGTGATAAGCAAAGTAGTATGTGTCAAGATGAGCAGGTATCGATCCCTCTGCCAGGGATCGAGCGGAGAAAAGTATGATGAGCACTTGCCACACCTTGAGCGTAGAACTGAAGTGAGATGTGTTGTCCTTCTGCGGATTTTACATCGGGGGAGCAACAATAGGCATAGGCTAGTAAGCATAGAAGGATGCCCTCGAACTCGCCGGCATGCATTAGGGCATGATTTGTGGGGTGGTTTCAGAAGTGCGTGAATGTGGTGTAATGCCAGACTGTGACATCGAATGGCAGCGCATATATAGACGGTGAGTGCTGGACTCTACTGTCAAACACAAAATAGAATCCCCCCCCCTCCCCCAAAAACTCGAAGCTCCTCGTCGCTCAAGACTTCCTATTGCAGACAGTACGTGCTACCGTCCAAATAGGGTATTGCTGATCCAACTAACCTATACTTTTATTCATAGAAATGGTAAACATCGAAAGAACGAATAATACTGTCTTGACGCTAGAAGGGCCTTCCTCAACGCCTCCCTCGCTCTCAAATATTGCGGAGTTGACCTGGGAAGAAGTTTCAGACATCACCGTGAGCTGGGCTGTGATAACATATGTTTGTGTTTCCTGTCTAACAATAAGTGATAAAAGCCTAATCCTAAATCCAACGGCTTTGTTCTGGATCCGGTGTACGCTCAGCTGTTGTTTACTGAACCGAGTAAGCCCCTAGAAGAATGACACTACGAAATTATGACTCACGGCCACAAACCAGCGTATTTCGTCGTGTCCTCCAACGTTTATGTGTTTGAAAAGAACCGCATCGTCTGCCAGGTGGACCCTATAGGCCGGTTCCACGAGTATAAAGAACTGGAATCTAATCCCCCTAAACTCGAAACCATATTCAACATCGAACAGACACCATACTCGTTTGACAAACGTGGCCAACTGTGGATCCACTCCGACGGCGAATGGCATCGTGAAATCTTGTATTCTAACCTGGACGATGCCAGAGAGGAACTCAATCAACGTGTTCAGGGTGAGTGAATAGTGTATAAGCCGCAACCGCATGCCGACCATAACCCACTCAGACTAAACTCCGCTGCCGGTCGGTTGGCTTGCCTTTAGCCCGATTTCCCACCTTGGATAATCGGGAGAATTGGTTAATTTATGGTCCAGACCCATCTAGCCAGTGATGAGCGGGACTTGCGTAATTATCTCCGGCTGTTTCATTTCCACGTTGATGCTGGCGACATTCTGCTTGGCGGCCTCACCAGACCTAACCATAATCAACATTATATTGGTATAGCACCGCATATACAGCATCGCTATGTACGATATCCTCGTGCTCCTAGTCTGCGTTATTGTCCGTATAGCCTGGCTCCTCACTCGTATGGCATGTTCTCGACCTCTTCTATGAGTGCAGCCCAGGTGGCGTGCGTCCGCCCCGAAAACTCGTTCTCTTCGCGCGCAAAACTTTGTACAGCTTGAGATAACAGCGTGTTCTCCCGGTTGTGGAGCACTACTCGGAGCTCGTGCCACATGCTGTGATGGGAGGCTTTTGTTAGCGAGGACCAAACATGTGGCCGAGCTATCCGACAAGAAACAACATACCAGTATTGTATGAATATTCTCCTCGACAACAGCGAGTGAATCTGCGCCTGATCCTTCTCGATGGAAGCTCGTAATTTGTCTGCCTCGTCTTGAGCTTTGGTTTGAGCCGGACCTGTAGCTTCACGCTGTTAAAATAGCCGCTATTATCTAACAAAGTCAGCGCACCTTGCAATGTCCCCAAGTTGTTGACGATTCCCAAGTGCTTAGCCCCAGCTGTTTCGACCCGCTTCTTTAGCTTATCCACAATGTCCCCCCCTTGACGATCGTGCCGAACAAACAGAGCCTGGAAGGCTAAATATAGATCCCGCTGGCTCTGGATTGCGTAATATGTCAAGGACTGACGAAATGGCTGGTTAAACGTTCTAACCTTGATAGCCTCGAGTGTACTCGCGCTTAATCCTCTTGACTATTTAGTCATCAACATTCTGCAACCCCACAAATTCGAAAAGCAAACTCACCCGCCCGTCCATCTCCTCGCCCAATCCGCCAATCCGTACTGCCACCTTGCCCATACCAATCCGCACACCCGCACAAAGATCGCATGTATCGACATCATTCTCGCCTCGCACGGAGCATGAATGATTATGCTCGGCAAGGGAATTGAGAGTCATAGTTAACCGTGTCAAGTCTGCCTGAATCGAAAGAGGCGCAGTTAGAGGGTGACATTGTCAAGTGGGCTAAGCCAAAAACAGCCAGCGACATACCGCAGCACCTTCCCGTCGTTTCACCAGCCTTTCGGCAATTACTGAGATACGCGTCCAGTGATCCACTAATCCGGGAAGCTTTCGACGTACAGCTCTAGATACGGAAAATATCAACTTCAGCAGCTGGATGGAATACATGTCGTGATACATACGCAAGTTTCTCGTCACAGTCACTAGGAACGCTCATTTCCTCCACGCGCTCTACGCGCTTGGACAAACTCTCCTCTTCGAGAGAAAAGCTATTCTACAAATCCTTGACGTCAGAAATCCAATCACTAGATCGCCAAAATCATAACGAACCTGTTTTCGCCATGTCTCGAGATGAGGTTCGGCCAAAAAAACAGAGAGGAGGCCATCCTGTGATAGGACAGGGTGGTTAAGAACAAAGTTCAAGAATCGCGCAAGGCCCTTCCTAAGCACAAGGTTATCGACTAGATACAATGGCTAGCTCAAAATACATGCCTTCTTTGCTCCAGGAACGAGTCATCCGCTGAGTCCATTATT
The DNA here is from genome assembly GCA_016906575.1 of Ceratobasidium sp. AG-Ba. Classification (NCBI taxonomy): domain Eukaryota; kingdom Fungi; phylum Basidiomycota; class Agaricomycetes; order Cantharellales; family Ceratobasidiaceae; genus Ceratobasidium; species Ceratobasidium sp. AG-Ba. The sequence goes on along the minus strand of CP059611.1, from coordinate 3,738,010 downwards.
GTGAGATGTCATAAGTGGTGTAAAATAAAAGGATGCACATACGACCAAGTCGTTTAGGCGGGAGACCAGGAACCACCCGAAATGGATATCGTCGGATCAAACAGTCCCATAACCATGCGAACTCAGAGTACCGCCTTTGAACTGCTGGTCCTCGCTGGTACGTATTCATTACGTCAGTTGTGCGAGATGAAGAGACAACCAAATGGTAAATCACCTCAGTTTGAACCAAATATGCCGTATATCGGTTCAGCAAAAACCCTTGTTTCTCCGGTACAATGCTCACGAGCGCGACCTCCTGTCTATTCCACCATCCAGTTGGCAAGCCGCTCGAAAGAAGAGATGTGCCAGTTCCTGCTCCATTCCCGGGAACCCCGTTGGCTCCAAAATCGGATGGCGGTACCGTTCCCGGAGCACCGAACCCGGAACCGGGTAATCCTGACTCGCCCACCCCTGCACCAAAGCCAGAGCTGGGCGCAAACGGATCCATAGTCGCCCGTCGTGCGTTTGACCGCCATGGATCGTCTTCTCGGTATGATGGGGATGACACGGGCGGGGGACGAGCGGTGTATGCCAGAGTGGATGTCGTTGGGGTCGTGAGCCGAGTAAGATCGAGTGTTGGAGAGGGAAGAGCGTTTTGCTGCGCTGCTTGAGCTACCTGCTCAATATTGACCTCTGTGAAGAAATAATATTTAGACAACGGATTGAGATTGCCGTAAAGGGAAATTACCTTTGCCGGCTTGGGCAAGCCCGGCCAATGCCAGCGCAACAAAAAACTCGAGCCGGGACACTCGGGGTCGTGTGCTCACGAGATTGACGATCTAGTAAGGGATAAGAAACAGTCCAAGTAGACACATATCATCACATACACGCTCTATGACGGCAGCAGGCAGTCCAGAAGTGGCTAACACCCGATGTAATGCGTTGACCGATGTATCCCCCGCCATGATAGGATCAACCGCCGTGAAAGCAGTCTCGTAGATGGTTGGAATCGGTGCATCGGCTGCGTAATGACGCCCAATTCAGACGGTCATAATCAATAATTTTGTGAAGAATATCCCACCCAGAAGCGAACTAAGTGGCGGTGGAACGCCGACGCTAGACTGCGGCGGCGATGGAGTGGCCGACCATGGATCAAGCCCGTCGAACGTGGAGGCGCCAAGCGGGCCATCGTTCACCAGGCTTCCTTGCATTCCCCCAAAGCCATTGTTCGACGTATAAAGCTGGCCGCGAGACGCGTTAAACATCGTGTCCGATGACGACAGAACAGGAGGCAAGAAGGTCACGTGGTTATGTTTGGGCAAGCCCCTCTAGCCCAAACATTGGACAAACAATCTCCGTCCTCACTTCTGCTGGAATTCTGTAAATGAAAGTGGAGGTAGCGCCCCTAGAATACATTCTGGGGAATGCTCTCACAGGCGCCTTCTCATTCAAGACTCTCGCCTACGAGTATGCTACCGGAACCCATCGTTCTTGAGCTGGGTATCCGCCGCCGACATTAGCCAAGAAAGCGCTCAGTACACGCACCAATGACATACTACTTCTAGCCTTGCGGGACCGGAGTACACTACAGGCTAATACATATTTAGTCATAGCACTCCCGCTTCCTTGCTCTGTTGATACGCCCACGCCGGAGCACGAATCGCCGAATTGATTCCAACTCTCGCCCCGGCGGCTGTGTTGATACTAACTCAGGCCTGCCCCAACCTTTTTCTCAAGCTCGAGCTTAGTTACTGCATATTACTATGTTTTAGATGTCTGTAAACGTCCGAACAAACGCTATTTAGTTCTGCATTGCTGCTCGATTCAAGCTGGCATATATTATCGATTCTTGGTGTACGGGGCGTTCGCGCCGGATATACAATAACAAGTACCCTACCGGAATGTTCATCAGCCATGGCGATAACGTCACATTTCCTTATTTGGGTGGCCGAGGTTCTACAATACGCCCTACCCGGATGCCGGCAAACGGCGCCCGTGATGAGAGGTCTGGGGCTCATCCAGCGCATACAACCGCGGTCATGCCTGGGCTCACTATATAAACAGCTACCACGATTGAGCAAGAGTAATCACTCCAAGCAGATTCTACTACATTCATATTCACATTACTTCTCCATGCCTCAGTTCGGTAACACCAAGGTCAGGCTTTCCGCTCCCATCGGAGGCAACCGCCGTGAAGACCTTATGGGTACGGGTTATGATGACCTAGATACTTGTACGTGCATCTTTTCCCCGTCTCTTATCGTAACTTCTCATCCGATTTTATAGATGGTCATATTATCAAGTTCGATCACCCCATCACTAAACTGGAAATTTATCATGGAGCGCTCGTAGACGGCATCCGGTTGGTCTTCATTCTTTTTGGGCGGATTATAGACTAATAATCTGCCATAGTGTGACATATAACACGCGCAACGGCCCGATCGAGGTAATGCACGGAGCACAAGCCCATGATTATGCTCCTTACGTGGTAGAGCTCCGAGGTAAGCTCTTAAAATGACACTTTTGCTACGGATACTCACTTTACGCTGTATGTAGGGACTGAGTACATTGATAGTATGTCGACATTTTTCCACTTCCTAGGAGACCATGGGGTTGACGCTGAGTGTAGGGATTACTGGTGTATGGGGGCGAAGCATGTACGATGGCCAAGGCGACCAGGTCCACGAAATAACCTTCAAGATCCATGATAGTAACACTGGATTGGACCGTCATACTCGTAGGTTTGAACAACATAACATTGTTCACCTTGCTCATCTATATTTAGAAACAATGGGAAATGGCTCGTGGATGGTGCCTGAGACTCGCCAAGATTTTTTAGTTACCGGGAAGCTTGCCGGATTTGCTGGACAAGCCGACAACCAACTTGGACACGGTGCGTCACTCGATAAATAGCCAGAGCCTCCGACGACTTATACTCGTCCTCACTACAGTGGGACTCAATATGATCCAGTTTTATACCGAAATGTCTTGAATGCTCGTCAGATATGCTGGGGATCATTCGGACTGGAATGTACCGAACGTTTTTTGAATAAATGCATGAATGCAGGATTGACATGACATAGCGGTTTCCCAATGACTGAATTGCGACTCGAGGGCATCAAAACAGGTGTAAACTGGTATCATCTCAAGCGCAAGTCGATCTTTGACGGAGTCGCAAGTTCTCACCAGTACCAAGAGTCTGCGCTGGTCTGAAACTACACTTACGAGGGAGGGTGCTTCAGTTTCAGCCGATATTATTGGGATATTTTAAGCAGGAAAATACCAAATTTCCATGATTTCACCGTGTTTCGCCCTCATAATATGTATAGACATGTCTGCAGTTGTTTCGATTTTAGCGCAGTCGACGAGCCGCTTCAGTCGCTTGCTTAGCATGGTGAAATCGTGTCTATTGGGATCTCATAAAAATCGTTTTGTTAAGTGTATGATGATCTCTGCGTTCACTTCGGCTCAACTTATGATCAATAATGAAATCCTATCACATCGTCGAATCGGGAAAGTTATACAAAACCAAGATTGAAAAGGGGAGTAAAATGCAACTGCGTGGGGATAACTTACTACCGGCGCCGCCGGTGTACCAGTGGGACCAGGGGGTACCCTGGTCACCCTCCCCAGCCTCCTGCACCCGTCCTCCACCAGCTATACATTCCCTTTCCCCCGTCTCCACCGGCTAAATTTATTCTCGTTTGCAAAATTGTTGTCTTTTCAGTTTGACAGGATTCGGCAAATCGAGTGTCTCTCCGCCAGTTCGAACACGTTTCTTGTTATATATGGCTCAGTGGGAGATCGTGCGCCGGAGGGACGGAGTCGCACGAGCAGTACTGAGACCGGGAAAGCCCGGCGCTTAACGCGCTGATCACGTGCGAGGCCATCGCGTCCGAGCACGTATTACTTACCACGACGAGCAGGTCGGGCTCGCGTGTCGGCGCGTCCTTTTTTCGTCCCACCCACCATTCCCCTTTCGCATTTCTCTCGTCGCTGTCGTAGCCAGCTCTCACCCACCCAGCCCTGCGAGTCACACTCGCGGTCTGGGCTCCGGTCACACCCGCGCGCCTTCGGCGCGCCGGGCGTCCCCCACCCCTACCGGGAGAGCTATTTACGGCGGTTACAGAGACCGCCTTTGCCATATCACAAATGTACTTCACGTCGTTCTAATATATATAACCAGTAATTATGTTTCATATATCAAGCGCAAGCTCCGGCCCCGGTCTCAGTATAATCGTACTACCGATGCCGATGCGCATCGAACGACAACATGTCATGTTTTATGCTCCGCCTGATAAGCTCAGCTTTAAGAGCCTTTTCGTTTGGGTCATCTGTGAGACACTGGTCGACCGCTATTCATCATGTACACAAGCTCCATATCATTGATGGTCCATGGTAATTATGGCTACTCACGTTTTTAGGGCACCCGAGGCTCTACACGGAGTTGTATATTCCATGTGCTTGTTGGAACTCGACGAGCACACCTGATTTCCGTACATAAGGGATACATAGTGAATTATACATGTAACGAAGCTTTTATGTTGCTATCTGACTGTGCGAGAATAGTCCTTCCGGGCTCACACGCGCAAAATGGGCGACAACACGAAATGCCAACAAGCGCGTCCCATGTATACCCCTTTGTACCAATAGATTCGCATCCTTCTCACGATCATTTTGATGTCCACAAAACCAGAAATGAGTTCGCACTAGGGAGACGCGCTCGGTTTGCCGAATCCTACCAATCTGAAAAGACAGATTTTTTCAGTGCTTGTAGCGAACAATTTCGCAAACGGGTGCAATCCAAGAAGTTGAAACAAGGTTAGCCACATAGCACCCACCGGGCACAACATGTTTGTGTAACTTTAGAACTCTCGGCACGCGCTGATACCACCGGCGCAAGGGCTTTCGACAAGGTAGTAGCAGGAGCTGAGTAAGACCATGATGGAACTTTCCTCACAGAAGTGACGCAGGCTCCTCTCAAATCCGCTCGTGATCACGAGAGCCGAGAATGCCCATGATCGTCTTTTACACTCAAACGACTGCTCATGTGCACATGTAGCGCTGATGAGTGCTGGATTCTTTTGTTGACTATTCAACTTCATGGCTACTAAAGGCTCTAAGAATAGCTTTGTAACGAATGTGACATGACATAATATATAAAACCCATACATGAACAAACAAGATAAGCGCCAAAAGGCGCAAGACAAAAAAGAGTAAACGAGTAAGAAAGAATGGTGAATCGCTAGAGTATTCTAGCGATTCGGTAGAATAAAAGGAAGGCCTAAAGGCCATATGGATTAATGATTAGCGAGGGTACGCATATACGCTACCCGAGCATCGAAGGAACGCACCTTGTGCACACTCGCTTGTGCGCCGGGTTTTCTCGGAAGTCTCTTAGTATAAAAGACCTATTTTGTTAGTCGAAAACGATGTACTTAGTTACCTTTCAATTTACGATACTTAAGCTGGTCAATTCGCTGCTCACGCACCGAGACCGATATCTTAAAGCGTCGTTTGTCTGTGTTTACTAGGTGCGCCGCTGGGTACACTGTATTACTAACTACGTTTTATTACAGGAACCTTGCAAGCTTCGGAGCGCTCGTTTTGATGCGGCTATTCATCGCCGGTGGTACATGAACGCACTTGCGTTGCATCTCGCCCCTTTTTTATACATTCTGGACCCCACGCACTCGCCGCAGGCTGAACTTTGTTTGACGGAGAAGCCTTCATTCTGGACTCTCGGGGGTGGCTTTTGAAAATGGGGTCATCTTTCTAGTCATTTATGCTTCTCAGTCATCACCTCGATAATGATGAGACGGAAAGCATAGACAGATTATTGCTCCTCACCTGTGGTTTGAAGCTACGGAAACGTAGTATCAATGATTTTTGAGCTTCTCCGTCGAATTTTGCTGTTGTCATTTTTGTATCATTACTATCTGTCTCATTACAAGCTAAGAAGCCATTGACGCTGACGCAAAAGGTATTTGGGACATACTACAAGGCGCAAAGACATTGTTCATTATTAGATTAGAAAGCGCCCAATGTGTAAAGCACGCTTCAGCCTGCGCCTGGCACCCGATTCTAGACGGACGAATAGTCGCTCGAGACCCCACATACACTCATAATCGAGACTCCGGTCTGTATTTAAACCGCGACCACAATACACTCAAAACCTCACTTCCGAGCAGTTATATCAGTATATTCTATTATACACCTCTCACATGCCGCAGTTTGGGAACACCAAGTGCACGCTTTCCGCTCCATATGGAGGCGGTCGTTCGAAGGACCTCATGGGCACTGCTTACAACGACTTGGAGAAGTGTAGGTACAGCTCAACATAACTAGCTGCAGCTACTAATATCGTGCAGATGGTGATACTATCAAGTTCGATCACCCAATCACCAAAATCAAAATTTATCATGGAGCTCTCATCGATGGCCTTGAGTCCGCGCGCTCCCACTGTGGCCTTCTCGTACTAATTCTACACCCAGGATCACCTACAATACTTCCAAAGGCGCAGTGACTGTTTTGCATGGAGCTAAAGCTACCGATGTTGTACCTTACACTTTCGAGCTTCGGCGTGAGTCCAGACCAATGATTTTGAACGCGTACTGACTTTGGGTCGCGTGCAGCTACTGAAAATATTGTCGGTTAGTTGCCAATATATTGTTCAAGTGTGCGTAGAGAGGCTAACGCTAAACAGAGGCCCTCGGTGTGTGGGGTGAGAGTACCTACAACGATCAAGGCAATCAGGTTCATCGTCTTGCGTTCAAGATCTATGATAACGTCAACGGATGTTTCCGCTGGACTGGTTTGTTCATGATAAGATACCCCTGTATAGTTTTGACGTTTGGTTCTTTTCAGAGTCTCAAGGAAATTGCAGTTGGCTTAAGACGGATACCCGCAAAGATGTCTTGGTTACTGGCAAACTCCTTGGATTTGCTGGACAGGCTGACAACAGTGCCCAGCACGGTAAGCCGTTGAGTTAGATTGAAAATTATCTGGCTTACGATTACAAAATTTATATAGTGGGGCTCAATACTGTTATGATGTACAGTGAAATTGTTTGAATGGTTCTCTCGGTTCTCAAAGCCGGCCAACTTGTTATCTTAGTGGCTGTCTATCTGTCTGTCTAAGTGAATAAATAAACGAATGAATGAATGAACGCATAAACCCGTTTGGTTTTTTAAACGGGGTGTCTATCCATGCATATTTTAGGCCACAGTGAGTCCTAGTGCACCTTAGCCAAACGATAAATAAGTAAGGTAAGATCTATAATAGATATGATACTAGATCACAAGAAACCAACAAGTGGCCATTGAATTCGTACATGTTCAAGGTAAAACTAAGATACAGGAATGAGACGAAAGTACGAGCCGATTTGTACTAGCTATATGCTGTAACGCCCGGCCGAAGGCTGGGCATGTATTCGCACATTTACCTTGCTCGTAGACACAGTCCCTAACCACCAAGCCACTGGTTATCACGTCCATCAGGACATGTGCTTTCCGGACTCTCTCACCGCCGTTGCTCTCATTTAACTGTCGCGTTTACATACTTTACCCAATACACAAACTCGTTTTATCCATTCGGCTGTGTTGAGACGACGCTTGCTCCGCTCGCTCGGCGCATATATCCCTACTCCCTATCCTACCTTTTTTCATAGCGCGTCCCCCGCTGGTCTTTCAGTGCGCAGTTCTAGTGGAGGCGTATATGTTTTCCAAGGTTGCGTAAGTCGCTCCCACAGTTGTAGGAAGCGGTGACGAATCGTTCCAGTGAGTTCTTTCGTTTTTTCGCGCATATTCATATGCGTGCTCAAATCTTCTCAATAAAAATTCTCTTAAGTGCCGTTCTCCTCACCTCACCTGGAGCACTTTTCTTTTTTTGAAAAAGATAAAGCCGTATATAGTAGCTGTTCAGACGCCAAGCCTCGCGATGCGACTTCTAGTAGCACTACACTAAAGCGAGAGAAGGGGCGAAAGGAAATAAGAGCGACCCTACTGTTACTCATTAAATACTAAGTACTGTACGGCGGAAAGTCACCCTGCCGCACAAGAGGACACTGAAGAGACAGACACATGAGGCAGGAATCAGCGTAAATGGTTACTTTCATCAGCCTGGGAGCCTGTCGGGGCCAGGAAACTGACCACTTACTCACTAATCCCGGCTGTTTGGTGTGAAGTAGGCTAGAACTATACGGCTGAACTTCGATCCGACGTAAATGTGTCTGAGCTAAAGGTTCCTTGTCCGACGCCAAGTCTTCAAATCAATGTCATACCAATATGAATTGTGCTTGGCTATATGACATCCAAAATTCACATGAAATTTGATTTTGTACTTGGAAACCAGTGTTATATCCTTATTCATTGCCACAAATCACTTAAAGTTAAATTTCTGGAAGCTGGGGCAGTAGCCGACCGATTAGTATCTGATTCCCATACCACCTGGTTGCAAGGTTCAGTTCCGGACCCAATACAGCTATGATTGTTATCTCACTGATCCTGATGATGTCTTCTTGATGTACTTGTACGAAAATGCCGTTCCAGCAGTCATCGAGACGCTGATAGACCAGACCGGATAACTTGCAGAGGACATTGCGATCTGATATGTAGTTTAGCCCCTGAAACACTTGATCGAGCATGAGTACATACCGAGCTCGCAGGAGCCCACGCACCCAGCTCTGGAATGCTTCCAGAGACGAATATGTTCTATCAAATTTGTGGTATTAGCCTAAACCCAACTTTCAGATAGGAAAGGTACTAACATCTCCGAAAGTAGCACTGGCGCGAACGGTGAATAATACGGTCACGCCTCCACCTACGCCGGCTCCGCCGTTTCCTGAGCCAGTGGCTCCGGTGAAGATTGCGATGGCCGAACGGGCAGGAACTGTAGTCGTAAAGGTTCCCCCAGAAACAGTATAACTGCCATCGGCTATCAGCGTTCAGTACATACTACGCGTACGGAATAATACATACGATGATCCGGTGCATGTGCCCCCCGAAGATGATCCTGAGATCATGTCACAGTACGACCCGGTAGTCAACGGGGTAGCAAAAGTGCGCGACCATGCAGAGTCTGCATTGTTGATCACAACATACCCGGTACTCCCTAAAACCCTGGGTATTCAACAAACTAAGCTCAAACTTTCTTCGTCAGTCTCTCACCTCTGCCGAACGCGATCTGTTGGTTGGTGCCGGTGACCCAGTTATTAAGCGTTCCGCTGACACCGTTACGCCATTTGACCATTCCGGCGATAGCAGTCCAACGATGCTGGCACTGCCAACCATTTGCTCCTCCGGAGCCAGAGCATGACCCTGCACCATTGTTCGGAGAACCGATATCCTTGTCTGGGAACGTGTATGACGAAAGCACGGTAGGAGTGCCGTATGGGTATGCCCTATCAAATAAGGCAATATTCAGCATTAGGTGAAGATAAATATTTGTAGGCAGTGCTATGCACATACATCATGAAGACGTGGGCCAGAGTATAGATAGAACCGGATTTGTATGTGAGAGATGCACCGTTTCGCTCTGTGTCATGGTTAGCAACAAATACGTTTGCGCCGGCAGACGATATCCAGCCTAGCAAATAAGGATAAATTCTGTCAGCCAGCTACTATTTCAGTACTTCGATCGGACCACCTTGGTTTTCAAGTCCGTTGAGTCCTGAGATTCCACCGGTTTGGAAGGCGTTTTGTATGGCAGAAGTGTAGCGGAATTCCTGCACATCTCCATTACCGGTATACTCAGATGGTTGGATGGGCTCCCCGGCGCCGTAAATAACCTGGAAATAGAGTCAATAGGCGTGATGAAGAATTTGGATCATTGTCACCTCTTGAGTGATGTAAGGCTTGGAGTTCAACCGGCCTAGGATATTGCTGATATCACTTGCGGCAATATCTATAAAACCATCACTTGACGATAGTGCAAATACGACCATCAGCCATACTAACGTTTGGCAGCATCAAGTCGGAGGCCTGTAACTCCTAACGATAACAGGTCATTTGCGTATGTCGCCAGGCGACCTCGGACATATTCAGTGTCGGTGGCTAGGCTATACGGAGAGTGAGTATATGCGCCATAGGAATCTGCCGCATGATACACGTACTCGGCGAGATTGACAAGCTCGCATGTTTGCACTTCGACTCGATTGAAATAATTGACTATATCATCTCCAGGCTCGAGGCCACAGTGATGAAAATCTTGAACTTGATAGATTCCCGGATAATTGTAATGCGCTAGTCAAATCCAGTAAGATTCATTAATTTGATCGCTGGTTCCTATTTGTAAACATACTAAACGCTGGGGACACCAATAGAGGTTAGAGAGGACTATAATCGATTGTAGGAAAATACTCACAAGAGCCAGCAACACCAGTACCGCCATCAATTCCGGCCATGTGATTGAAGATTGTGTCAACAATCACTCCAACACCGGCAGCCTGAGCCCATAAATCATTCTCAAGTCCACTAATTGATAACTAATAGACATACCTTGCACGTAGTGACCATGTTCTAAACATAACCGATTTGCACAGAAGATATATATGACCAATAGAACACCCACCTGGAACTGGCTTCTGTTCCCTCGCTTAGAAGTAAGCGTGTAAGAGACCGGCTGATAATCAGTCCACCACTGAGAGCCGCTTATGTGCTCGGTAGGCGGTGATACCTGCCTCGAAATGTGAGATCGGCTCGCAATGGAAGTCTATAAGACTGAGACATACTTGGACGAACCCGTATCCTGCTGGACCAATAAAGTTGGTACATTCTGCTGCGATACTGTCCCAGTTCCATTCAAACATCTGAATAATAACGTCTGCAGGAGGTATTATATTGGTTCATCGCTCTCTCTGAAATCTTACGTGGACTTACTCTTCGATCCACTCGGGGCACGTGCCTCCAGGTTTGTGGGAGCTGCGACGATAGCCGTGGTTGCCACAGCAAGAGCAATCAGGCCACGAATCATCCTCGTAAAACACAAAGAAGCAGAAAGGTGTTGTGATATTGCACACTCGACGGCCAAGTTTATATATGCGCATTCATCGTGAAATTCGGCACACTCAGCCATAAATGGAGCTCATTACGCTAACTACTGCGATCATCACACGCGTAGAGAGACGCACGCGAGGCGCGCTTCGTTCAGCGAGCCATGGACACGTGATGTGTCACGAGCTGCTATAACAATCACACGACGTCATGGCCATTGGTCGGGAGGCAAGAGAACTAATGTGAAACCATAAGGGAAGAGAACGAAGGAAAATTCTATAAGGTCACTTGGCTTCCGCTGGATCGTTCCGCGTGGTCAGTTGTCCTGAGTACAGGTGTTATACGTGGACCGTTCTGATCTGAAACTTCGAGTACAGATCGGGCGCGCCGATCTAAGTTTGATAGCGCGCACGGTCCGGCCCGGTTGAAGCGACATTACGGCGTGGTTACACACAGAGTGCTTCAGGATTAACTTCGATAATGAGTCTGATGCTTACCCACCTGATGACGGCGAATAATTCCTCTCCGCGTCAGATCACACATGCAGCCAAAGTCTGATGAAATACGATCGTTGCATTATATGTAAAACTGATTAGAATATAAACGGGCATGGATAAGAAAGAGGCCTAGGTTGGAACGCGACTCGACCGGGCAAGCGCTCTTAGCCGAGGCCCGTAACGATAGAACAAGAACGGCGCGGGACATCCGATAACAAACGCAACCAACGCCAGCACGCTATTTCCCCACCCTACAGCGAGCCGAGAAGTCCGTCAGATTGAAGCCATCAGACGTGCATGAAGCAATGAAGCTTACCTAGACCAAGTTTAGAGAACATCTTGGCTATATTCACACGATCAATGGAACTGCTCAATCGAAAGCGAGGAAATATTGCCTACTTGAGAATAGGGGAAAGGCGAACCCGGCGATCGAACGGAAGGCAGAAAGCGCAGCAACCGCACTGGCGGCGTGAAGCCCGTATGTGTCGACCTGTCGTTTCGTTAAGCAGAGTTCTTCCGGAGAGCGCATAAGTAGACTCACTATATATGTTTGGATACACAGGAAGCTTGCGATCATTCCTGCATCCAGAGTTAGCTCGTGGCAACCTAAAAAAGATTATGAGACATACCGATACAGAACGTCAGGACCCCAATATCGGGTACCAACCAGAAAACTGTGTACTACATCCAGGTCATCAGATTCAACATCGGCATGACCTTTAAAAAGCAACCGACCTGAGCAGTCCAACCATATATCAACAGTCCAATAGGCAGCAGAAATGATCCAATTGCAAGCAATGGAAGCCTCATCTCGGGCGTCGCAACGTTATCGTTCCGCTTTTTCAGATAATTATAGATTCGGTCCAGCACTCGAGCACCAATTTGAGCCCCGAGCTGAAGAACAATTTTTTGAATAGATATAAAGCGCTCGGAATTTGGAGACTCACTGTGAACCCGGCGCCCATGAAAATGTAGTGAAGACCTGCGATTCCAACACTTTGGCCATATCTAGTCGTCCAGATTGATGCGAAAGCTGAACAAGTGTGCATCAGTTAAACCATTCGAGAACATTGCCTTTCCGCATACTCGTAAGCTGTAGGTACATAGTGCCTTCAAAGAAGCCCATTCAGATCAGGTTCAACCGCGCGAACAAACCGACATACCATAAATAACCGCCATATAAGTCGCCATCACAGTCATAATCGGGTCAAAGCACAAGAACTTGATACTTCGCATCAACGCAGACCCAATAAACCGTGTAGTCGAAACATTTCCACGTTTCTCTTCGTGTGCGGTCCGAAGCGTGTCATCGCCCGTTGATATTCGGAGCTGTTTTGCTTTGATGGAGAGCAGCGTCGGGGCGTACGTTTCCTTTAGATACCACTAATTCACTATAAATTGAAATCGCATAAGAAAGGACGATATAGGCGACTTACGAATCCTACAGCTTGAATAACGGCATCTGCAATCGAGGTCGAATAGAAGACCCAGCGCCAGGTCGTCTTTTCCGCGATCCAGGCACCGGCTACCGGGCCGATAGCTGGGCCGGTCTAGCCGGTTCATCCAGGTCAGCCAAACCGCTCCGCCCATCCCACCAAATTAAAAACGAACATACCAAGGGAGCCAGACTGTAGAGACTCATTGCCATCCCACGCTCTTCCGGCCTCCACAAGTCGGCTATTGTTCCTCCACCGACGGCGAGAGGAGCAGATCCACCAAGGCCGGCGAGAAAGCGGAATGCAAGCAACTGAGAACTGCTTGTCGCTCGCGAGCAGGCGATATTAAATGCTAGATGGAGTTTGTTCAGTACGAATTAATATAATCGTCGACATGACGTACCCAGAAAGACTAGATTAGAACCCTGTAAAATCCACCGCCGTCCATATAGCTCGCTCAATGGGCCCTTTTTCCAGGCATTATTCGAATTTGGTGAAAGGAGGATCATGGCACAAATCCTTACCATTATCAAGGGACCAACAGCATACGCCAACACAAAAACAGACAGGGTCATGGACTCCAGAGGGCTTCCTGGCGTAAGGTTGAACTCTTTGGCAATTTGTGGAAGGGCAGGGGCAACCATGCTTGACGCCAGTGGACTATAAGATGGTGTCAATCTTGGTTCAAGATTCAAACCCGTTTTCGACCCACCTCATGAAAGTAAATAACGAGACGACTGCGGTTGCCGCCCAGCGATGTCGAAATGTCCAGTTTCGTGGATTCTTTGGATCATCTGGACCATCCCAGTCTACGAATTTGGCTTTCTCTTTTTCGGAGGGCACGACGTCGATAGCGGGGGACGAGTGAACTGAACCGTCGAGCGTAACCGTTGGACTCAGCGCAGGGGAGTTTTCCGTCGCGCGAACAGCTGTATGATTGTGAAAGGGCTAGGTTAGATATGACAAGATAGATTAGCCTACTTTCGAGGTCCTGTTGGTGTGCCGATTTTTCCATTCCAACCCAGGTTAGGGGGAATGGCCAGGTCTGGTGCAGATTATATATAGCTCCAGACGAGTGCGAAGCGAGGTTGGGGTCAGGCTCAAGACCTCGGGCGACATGAAGAATTCCCCGAAGTCGCCAAACATACCTTGCCGTCGAGCCGGCATGGGGGGAAGACGGAGCCCGACCACGTGGTTTCCTCGGCGTGGGCTCGGCGTCACGTGCAGACCTCACACAAATCGCCTGCTAGTGCCACTCGAACAGGCCGTCCGCCGATTGCTATAATGCTCAAACATGAGGTTTAAACATATTAAAAAACTGTTTGATCTCGGTATAAAATGCGTGTGGCCACCCTTGGATTGGAAATTTTGTAGCATGGTTGTTCGTAATCAACGTACAAATAGGGGCAAGCCCAGCTAGTGATTCTGTCATATTCTTACGCTCGGTGGTGGATCTGTTATACAAAAGCGCTATTAATTGAGAGGCGAATGGATATCAAGACTGAGTTTTCCCTGGTCCACTAGTCATATAGTGAACAAACCTCCAGCCAACACAATCCACGGAATGTCCAATCTCTATGCATTTCATGTTCTAGGCGGGTCACTTTCCAGAGAGTTCTTCTCGCAATATATCCATGCCAGAACCAATTAATCGTATAATCAAACAATAGACGGACAGAAAACCCCCTTTTGTCCAGTTGGACCTTTAGAAAGACCGTCCTGCTGGAAAAAAGCGTCCCACTCGTCGCTCGGGATTTGAAAATCTCCGCCCAGAACATTACAACCATGGTCCAAGATGTCATTGATAAATCTCTTCCTGGCTTCGTCAGCTCGGTATTTCTGAAACGAAAAATTGACAAGTATAAGCTTTTGTATACCCAAGGCAGGCAGTATTTCTTGAATTCGGTCTCGCGCTGTAAGGGTGTACGTTCTGCCGATGAGACACAAAGTCTTGAGCTTGGGAAGAAGACCGTGTTCCTTTATTAATTGTAGTTCGTCCAACTGTGGGGCAGCAGATTGGAAGTGCGTCAGCTGTAGAACAATTGTATGTAGTTTCTCCGTTTCCTGAAAGAATGGGCGGAGTGTTATGGACTGGAATTGGTCGGGTTGAGTTAGGTGGAGAGTAGGGATGGCCAAATACGATTACGATCTTATCAAATCCGATTGGGTTTATCATAATACGGATTTTGGATCTCGATAATCATATTGGCCCGTATTGATCCAGTATTGTATTACATCACATTGTACTGAATCATCAATCCCATTCGCAAAGTAAGCATATCAAGTCCTATACACATCATAGACAATCCAGACCATTCGAGAATAATTCCATTCGGTAAGGAGACTTCAGTGTTGGGCTCAGTTAAACGAACAACAAATGAATCTCTCCAGCGGTTGAAGGATTGTATCATGCTGTATTGTATCAGATTAGGATTGTATTTTATTAGGTCATATCGAGAGTTGGAGGCCAGGAATCAGTACGGAATGGATTAATATTATATTCGTACTCACTCTGCAAAAACTGTAGGTGTAATAAAACAGGGGGAAGGATAATGGTGTCATGGCATATCATGAGTGCTCATAACACCATGACACCAGGGTTATTGCACCTTATGACACCATTATCCTTCCCTCAATTATAATACATATCATGACACCTCATAACACCCTACATTTTTTGCAGAGCAGCCAATCCCCGAATATCTAGCTAGCACGTGATAAAACCCCACTGTCTAACGATGCTTCTCTCAGCCAAAACCCAATTATCTAGCTAACACGTGGTAGCACCACAGGGTCTAAGGATGCTTTTTAGTGCTCAGTAGATGCTGGTAGCGCTGGTAGCGCGTGCTACTTCGCATCCAGCGAGCACTAAAGAGCATCCTTAGACCTGTGGAGCTACTTAGCGCTAGTTAAATTTTCAGGGTTTGGCCGAGCTGAGCGCTGACTAGATGCCGGTAGCGCCGGTAGTCCGTGCTACTTTGGGTCTAGTGAGTGCTCAAAAGCATCGTTAGACAGTTCGAGCTAGTGTATGCTAGCTAGATATTTGGGGATTGGCTGAGTATTGCATGGCAACATCTAGTATGTACTCCTCAGCAAAAAGTTGCAGGTGTGATAACATGAAATTACGTGTTATTACATCATTACACCATTACAAACTCCCCTGGTGGTAGGGGCCCAGATAACACCACAAATTACAATGTGTGATTACACCACTGGAGTTACATGTAATTACAACCTGAGATTACACCATGTGAGATTACACCTTATGAAATTACATCATGTGATTGTATTGTGAGATAACATCATGTGATCGCATTGTAGGATTACCTAATATGATTATGTTGTGAGATCACATCATGTGATTACATAGTGTTATGTCGCCAAGGAATAAAACCTAATATCAATTGGAATCATACAGGCAAATTGTCGACAATTACATGTCCCAAAGTTTGATGTTACTATTACCCGACCCAGAGATCCAAGATTTGATTTAGCTTTGATGAACACAATCAGCATATGCATGGATCGGTGTTCGCGTTGATGAGCCAAAATAAAAATGTCATATTGGAAACCAATCGTAGAAACTAATTTACACATTTCGCAACAAACCATCGCTAAGCTGAGCTGTGAAAGTTAGTTTGATTTGTCATGGAACAGCGTATGTACATCAAGAGACAGAACAAATACAAAATCAAACTAAGCAGTGACAAACGTAAACACAACTCTGTACGTGGGAATAACTGTCACAACCCTTGTTTCTAAGGGTGTTTACTTTCTGTTCTGGATACGACGGCGTCGACGTCGGATCTTAGCCTGATGCGTGGCAGCCTCCTGTGGCTGTTCGTAGATGTAGTCGAGTGTGGAAGCGTCGACGACAGCCCTGTGTAGGGTGTCGAGCCTCTTAGTCTTAGGAGTATAGTCCTCTGCTCGTCTAGCGAGTAGGACGTCGAAGGCACCCGTCTCCAGCGGAGACTGTGAAGGACTCGTGGCTTGCAAGTTAAATGTACTTAGTACCTAAGTTAATAGGACCGAGTACCGATAGTGAGTCTTAAGTATGTAAGTCTTATGTATCTTTTAGTAGTTATCACCCTTGAGGGGAGATCGACGAGGTAGAGCAAGCTGGTCTTGGAGCAGCTTGCACACCGAGTATTTATACTCATGGGTACATGGTCTGTGCGTACAGTTCCAATAATACATGAGCTAAAGATAGTACGTGTTTCTAAAAGAGTGTGTGTCTAAAAGTAGAGCGTAGCTAAGAATAGTCCAAGAAGACTGTATGCGTGCTACAAATAGCCTTGATCAGTAAGCATCCATGTGGTGCGTGCTAAAGATAGCTTTGATCAGTAAGCGTCCATGTGGAGGCTTAGTTAATACGCCAATCAGCCTTACTAAGGGGAAGAAAAGAAGTGAGTGGCTTATACAGCGTGTAAGCCACAAGAAAAGATAGAGGTCATGTGCGCGGCTCATGACATTACCCCCCTCTTAATGGCGAGTTTTAGGGGACATGAAACGAGCAAGCAAGACAAAAAGTTCGTGGAGGATGAATTGAAAAAAGTAAAGGATTACACAAAAAATTTCTTTTGAGTCCGTAAAAATGTCCATAATTTTAGAATTCCTCAGTGTCCTTAGGGTGGTATACTCCGGCGCCATTAGGGGCCTCGGCTCCCCAGACTTCTTCCTTCAGCTTGACCCACTCTTCGTCTTCATCTAGGGGTTCGAGAAGGAGGTCGGCCATGTCGACCGAAAGGTCTTCATTGCCTTTGTCCCAGGCCCTCTGATCCAGCCAGTCCAGTAGCTCCCTCTTTGACCACCTTTCCTTCTCAGCTAGCTCGACTACTTCCCCGAAGGATATTTCCTTCAGGACCTCCTGGTAGCTTTTTGAGATGTCAGGTGCCTGGCACCACTCTTCGACTACCCTTGCTACGATGGCCATCTTCTGACCCTTATCGCCTATCGACCCCATCCACTCCTTCTTCATCTCCTCTATGTCACTCAGACGGAACCACCATTCCGTCGAGTTTTCCACCCATTTGGGCACCGCTTTCTCCTTTCCTTGGTTCTCCCATTCTTCCAGTCGCTTGATGAGGTGGGGGGTGCTGAATTGGTTTATTGATTTTTTAATTAGCCGGTCATTTCGATCTTTGGTCCTGGTATAATCTTCGTACCAGCTCATCTTCTTGACCTTTTGCACCTCCTTCACCAGGTGCTCGACTTCACTCCCCACCCATTCTTCAATTACAAATAGTTTGGTGGCCTGCATGGCCCTATCGGACTCCGGCCGGGGCCCCTTGCCGACCCAGTACAGGTTGCCCCGTTTAGGGCATTGGAGGGTGTGGGTGGCGAGCCACCTGCAGTTCCACCGCTCGGCCATGGGGATATAGTCGAGGGTAAGGCCCGGGTCGAGGGACTTGGCGTAGTCGGCGCTTCTAATGAAGCTGTCGCAGCGCCTAATGGCGTCTTGGTAGCTATACAGTCTATCGCCACCATGGCCCCATGTGAGTTTGTGTGATACGCGCTGTTTTCCCCATACTGACTTGGGGGTGTGGTCGACGACGACCCGAGCGTCACGGGGATCGTAGCGGACGGTGGTGGCCTTGGCAGACTTGTTGGAGCGGATGGGGGCCATGGTAGTGAAAAGGGATTTGGAGAGTTTGTGAGTTGGGATTGGTTGTTCGGTGGAGAGCTGGAGTAGCTGGTGGTGAGGTTTGAGGCTTTTCCTTCCGTTCTTTTATATTCTTTTCCAGGATGTTTGTAATTCTTTGGCACTGGGGCTTTGGGATGTCGTTTGAGTAGATCCTCCATGACTTGGGGCAGTTCGGCTATTTTTTCAGCCCTTTCCATGGTATCTTCTATCGGATCATACCCCTTCCATCTGATTTGGTAGTATAGGCCGTTTTTCCGTTGTTCCCATGCGACCACATGGTCCACTTCATATTCTTCTTCCCCTTCTTCTGTTACAATTGGGGGTGGTCTTGCTTGACGTCTGTGAAAGTCTTTGTCTTCTGTGAAGGGTGCGAGAAGGTTGATGTGGAACACATTGTGTGTCCGCATGGTTTTTGGAAGTTCTAGCCGGTAAGCGTGTGAGGAAATCTTTTCTGATATGACAAAGGGCCCTAATTTCTTGTTGTCTAGCTTCTTTGAGGGGCGCCTCGTGGTGATGTTCTGGCCCACTAGCCATACTTTGTCCCCTACTTTGTATTCGCGTTTTGGGTCACTTTCTTTTGATCTGTAAAATTCCATGGAAGCTATGACCTCGTCCCATATTTCTTGCATAGAGTCCGCCATGTCGGCGGCATTAGGTGCATTGACTTCCAGATCTACGAGATCCCATCTGGGGTGTAATCCATAGATTGTCTCGAAGGCTGTCTTCCCTGTGGCGGAATTGACTTGGTTGTTATGGCAGAATTCTGCTATTGGTAGCCATCTGACCCAATCGTCTTGTCTATAATTGCAAAAGCTTCTTAAGAAGCCTTCTAGCCATTGGTTGGTCCTTTCCGTTATTCCATCAGTTTCAGGGTGGAAGGCCGTGGAAAATTTGGGGTTGATACCCAGTTTGGTATAGAGGGCTTTCAAGAATTGGCTATTGAAGGTCGGCCCTCTGTCTGACACAGTTGTCTTGGGTAATCCATGTAGTTTCCAGACTTCCTTGATGAAAAGGTCCGCTACTCCTTCTGCATTGGTGCTTTCAAGGCAAGGGATGAAATGTGCTTGCCGAGAGAAGCGATCGATTACTACCAGTATACTATCCATGCCCTGTGATTCAGGGAGCTTGACAATGAAGTCATATGCGATGTCCTCCCAAGGTTTTTGGGGTATTGGTAAAGGTTTTTGGGGTGTGTAATGTTTGTGACCTTTACTCCTTTGACAGATTTCACATGTTTCGACAAATCTGTTGACTTGTTGTTTCATTGCCGGCCAGTAGTATCTTCTGGATATGAGTTCCAAAGTTCTGGCTTGTCCTTGATGACCCGCTATTGGGTTGTCATGGTGCATTTCCAGGATGGCTAGTCGTATCTCTTTGTTCTCAGGGATTACTATCCGTCCTTCGTACCATAGGAGATCTTCCTTCCATGCATACTTGTCATATTGTTTCCTAATAGAGGGTGGAAGATCTTCCTTTTTCTTTGTACTCTCGATAAGGGTCGTTAGGGATTCATCATCGCTGAGGCTCTCCCTAATCATAGAAATGATGTCGATTTCTATGTTTGCTTTGAAGCCCTTGAATCGTTCGGCATTGATCATGATTTGCTGGGGATTTGGGATATCCTCATGGTCATGTCTTCTTGAAAGGGCGTCTGGTTTATTAGACATTTTACCGGGCCTGTAATGGATTTCAAAGTTGAAAGAAGCGAGTTCCATATGCCATCTGGCATGCCTTCTGTTGAAGGTTTCTGCGTTCTTCCATCTTTCTAGATTTCGGTGATCGGTGAAGACAGTCACAGGTAATATAGTCCCTTCAAGATATATGCGCCAATGTTTTAATGATTCCACAATAGCGAGTAGTTCCTTGTTGGCGGTATCATAGTTCCTTTGTGCGTCGTTGTAGCTTTTTGATAAGTATGCTACTGGATGGAGGTATCCATCTTCACCTCGTTGGCTAAGTATAGCTCCTATGGCTATTCCAGACGCATCGGTTTCCAAGATAAAGGGTTTATCGGAGTCAGGATGTATTAGTACTGGGTCTTGACTGACCCGTTTCTTGATTTCCTCAAAAGCTTGTTGGCACTCCTGATTCCATTCAAATCTGGTGTCCTTCTTTGTTAGGTCGTGTAATGGTCTGGCTATCTTGCTGAATTCGGCTATGAACCTCCTGTAGAAGTTTACAAAGCCAAGGAAGGCCTGGACTTCCTTTATTTTCCTGGGTGCGCCCCAATCCATGATTGCTTTAATTTTTTCTTCTTCCATGGAAATTCCTTCAGGGGTAATTACCAACCCAAGAAAGATGACCCTCTTGACAAAGAATTCGCATTTGGATAGTTTGGCGTAAAGGTTGTTTTCTCTTAGAATCTTGAGTACTTCTTTGACGTGTTTTGCATGGTCCTCTTCCTTTTCTGAAAAGATGAGGATATCATCCATGTAGACTACTACTGTGACACCTAAAAGGTGTCTAAAGATGTCGTTCATCATTCTTTGGAGGACTGCTGGGGCGTTCTTGAGTCCAAAGGGCATGACTAGATACTCATATATTCCATATGCTGTCCTGAAAGCGGTTTTCCATTCATCACCTTCTTTGATACGGATGTTATTGAATCCCCATCTAAGGTCTAATTTTGAATAGATCTTAGCCTTCTTCACCTGGTCGACAAGTTCCACTTGGAGGGGCATAGGAAATTGATCTGGTATAGTGATGTTGTTGATCTTCCGGTAATCCGTCACTAGCCTTAAGGATCCATCCTTCTTTTTGACAAAGAAGCAAGGTGAGGCTATAGGGGATTTGCTAGGCCGGATTTTTCCGTCGGCCAATTCTTGATCAATGAATTCCTTTATCGTTCTGCTTTCAATTGGTGAAAGGGGATATACTTTTGCCGGTTTTGGGAGATCTGATCCTTCCTCAAAGTCGATGTTGCAATCGAAGGACCGATGTTCTGGGAGCTTCTTGAAGAGTTCTTCGCTGAAGACGTCGATGAATTCCATGAATTCTTCTGGTATGGTAGGTAGATCTTTTCCGGCTTTGGCGGTGATGGGCCTTCCTTTCCATGAAATTTCTAGGGTCTTCCAATTTATGTCCGGGTCGGCTTCTTGTAGCCAGTCTAGCCCTAGGATCATATCGGTGTCTCCTAGATCCATTACAAAGAAGGTTATGTCAAAGGTCCATCCTTCGATTTCCACTTCTAGGGTCGCTTTATTCTTTATTTTGTTTGGTAGTTCTTTACCGTCTATGGCGATTACCGTTCGTGGATTGACTAGGGGTATCAGCGGAATTTTGTTGTTTTGGGCAAAGTTGATGTCTAGGAAGTTTTTTGAAGATCCAGAGTCGACCAGAGTGGGGATAGGGTCCATGATTCCCTTGACCATTGTAAAGATAGACGCAGTTTGTTCGGATTTCTTTAGGTATAATACACGTTTCTTTCTTTTCTGATTCTTGGTCAAGGGTTTCTGGGCAGGTACTGACATGGACTCAGCCTGCTGTTCTAGTTTTCCGACTCCGAGTCAGAGGATTTCTCTTCTTCCTTTACTTCTTCGATCTTCGCTTCCTTTCCTTTGACAGCTTGAGTTTCTTGTTGCCATTCCTTGAATTTGCATTCTCTCATACGGTGTCCTCTTCTTCCGCATTTGATGCATCTCCCTTCTTCTCTTCTTTTTTGGATGACTTCGGACGGCACTATTCCTGCTTTGGCTTGGGTTGTTCTTGGTTGGAATTTCCTTTCTTGATTTCCTGAGGAGCCATTATCTCTTAGACTTCTTCCAGTGAATAGAAGATCGTCTATCCTAATAGAGACTTCCATCCATTTTTCTAAGGAGAATGTAGATGTATCTTGGGTAATAGTTGCCTTTAGGAGTTCCTGTTGGACGTTATTCTTAAGGCCTTTCTTGAAGACATCTATGAAGGCATGTTCGTCCCAATCTAATTCCTGCATAAGGGTGCGGAAGGCGGTTACATAGTGTTGTGCTGATCCTGTTTGTTGAAGTTTATGAATGTTCTGAATCGCCCTTTCCTTTTTCATGGGATCTGAGAAGGCGAGAAGGAAGGCGTTCTTTAAAGCATTCCAGTTTGCAAGGTATTCGTGTGGTTCTTCATCAAGGATTTTCCTGAGTAGGGGTTTGGCCCATTTGGCTGCTTCTCCTTCTCCCATGTTAGTGAGGAAGGTGGCCATCTTCCGGTTGTTGTCAAAGGCAGTACCGTAATCGTTGAAGTAGATTTCCATTTTCATGAGGAAGATTTCCGCTTCTGGTCCTCTTTTCCCATTAAATGCCTCAGGCTTTTTGGCTCTAGCTCCCTTTGGGATTTCGTCTTTGGTACTTCCTTCCTTTTTTGGAGGTTTTGGGGGTCGGAGAGGAGGTGTATTTCCCCTTGATGGGGGTCCCGATGGAGGTCCTGGGGGATTATCCCCTGGGAATAGTCCTTGAGGCCTTTTTGGGACTTGTGCCCGAGAAGACTCGGCTTCTGGTTCCCATTGATGGTGTTGGTCCATGATATCAGTGTTTGAGATCCTTTCTTCTACTACTTGTAGTGTTTCTTGAAGGGTTTCTGTGTCGGCCTTAAGTTTCTTAATGGCTTCCTCTTGTTTATTCAGGGCAGCGGATACTTGTTTACCCATAGCTCCCATGGCCACGACTATGGTGTCCATTTGTTGACTGAGTTTGTCGATAGCGTTTTGAGTTTTTATTTGTTCATTGACTCCCAATTGGGAGCTGTTTGCAGCTGTCCATGCGTTCTGGGCTGCACTTTCTACTTGCTGCCTAATGTTGCCGGTGGATGCTTCCAGTTTGGAGATGGAATTAGTCATTTGTTGTAGAGTGGTATTGAGCGTTTGTACCCCCGTATCTTGTCTGTTCTCTTGCACCTGTATTTGAGCTGTGATCCCTTCAAGAAGTTGATCCTTGATATCGTCTAGCACCCTGAAGAAGAATCCTAATGTGGGATCCCTTGCCGCTGCTCTTCGGATGTCTTCTATGGGTCCGTTCAGCAGTCTTTCGTATTCGTCCCCTTCTGGTGGTACTTCTTCAGGTGCTGGTGATGACGAGTGGGGTCTAGGTGGTGTAGGGTTTGCTGGTCTTTCCTCAATTCTGATCTGGGGAGGAGCTTCTATTTGTTCCGTTACTTGTATGGGTCTTTGTGGTATGGGTGCTTCTATGGCATTTGATGCCTGCGATCGGGTTCTTACCCCTGTCAGGGGATGTGCCGAGTATAGGTGTCTTTCTTCTCTTGGGATGTTCGTGGGACCATATCTCCCAGTGGGTAATTCCAAGGGATTTGGTGCGTATGGTGGTACTGGGTCGATCTGGTCTTCTATCCCTGCTGTGGGATCGACTGGTACTCTTCTTCTTACGGAGATTATTCCTCTTGGGGATATGCTAGCCCTCGCATTCCAAAAGTGTTCCGGTCCTGTTGTTTGTGCTGTTTCTACTTGTGTTGCTACGGGTTCAGTTGTATCTGGGGTTCGTCCTATATCCTCGGAGAGTCTGGATTCATCGGGGTCTGATACTGATTCCACAGTGGTTCGTGGTATAGATCTTCCACCAATGATATCGGCTGCTGTTGCAGTTGACTCGTTTGGATTTCCTTCACCCACAATAATGGTAGGTTCAGCTTGGATGGTTTCGTCAGGATCCGCGTATGATCCTGGTATGCTGACCCGTGCGTGGATAGCATCGGTTGCTTCCGTTGTCATCTGTAATACTTGTTCCCTTAAAGCAGATAGGGATGTTGCGTTGTCTGATCTAGCTACCGACGGCCGGTCAGGGTTATCTACCGGTGGCACTAGTGGTTCTCCTTGAGCCGACTGGCTCCTGGTTACTCTTGATGAAGATCGTTGAGACATAGCCACGGATCAGTGTGAAGCTTGCTCTACAATGTCACAACCCTTGTTTCTAAGGGTGTTTACTTTCTGTTCTGGATACGACGGCGTCGACGTCGGATCTTAGCCTGATGCGTGGCAGCCTCCTGTGGCTGTTCGTAGATGTAGTCGAGTGTGGAAGCGTCGACGACAGCCCTGTGTAGGGTGTCGAGCCTCTTAGTCTTAGGAGTATAGTCCTCTGCTCGTCTAGCGAGTAGGACGTCGAAGGCACCCGTCTCCAGCGGAGACTGTGAAGGACTCGTGGCTTGCAAGTTAAATGTACTTAGTACCTAAGTTAATAGGACCGAGTACCGATAGTGAGTCTTAAGTATGTAAGTCTTATGTATCTTTTAGTAGTTATCACCCTTGAGGGGAGATCGACGAGGTAGAGCAAGCTGGTCTTGGAGCAGCTTGCACACCGAGTATTTATACTCATGGGTACATGGTCTGTGCGTACAGTTCCAATAATACATGAGCTAAAGATAGTACGTGTTTCTAAAAGAGTGTGTGTCTAAAAGTAGAGCGTAGCTAAGAATAGTCCAAGAAGACTGTATGCGTGCTACAAATAGCCTTGATCAGTAAGCATCCATGTGGTGCGTGCTAAAGATAGCTTTGATCAGTAAGCGTCCATGTGGAGGCTTAGTTAATACGCCAATCAGCCTTACTAAGGGGAAGAAAAGAAGTGAGTGGCTTATACAGCGTGTAAGCCACAAGAAAAGATAGAGGTCATGTGCGCGGCTCATGACAATAACAAGCAAATCAGATCGGGTCGGGCGTAGACAAGTGATGAACACTTACATGGGACAATGACAAGGCTATACGAGTGGTGGATTGTCGGTTAGTCACAGAAAAATACGCTTACGCACAAGTCGAACAAAGCCGATGTACAAGTGAGGGGGGTGGGTGATGCATGAGACGAACAGGAGCGGGGGGTTAATATAGCAAGCAAGGACATAAGTGGGCTCCTGCGGCCAGGCATTATCCGCACGGGTGAGATGTTGCACCACCACGCCACAAATAGTGCCGGCCGGCCACGGTAATGAACTCAATCATCATACAAATCGTCAACATCATCTTCGTCGGCCTCAGCCTCAGGATCCGACTCAGCCGTGCCAGCTCGGTCAGCCCAAGTCACTGACTGAACTGGTTCCTGGTCGTCGAGAGAGCCTCCGGCATAGTCGCTATTGGCTGTTAGACCAGGTATGAAGGGCAAATAGGAAACACTCACACAGCATACCAAAACCAATCAATTTGCATGTCACGCAAACGATCGGGGTCATCTTTACCAAAGTTGGCCAGGCCAGCCAGATGAGCCTCATATATCTGGCGTTGCCTCTCGAGGTCAAGGGATTTTGACACATAGCGCCCGGTGGTCCACTCAGAGATACAGTGTTGCATCTTGGTCAGGGCCATGGCGACGGTCGGGATCGGCACAGGATAAAACAGGTGATGATAAATCATCCCGACCAAGTCCGCCCCCCAGAAAAAGGCGGCAGCAAGGCAGTGTGACAACGCCTCGTGCTCATAGGGATGAATGTCGGTCTTGAGACCCTATCAATAGAACATCCAGTTAGCTGCGCCATACTCGAACAGACGTGGATATGACAAGCATACCCGGCAATGAAAGGCATTGGGCAACAACGATTTTGCAAGCTTGCGACTGTATCGTACATCCTCGGCTTTACGAGGTGGATTGATGAAGCCGTACTTGGAGGCTATAACCGGGCGGATGCGAACCTTGGCTTGCCCGCAAGCCCATGAGATCCAATGAACAAGCTGTGGATATGATGGTCAGCTAGGATGTGATAACAAAGAGACTAATCGCCCACAAGGGAAATTAAAGCCGCAGGCGGCTTTTGTACACGCAGGTCGGGGAGTTCCTCCTTCCATTGACCGGTAAAGATCTGGCTGGTGATACCCGCCAAAATGTTGTGGGTCCCATACGCGCCTTTTGTGATCACAGTAGCAATCAGCTTAGGTATCAATAGCGCTGCGATGTGTCCCGTCAAGCCAGGGAAGTCCCGAAGAGTCACTCTGTTGCGAGAGGACTTGGTAGAAAAATTAGCATACAAATCGGGACGATTGACCAGAAAAATATCCTACCTTTTTACCCAGAACAAGGGCTGCTTCGGCTTCGAGAACAGCCGTGTTTTCTTCTGTTGTGGTACGCTGAGTACTCGATGAGGCATGGGGAGACGAAGCAGTTTGATGGGACTGTTGCAAGGCACCTAGAACAGTCGTGAGCAGATGGTAGATGTCGGTAGGTTGGCCAGCTCCGGTCACGTGGTGTGATGTACTGGCTTGTTGTGCAGTACGAGCGGCCCAGGCAAGCACAGCACTGACATCAGATGCCGGTGGTGGCTCGTCCAGTGACAACGGGCGTTCTTGAGGAGAGACAGAAGGCGGAGAGACATGTGACCGTGCTGGGAGACTAGCGGGCCGTGGTAGTGAAGGATGGGAGGGTGGAAGGCGTGCGGGCAGCAAGGGGCGGGTCGGCAAAGGCAAGCGGGCCGGTGCAGTGGTTCGCTGCCGTTTAAGCGAACGCACAGTTTCTTCTTTGGGTTCAATATTTGAGCCCAATCGAGAGCCTGTTCGTTTTGGCTGAAGGGACTTGGGCCGGATGTTGAGGAGAAGGCGAGTGTGTTTGGGTTCGGAGGAGGCACAAGGAGCTGGGGGGATATGTTGGGAGACCGAATCTTCGGGTCAAAGGTGGTCCGAATCAGACTCGGGTTTGGTATTTGTGTCGTTATCGGGCGGCTCTAGGTTCAATCCCCCCGGTGCGTCAGTAGATTGCACGTTCCCTATCTGCGCTGTCTCTGCACGATCTGTAGACTGAATGAATATTGAACTTCCTAATGAGGATATGATCGCTTACCGGCAATTCCTCTGGAGGACTCAAGTCCACTCCCCAATCCCACTCGTTCGGCCAATTGCCCGAATGCCTGCAATGGTTTAGCAAGAATTATGCTAAAAATACATGTTACGCACCGGAGAGTCTCCTTCCTCAATCTCCATGGGACCCGGACCACTCTCTTGACGAACCGTTTGGCGCAAGGCAATGATTTGTTTGAGTGTTGACGACGAGTACCTCGACGCATCGGCGCCAAGGATGCTTGACGCTTCAAAGACCGCTTCCGCCCTGCTGGCCCTGCTGGGCGGCGCCTTGCTTGCATCTGGGCTCGCCATGCGTGAAACCCCAATGTTGGATCCTGCTCCAGAATTTGAGACTATCCATCGTCGATAGTTTGTCAACTGGCATATGAGTTGTAACCAATTTCACTCACCCTGCAAGCCTTTGTCGCTTGTTTGCCCGATGTCAGTGCCGGGTTGGATGATGATGCCGGGTCTGTCGCCCCGTTTGCCCGATTTGCGTTGTTTTGATTTGGGCTTGGATTGCGGCCGAGGCTGTGGGTCTGACTCGTGTTGCGAAGCCTCGTATTCATCTTATGACAGGTGAGCAATGTCAAAAGGTAACACAAACACGGGAGGACTTGCCTGATTCAAGTCTACAGGTTGAAGGTCGGCGTTCACGATGTGAGCGCCTCAGTTGGACAGCTGTTTCCGGCTCGAGAATGGTGCTAGATAAAAGACGCTGTAGGTGGACTAAGTGAATAAAAAACTATACGATCGAGTCGTCCCACCTACCAAGGAGTTGGAGGTATTCTGGTCGTGCAATTGAGCAAGAGTGCGAGCAAGGGACATACGGATGTGTTGTAATTGCACAACCTGTTTTCGAGGACTTAAATACGGAAACTGACAGGAATCAAGACTTAGCTTTTTCGCATGCAGTGTGCAGACACCGGGGCGTCATGGCGTGGCGTCTGGCAACGTCGCGATACCCTGGTAGTAGAAACAATCGAACGTTCTAACCGGGTCTTCAAGGTAGTTCGTAAAAGGCATAGACGCCGGATATGCCAGGCAATGCGCCAACAGGTGGTGGCGGAAAAAGGCATATGCTGTAATTGTGAGTGCACAACGAGAAACAAGGCATAATAGAACTTACCAGAATAGGCCACCGAACTCCCGAAAACCACCGAATATGGGTGAATATGCGGTGCATGTCGGGTTGCATTGGAGATGTCTCAAGTTCGGCAAGTCGGCACAAGGCGCAGCATGACAACGAGGAACGATTGCACATCGCACGACTGGGTGAAGATTATGAACGTTAGGTTTGAGTGACCAAACGTTGAACTTGCTTTTGTTCGCCCGTTCAATCACGTTGCTATCCCGCTGCCTTGTTCTAACTCACCTTACTCGCCCATATGCCTAGAGGAACGCGCATGTATGCTCGGGCAACACGCCGTGCCAAGATGATCCTCCCTGGACTTTCTTGGCTCAATGGAGTTGATCATCTCCCCCCAGATGCCGCCCATCACACCTGCCCTTATTGCTGGAAGTGGTTTCGGAAAACAGTAGGGCGGGATATACACATCTTGATGAATCTAACCTGTCGTGCTCTGCACTATGAGTCGCTTTGACCAGGGGCAAAACAACGAAAACGGAAGCGGCCATACACACCTGTGTCTGATCAAACAGAAGGCGAACCTTTCCGGAAGCGTTTCCGGGTGGAAGAGAACGCAGCGCCCATTGCTGGCCCGTCTAGATTGGCCGCTCCCAAGCCCCCTGTGTCGCAATTGAGGAGTGCTGGCGATGGCACCTATGTGGAAGATTACCCTGTCAGCATGGCGGGTTCCCCTATTGGCGAATCGCGTAGGAAGAAGGTGAACTTAGCTGATTATATGAGATCATGCGGGAGGATGGGGGACCCCAAAATGTTTGAAGCTGCCGAGATCTTGATGACGACCGGGCTGACAGGGAGGGGACAAACGAGACATCTTAAAGGTCCCTTGGTTAGTTGTGTTGAGCGCAGCATTAAATGAAACTCACATGGCCGAATAGTACAGAAAATGGAAGGGGAAAGAGAAGGAGGTGTGGCCTAATGACGCGGCTCTTCTCCGCAACGTAGATAGCTTGCCGCAGGGAGCAGCATGGAGGACGGTGAAGGTGACAGTGGGCGAGGGGAGGCATAGGCGGAGATTGATCGTTTACCTGCGAGACATATTGGAGGTGATTCGTCAATTAATCGGCGCGCGGCGATTCAAAAACTGCATGCAATACGCACCCGAACGGCGCTACACTTTGTACGATCGCAAATGCCGGGTTTACAACGAAATGTGGACTGGGGATTGGTGGTGGCGTATGCAGGTGAGAAGTATTCGGGTATTCTAAGACTCGGAGTACTCACTAGAGTGTGAAGAATTCCGTTGGCAATCCTAATGCAACAATCGTGCCGCTAATAATTGCATCGGACGAAACAACTCTGGCGAATAACCCGACAGGAGCCAAGGCACACCCGATTTATCTGAGTCTAGGTAACATCAGCAAATCTGTCCGACGTAGGCCAACGAAACGAGCAATGGTACTACTCGGTTACTTGCCAGCTGACTCGTTTTCCGATGTTCTTGACGACACGACTCGCCAACAATACCGTCTGGAGCAGCTCCATCGTGCGCTCGAGAAGGTTTTCGAGCCGTTGAAACAGGCGTCGTCTGAAGGCATGCTTGCCTGGTGCGCAGACGGATACTTGCGCCATATATATCCAATGATTGCCACTTGGATTGCTGACTGGCCGGAGCAAAATGACCTCGCGTGCACCACGCAAAGCGGTTGTCCAAAATGTACACAGAAAAGACGAGGGCGGGGTCAAGGCGGGCGCGGAGCGCTACTACGCGATCGTGAGGAATGCCTTTGAGCTATACAAACATACCAGGAGACGAACATACCTGCGGTACTCAAACCACTAGACTTGAGGACCGTGTTGCCGTTCTGGGCTGACCATCCGGAGATCGACCTTGGGCTGGGACTCGCGCCAGACTTGCTACACCAATTCTACAAGGGGATGTTTGAGCACGCCCGCAACTGGGTCGAAACCTTGCTGGGAACGAAAGAGTTTAACCGACGGTTCCAATCAATGCCAACCGTGCAGGACTTACGACATTTTAGCAGAGGGGTTACGACGGTCAAAAATTGGACGGGGCGCGAGTCCAGAGACATGGTGCGACAATTTCTGCCAGTCGTGGTCGATGCGCAGGCGCCAGCCGATTATGTGCGCATGATACGCGCGCTCATCGATTTTGCCCATCTTGCACACACTCCAAGGTTAACCGAAATCGAACTCACCGAGATGAAGCAGGCGTTAGCGAGGTTCCATAGGGCAAAAAGGATCCTAGTCCAACTCAGAGTCGTGAAGAAGATGAAATTGTTCGACAAAATTGCTAAGTTACATATGCTTAGCCACTATCCAGACGATATTCGTGAGCTTGGGACACTGGACGGATACAGCACGGAAGCCCCCGAGCACTTACATATAATATATGTCAAGATCCCTTGGCGGTTGTCCAACCGCCGCGACCCACTCCCGCAGATGATGAGATACGTTCAGCGCCTGGAGGCCATTCAGCTCCAGCGTACAGCCATGGACAATCATCTCGGCAAGCTAGAGGGAGCTGACGAGGAAGAGGTAGAGCAGGCCCGTCTCTGGCTGGAGGAATTGAGCCGAAGCGACGAAGGGGCAAAGAGCAAGAGCGAGTGTGAGGATAGCGGCGTCAAATATGAACACGAGGACAGCCACAAGGATGGCCGCGAGGACGATAGCGTTGAGGAAGCAGAGGTCGAGCCGTTGGAACCGGCTGTGTCGGACGAGACCTACTATCCCCGACCGAGGATCACCCTCGCGCGACAGCCGACGGCTCGGAATGTGCCCGGGCACGTGATTGCCTTGTCCTATGAGGCTCCCGAATTCATCCGGGCTACCCGGGTATTCCTCTTGAAGAAGACCGGCCAGTCTCCCACGCTACTCCCCTCCTCCCGCTTTGACGTCTGGCACAAAGCCACTCTCAACCACCCTCCTCCCCCGTTTGCGCCCCTGCAACCACCCCATCACAATGTTATTCGGGTTCGCCCGGTGACCCGCGACAAGGCCAGCCACATCAAGGACGCTGGTTTGTTCGACACCGCCCTTTTTGCTGTTGACCCCCACGGGTTTGGTATTGCTCGTACGTCATGCTCTCCTCAAACCA
Source organism: Ceratobasidium sp. AG-Ba (assembly GCA_016906575.1). Classification (NCBI taxonomy): domain Eukaryota; kingdom Fungi; phylum Basidiomycota; class Agaricomycetes; order Cantharellales; family Ceratobasidiaceae; genus Ceratobasidium; species Ceratobasidium sp. AG-Ba. The sequence continues at coordinate 3,706,530 of CP059611.1, read as the reverse complement.
GCTCCGCTAACTGTTTGCACAAAATTTGCAGGTTATTGTGTGGGTCGTGTCCGCGCTATCTTTACCCTCCCCAACCACCTTCGCTACTTGTACCCTGGCCCTCTTGCGTTCCTCAACCTCTACTTGCCCTTCATACCCGACGCTACCAATTCCCATGGCCTCTACAGCACGACCCCTTATCAACCGGACTCTGCTTCACTCGTTCTTCCGCTCAACAATCTGAAGATGGCTTGCCATCTGGCCCCCGACTTTTCCTCCCCACCAACACATCGTTCCTTCTTTCTCAGCCAGTTCTATAACCACTTCACGTTCTTGCTGCTATTTTACTGGCAGCGAAGGCACACCGACCGACTCGATCGGTAAGTTCTTTGTGTCACCGCCGCTCCTGTGCTCGCTCATTGACTTCCACACTCCAAAGCGACCGGAGCCGGCATTGATGCTCCAGACCATGCTCTTCCAAAGCAATCATGTAACTCGTACGTACCTTGATCATCCTAGCGTATACGTCCTTGGTTAATCACAACGTCTGTAGGCCGCTCAGCGCTCTAGTACATGTCGTTTCCGCGATTGCCCTGACCACCGTCACCTGTCATCCTTTTTTCTCTTTTCCTTTGCCGATTCCTGTTATTTTGCTTGCCCCCTGTTGTTGTTGCCGTATCGGCTCTTGTACCCACGAGTTGTCCAATCCAAACCTGCATATTTACTACGTAGTTTCCGAGTGCCCAATTTACCTACTCATTCACGGCCTAATCGTCATGGGATATATGTTTACGAGGTATTTACACTGAGGTTTGACCCCCGGTGAAACTACACTGAGGTAAGACATAGGTGTAATATGACATTGTAAAATACAGAAACTCAATTGTAATTTCAAAATTACAAACCTATGGGTGTGACAACACCACGAGTTTTTCCTGAGTCGTACGTCAGGAAAAACGTGGCACACAAATTGAGCCCAATTGACTCAAATTATGCTCAATTATAGGATTTAGGGGATTTGCTATCCCCCCTATTTCATTAGTGCTAATTCCTCTTAACTGAGATCCGAGGCGCTTAATTTAGGTCAATTTAGGTCGATTTACTCAATTTATGGTCATGTGACTTGACAGTATCAGCATGTATGCTGCATGACGATACAATACACGGGTTACCAAGCAGTTGTACCTTGTGTAGAAAGAGTATAAGGTCGATTGGGAGACTTTCAGGACTGGATTACATTGATTTACAAGGATTTAGGGCAATTAACTCAATTATGGACAATTACAATTCTGGACCTTAATGAAAGTTCCACTTTTTCCTGATGTATTTGGCCACCCCTAGTGGAGAGGCGCGACCGCTAAATGAGCCATAAAGGAAGTTACTGCCGCAATTGCTTGAGCATCATCTGAGGCATCAATTCCCAAGTGGAGCTCGCTTGTGCCTACGGACCGTATAGAATCGAGCAAAAGGCGCAGTGAATCATCAAACAAACCAAGAAGATGTAGACAAGGCAGATCGAAACTTGGCCAAGTAAAATCTTCGTCTTCTGGTGAAGATATGCCGCGAAGACGGATTGTGCGTAGTGACGGGTTTATAGAGAGCAAACATATTATCGTGTTGACATACCTCTATCTTCTCGAGTCGATGAAAATAGCTGGAAAACGGAAGAAGCGTCTCCCAATAACGGCTATTTTGCTGAAGATCGCAGATATCAAGGCCTTTGACTGATCCAAGATTTCCATGTTCGTATCATAGGTTTACCACCGCGTTAAAGAAATAGATGGACAGTGCTTCCGGGAAAGTGATAGTAAATATCTGCTTGGCATAGGGACGTAGGACATCTACTAGATCCCAGATATGCTCGTGATCATCAATTACAGGACCATAGTGCATGTGTAGAGGGACGCCTTTGGAACGTTCAAGCCACAACTCTCTGGTGAACCAGCTCTAGTAATTGTCTTGGTTGACCTCAAGTGCCATGTCCACATGAGACCAGAACCAGCCATGGTTGCACATGATCCAGCGCCATCGGGAGTAAACAGCCGATAAATCAATTGAAGGGTCATGGCTGTACCTCCCGTCAGTAGGTGCAGGATATCCCTTGAAACAGCAAACGGGGAGAATGGAGAATGAGAAAATCTGGATGAGGACCTCGTTGGGAAGTGCGTTGATAGGTGTGCGTGTTTTTGAGTTCTTGAGAAAACGTTTAAGCATAAGAAAGGCATCTTCACACTGGCCGTGCGCCATCTCTAGTGAGTTTATGTTAGAATCCACACTGGGGACAGTGCTCTCCGACACGATGGGATCCACATCGCAAAGGGCGGTAGATCGCTCGAGAAAGATGTTAATGGCATGTTTAAGGTTCGATTGAGCCTCGAACTATTGGTCGAATGTGCCCATGTGTTGTAAACGGGAGATTCAACGAGATAGAGGCGACGGTGGCTGGGTACAGTTGGACCCGGTTACCTCAGCAGATTTTTATTGTGGGTTATTTGGTAAAACGAACCCGAGGCACACAACTCCCCAGCGGGTCTGCCACATAGTATTTGATCTGCGCGATTCTTCCAGATATCGAAACATCAAATGGTACAACCACGTAGCCCTACCCAGAGGTACGATGCGAGGTTGTGGTTTTAGAGAACGCCAGATCTTGCACTCAACGAAGACCTATCCTCTATACCAGTCTCACGCAGCCCCTAGTTAACACTGCTCGAACACTGAAACGGATAATAGTTCGGCCTTATCGTATTCAAGGCGGACTTTGTGTTCGGTTCTACACCAATTGCCGGAGATGATCCCCGGCATGGAACATACGTTCTTGATTCATGACACATAAATAAGAAGCGTAACAAATTTATGCTTGTATACTAAATATGAGCCAGCACGAAGGTCCATTCCTCGTCAGCCACGTCCGTGGTTTAAATCGCACAGCCAAACACTTCGTTTTGTACAAACTTCTCCCAATTGTTGTTGAATCCATCATAGACTTTTAGATCAACCACCTTCGCCACTCGACAGGATACATGCGCGATAAATGATTCCTTTACTGCTGCCGACTCAACCTGCCAACAAGAGCCCACCGATCTAAATCCACAGTTGATAAGGCCCAGTTTTTCCAGCGCTAGTTTCCGTAGAAGGGATTTTATTTCATCCTGCTGATTCTTGCCGATCTTCCTATCGACTAGGTACAGTGCCTCTAGACTCGGAAAAGCATCCTGCTCTGCTAACGTCTTCAATTCGATTAGAGAGCGATCAGTGTTTTTCTCGGTGCAAGGTGTCGTGAACAATGTTCGTATATTCCTGGCTGCAAGAATGTAGGGGGTCAAGGGCCCAGGGAAGTCTGGGTGGCCTTGAGATAGAACGAGGGACGTAACAAAGGACCGCGATAAAAAGGAGGTTATCGAAGCAACCGTAGGAGCGTAGTGGTATACATCGACTCCAAAGTGTATCTTGCGCGTAATTGGAGAAATCAAAGGGAGAATGATCTCTACCACGTGCTCAGAAGCTCCACGCAGGTCAAAGTACCGTAGTTCGGGTAAATCAATCATGGGGTACGTGTCGTGCTTCCCAAAACGGGTGAATATCGTCCGAAGACTGACCGTACGGAGGCACGGGTTATTCGAGAGGACAGTTGCAAGCTGGTAGACGCTCCAATCCGTTTGTCCACACTCTCGCAGAGCAAGCCTTACGAGTCTACGAAAGCAGTCCGCCAGTGGTGTACGATTGGTTGGACCCTCCCTGAATTTCGGTACTTGAATCTCGAGTACTTTGACAGAGTTGATATCCCCATGTTGATGGAGGACCTTTAAAATATCTTGTATTACGCTGCATTCCGACGATGGTCCAAAAGTGATAGTCGAGATTTGTTTCGCATATGGCTGCAATATATCAGACACAGGGTTGTAAGACAAATGCTCTTCGTCTATAGCCTCATAGTGGATGTGGAGAGGATATCCATTCAATCGTTCCAGCCACAGTATACCCGGGCAGAAGGCTTGGTATGACCCTTTCTGGGAGTTCAGTGTCAGGTCTACATGTGCCCATAACCAACCACACTATAGCATGATCTTGCGCCAAAGTGAGCAAACCGAAGACATGTCGATTAAGCGATCGTGTTCGCCTTCTCTATTCTGCGAGTAAGATAAATCTCGATCGAAGTAACAAAACGGTACGGCTGTAAGCTCGAAGATTCGTGCGAGGACCTCGAATGGAAGCGTGTTAACCGGAGCCTGATTCCATGCATTGTTTAAGAAGCGTTTTGTAAGAACAAGTGCCTCCTGGTTGCTGTGGTGCAGTGTTTCCAGTTCGCTGACCAGAGATGAGACCTGAGATACGATGATACCCGAGACGGCCAAGTGCGCCACAAGACCATTCTCGTAGAGGTCTGAGGATCTGGCCAGGAAATCATTGATTGCCTTTGATAGGACGGACTGAGCATTCAGCCACCGTTCAAGTGAGTCCATCTTGTGTCGCCGGGATCCGAAGCTCTGAGGATGGGTTGGTCGTGGTTGTCGGGTCCAGCTTCCAAAATGATTACTTCAGCTTTTTTCATAATCCATTCATCACGCCTCCAGTCCGTATGTAATTTAGAGTCTAACACGGGACAGCTTCGCCGCGGGTAGGCCCGGGCGTTATCCGCGGGTGTGAACCGGGCAAGAGCACGGGTAACCCGGTCGAATTTGAAATTATACCCGCGGGTACTGGAGAGTTCCGGGTAGTTCTGTGGTAGTGACTAAGCGGTCGGGTAGCAGCTAACAAATCCCGCCATTGCGCGCGCATCGGTGCGCCGGCTTCTACAACGTTCGCCGAGCCTCGTTTGGTGTGCATATAAAACCCTGGGCGGAATGGCCGCCTTTGCCTGCAAACTTTCTGTAGCCCAGTTTCTCTATCCACACACAATATTATGCCTGCTGTTCCAACGACTGCTATCCGACAACGGGCTCGCCGGCGCCAGGGGATCGATGCGCTCACTGATATCGAAGTTTGGCCATACAGTGATGATGAGATTATAAGTACGTCCTTGCTGCACACCCTTGAGCGTTTTATGTTCATTTTCATTCATCACAGATGCATCGCTTGGATCTTGGCGGTCTCCAGTATATAAACACTATAATCCGTACCTAGATCGCATCTACGACGAGCACGGAAACCCCAGTCGTCTTGTTTTTCGTTTTGAGTGCAAATATAAACACCCATCGCACTCTGCTCAATTCCGAGATCGAATGAGAACAGACAATGGTACTCGCAACTTGCGTACTACCGCCCAGGCGTGCGACGAACGCTGGGGCGTCGTCCAAAGCTCCGTTTCACAGTCTCAATACTTTTCCGGATATTCTGAAGCACGGCATCGAGTGCTTATTGCGCTCCGCTGTGCGCAGAACAAGCGATCGTTCAACTCGGTAGCTGATGATCTATATCGACAGGAGGTCGATCTCCTACGTCCTGGAACAATAGTTCCTTCTCCGATGACCGTATTTCGTGACGCACAAGTACTATATGCGTGCTCTTTGGATGGTGTAAAGACGTATTACAAAGTGAGTGCTAGTCTTCATCGCATTTTCTATTGTAATTACTTATTCACAACTATCTCATCTTACAGAAACTCCTGGGCGCTATCCACTTTGCTATAGACGGTTGGACGAGTCCTCAGTACTCCTCGTTTCTAGGACTGGTGGTGATATGGCAAGACGAAGGAAGGATTTGGCGCAGCATCCTCGAGTTCGTTCAGTACGTATATTTGCGCTTTCGAGTGTACTCTAGTTAAATATTAACTCTGAATCCATTCAAGCCTAACACATGCGCATACAGGAGAGTACCTTGCCCTTCGCATTGCTGAATGCTTCAAAAGATATGGAATTGACAAGAAGGTAAGCTTCGTCCTCCATTCTTTCTTGCCTCATTAAACTCATACATCTCAGGTTCTTTCAATTTGCCTCGACAACGCATACAACAACAACACACTGATAGACAGTCTATCAGCTCTTATCCCTTCGTTTCGTGGTGCTAAGAATCGTGTGCGATGCTTAGCGCACATTATCAACTTGATGGCAAAGGTGATTTCTCTCAGTAAAAGTTATGTATTTGTGCTCACTCAACCGAATCGGCAGGCGTTTCTATCCCTCTTTTCTAAACCACCACGCCGCAAGAAGGCTAGCCTTTCAACTGGTCAACCTCGGGCCAATGTTCCACTGAGCACCCCAGCACAGCATGTCGATGCTCCTGAAATCGAGGGCGAGGACGACACTGACGGTGTCCTTCAACCCAAAACTGATCCTGACAAGCAGGAGTACGATGACCGTGTCGTTCAGAAGATAACGCAAAAGGCACTCGATCAAATGGCGGTGGAGAAGGTGATTCCAACGAAGGAGCAGATCCTAGATGGGCAATCGCTCATGCCTGAAGTAAGCTCAATGTTCTATCTATATATGTGAACATAACTCATGCATACATTCAGGTTGCTGGCCTTGCTCAAAGAGTTCACGCATGTACGCATATACGGGAGCGGTTTGAGCAACTTGCAGCCAAGAATACTAGTGGCGAGCAACGCATTCTTACCGAGCGTGTTGACACCCGTTGGGATACAGAATACGATTGTCTTGAAAGCCATGTTCACTTCAAAGTGGAGGCTCAACTGTTAACCGGAGACTCTTCCTTAAAGTTGAAGTCCTATACATTGAATGAATCGCAATATGACTTAGCAGACGAAATGCTGACAGTACTAGAGGTACGATGATATGCTCAGAGTTTCTTGAATCTATTGGAATAGCTAAAAAAAATGAATAAAATAGATATTCAAGGAGAGGACTAAACGCTTTTCGCTTGCTGAAGTCCCCCTGCTGCCCCACACGCTTCCCGAGCTTGCATTAATGCGATCGGAGCTTGAGGCAGTTTGCAGCGACTCCATTGATATGAGTCCTCTGACTCGAGTTGCAGCTCGAGCTGCAACGCTTGTATATGACAAGTACATCAAGAAAATGACAGCGGAGTCGGATATGTACTACATGGCCGTTGGTAAGTGAATTAAACACTTTCCGATGACTTGTTCTGATAGTAGATCGCTAGCGATGTGCCCTTCGCTCAAGCTCAAGTGGTTTATGGATAATGGCTACTCGTATAACGACATCCAGAAGATCCGCGATATGGTTATAAGCCGTTTTTACGAGTCTTATGTCACAACCTCCGAGGAACAGCACGTCGATTCTAAACAGGTGATTCAACAAGATACCTCACACCCAGCAAAGGTAAGCATTCCGAGTGACCTCTATCTGTTTCCTATCCAGCTCATGTCTACTTCCCAGCGTGTGAAAAATACCTGCATCGGCAGGCTCTTCTGTCTGCGGCACCAGCATCTCTCAAATTAGACTCGATTGAGCAATACTTGGCAGATGATGTGGTGCCTGAGAGCACGATTGCGGAACATGGGGGCTTAGTTAAGTACTGTACAAACCACCTTGTTCAGTCTCCTCGGGTCTTTGCTATGGTGCTTGACTACTTAACTGCACCAGGTATGTACTAATTGTAGATGAACCCAAACCTTTGAGCTGAAATAGGTATATGTAGCCTCCTCCGTCGACGCCGAACGTGCATTCTCCAACGGGCGATTAATGGTAAACCATTTGCAACACCAAATGAGCTCACGGACTTTTCAAGCCGAAATGGCGGTGGGATCATGGGTTGGCACGCCTCTAATGCCGGATCTTAACGTTGCGGCCGCAGCTATTGAAGCGACAATGTAACTTGTGTAGTAGAAATAGGTATATAATTGTATGAATCATAAGATTTATAAGGACTTTCGGTCAAGCCCGGCTGTTCCCAGCCCGGGTGGGTGAATTTCCAATATCACCCGTAAACCACCTGTACTAGTGGCGTCCCACGGGTAAGTAGCCCGGCGCATACCCGGGTTACCCATGTTAGACTCTAATGTAATCAGATCGTATTAATCAACGAATGCACAGAGCTACATTGTCACCATCGACCGTCCCCATCTTCCTGTGATTCTCTGAGCAGTCAACAAAACCCCCGCCGCGACCCTCACAACTCGTTCTTCCTTGGCTCCTCCACGCCCAGACACCCTTTCGCCTTTATCCAACGCTTCAAACACAGCCGACGCCCATTGACCGATGCCAATCAATAGATCCGTTCGCTCGACAGCCAATACTCGCCCTCCGTCAAGTTCGATCGCGCCGTCCAAGACATTCAGCGCGAGCTCCAGGGCACCCACCAGTACTCCAGCCTCGGCTTCAAGACTATCCGCCCTTTCTGCTGATTCTGCTTTTTTGAGTTTAGACATTGGCTGGGTTCCGACCGTCAACGCGAGCTCGGCAGCATCGGGGCCAAGAACGTGGAGGAACGCGGGGGAATGGCGTGCTGCATGCAGCAGGACTGAAAGAGTGTCCAGGAAATGTCCGAGTACGAGCGGGCTCAGGATCAACCCTGTGCCTGTTCCTGCTCTTACACCAGTTCCAATTCGATTACCACTTCCATACGATTCCCTCTCGAGAGAGCCACGTAAATAAATCCAGAACCGGTTGATCAAGGGGGCAACAAAATACTCGGCCGCCACTTGAGAGAATGGAACAACCGGCGTTTGAGTAGAGAGATAACCGACGGCTGCTGCAGCAGGAGGCCTAGAAGACGACGAGTCCAGAGGGACGATACTCGTGCTGGGTCGAGGTCCAAGCTTTAGCGCACGCTCCCGAACTGCTTGTGGAACGCGAGCTTCTGTATCTTGTTTACTCCGGGTAATGGTCATTCCGCTGATATCTTCGACCATAGAAGACACCTGAGAGCGCATCCCCTCAATCCGGCGCTGACCTGGTGTGAACCGATCCGTAGAAGGTGGGAGGTCGCTTTCCATGATATACTGCAAATGAGCTTGGCCAGGTAGTACCTTGCTAGGAAAATCTATTCTCGGTCTTTTATCGTTTTCCGCAATAGATGACGGAGGAACAGGGAGCCCAGCAAGCTCTCGAGCTCCAATGGCTAACGCGTTGAGCATGGTGAACCGTTGCGCTGTAGAATACTGATGATGGAAGAATTGTTCTATAATCGTGCTATGGAGATAGGCAAAATGGTGTTAGCATCCGAGAAGAGTTTAAATTCATTATTAAACGCCCACTTACGGCGCCGATTTAGTAGGGCAACATGCAACCAACGCCACCAGGACATCCTGTCTCCTGTCGTCGAAGTGGTCGAGATCGAAGTTATCCTGTAATGCTATAAACAAACGAACGAGATTTATTGCATTTTCGTCTAAAAACTTTTCAGTTTAATGTTCGGTTATCTCGAATATCAAAGCGCACCAAGTTCAGTCCCATATCCTCGCTTCCTTCGCACTAGCTCTGCACCAACTTCCAGCGCCATTGCAACCCGCCCCTTTTCATCCTCGGCATCTTCACCTTGCCCACCAGATATACCTAAACCTCGCCTGACCTTTTTCCCACCTCCACCGAAATTTTCACTTGGCTGAACCTCGACCACGTTCTTAGGGGCCTCAACAAGTAGAGCACCAAGTTCCGCCAGATAAACAGGTCGAGGAATGGCTTTCCGTCGAAGCGTGGGATCGGCTAACTCGGATGGAGTGGGAGACGGCGCTCGAGAGGACGTAGGCGAGGGCGAGTCATATCCAACGAGAGAATCATCGTCGGAGTCTGGTTCGGATACCGCCTTAAGCTTGGCCACTGGTGTATTTCCTGATGGCGTATCCGCCTGAGGCTCCTCCGTGGCGGGCGCTTGATCGATTAACTCGTCTGAATCCTGCTTCTGAATGACGGTCGCCCGTTCGATATCCTTGCGGACAATCTCCAGTATATCTTGGAATTCGTGTCGCAACTCGCCGGCCCATTTCTGCCATTCTTTCTCTCCATCCCAGTCTCCAAAATTAACCCTTCCACTCGTGACAACCTCGGCCGCAAGCATCCCACAACGCCTCACTGCTTCATCTTGCTGGGACAAATATGCGGATATCGCACGCAGAAAGGGTGGCGAAGTCGAGGTTGCGACGAGAATAGGGTGGGCTTGAGGAGTTGTAGATCCGTTTCCAGTTGATGTAGAGGGTGCGGCTGGTTCAAGAGGATCCAAATCATTTAGATCTAATACAGAGTCGGCGAAGGAGTCTGATGGGGGGTCTTCTGGAGTGGCGGACGAGTGATTTGTCAAAGCCCCGAGGACAAGAAGAAAAATACTAGTCAAATCTAGAAAAACGAGCCAGTCAGCCGATACTCTCGAGGCGAAAACACCTGGTGATAAGATGCAACGTCCTCACATTGATGCTCGCTCAGGAGCGCGCGGGCCACGCGTTGTGGGTCCGACCAGTGGTTGAGCACATGCTCAAGGAGTATTCCCAAGCCCTTTTCGTCAAATATTTCTGGTGACGCGCCTAGACCCGCAACCCAACCAACAATCCCCCGGATGAGCTCACGGCTCCATGTCCTTCCGCCTCCGATTATGACATGCCATACTTCGGATGGGGCTCGAGAGGCAGGGCCAAGAAGAATATGAAGGGCTTTAGAAGGATGCAAGCGGATAGGAGCAGAGTTGAATTGCATCGGTCGGCATAGATGACCATTGTCCAACCAGTACAGAAGTGATGTGGTGAACGTTTGGAGCTGAGGTCCGGACAAGTTCGCGGTTATACGAGGCCATAGGTCAGCGTATTTTTGAGCATGGGTCGTTGCGAGACGGCTGGTGATCTGAGAGAGGGCGAGCGGTATAAACGAAGGAGAGTCCTGTGAGAAATGGCCAGTGGAGATGAGTTTCGATATCAGATGTGTCATTTTTTCGATGTCGCCTTCTATTGCCACATCTTGTAAACGGGCAACAGCAGCATTGGCAGGTTAAAAGATTTGATATGTATCAAAATAAAAACAGCAAGATCAGATGAATTGGAGCACGAGAGATTTAATGGTACTCACACATCCTAGGCCGCTCCTCGATCGCTGTGTCCCAGATAATTCGCTCCGTAGCAAGGCATGTCTGTGAGGAATGCGCCCTAGTCGTCAATAAGGCAACTATGCTCGAATATTCAAATAAAAAAAATCGCCTTACTCGAAAGATAGAGCATTGGGAATATCTCGGCTCGCGTTCGACCCGGGTCCTGACAGAGCGTTCGCAACCTTGCCCGGAATGCTCATCCATGATACCAGCGCTCTATCCCAACCCCCCGATGCTTCTTTCTCCACAGATCTCCACATATACCAAATGTCATCCAGTGAGTATGTTTGAATAAACTTTTCGAGTAGCCGGATGGAGAAGCGAGACAGCGGAGGTGTAGTGAGCAGAGCTAATCCGTTCGACACCAAAGGCCACGTAACAGCGCTTGTTTGATCACTGGCAGCATCCTTGGATGGGATAAAATATAATTCGCATAGACTGGTTTCATCGGCCCATACGGGGTATACGTGGGCTAGGATTGTGGACTGGAGTGTGCCGAGTTGACGTAGGTTGGGAGAAGCCACTCGTAGCACCTTGGAAGTCGTCGGTACAGAGACCCCCAGAGATACGAGAGGAGCGACAAGTAGCGATTCGAGTTCTTCCAGAGATGGTACTGGCTGACGGAGACGAGAGATCACATCCTGGATGGTGGTCATCACGAGCAGGCCAGGATTCAATTTCACATCGGTGCAAATACGCACAAGCACTCCTGGGCTGGCAACAAAGACGGCGGCCGCAACTGAACACAAACCTTCCCTCCAATACTCTACCGCGTTCACACTATACAATCGCTCGAAGCACTGGTTCCAACAAAAGCTCGTACTCAAAAGCTAGCTCAAACTTTTTATTTGAGAGCTCTATACTGCGCTCAAGCCCCGATATTCGAATTCTTCAACTATATGCCCATCACCAACACCCTCACTCTTGGCGCACGTTTTTGCACGAAACACACCATTCGCATCCGAAATAAGGTTTCAAAACCCCACGCCAGTGCCCATGGAAGTACGGCTACCCCAGAGATTCTATCTCGAATATTCATTTATGCGATCTCCTGTTATTGTCGCCTGTATAGAATAAATAGGGCTTGGAAGAAAAAATCCCTGCTCATTATCACAGCGGTGTGCTCTCGGTGGCGATCGACCGCCATCCGGACCAGCACTTTATGGACTCACATCAACCTCCAAATGCGCTGGAATCTCGATCCTCAGGGTTCCGACGCGGCACTCGGGCCTACGTGGGTAGAACGTTCGGGTAGTGTCCCTATTCACATTCACCTTGGCCGGTCGGTGGAAACAGAGGATGTAACTGGAAGCGTGATATCTCAGATCGAACAAGTCCTACCTCCACATGCCACTCGCATCACGTCACTCGATTTCCCGTACTGGTCATCCTTTACTCTTATGAATGCGATATTCAAGCTCTGCGATTCACAGGGAGTGCAGACTTTGAAGTCACTTGGTCTAGATATTCCTTGGGTTACATCCAAACGATCCTGTGGTCTATCCAGGCTTTGAGAGGACTCGTCAATTTGAAGTTGCGCTCCATGCATGCCAGTATACTAAAAATGGATGATCTAGCTCGGGTTATGCCCAATAGCCCGGGACTACGGCTAATCGAGCTGTTCAAGTTACGTATCGAGCAAGGTTCCAATCATTACCTCCCGATATTCAATCTCCCTGATTTGCGGGTCCTTTCCCTCCGTGAGATCAGCTCCAAAGCCCTTACTCTACTCCTCTCGTTAGCCTCGCCTGACAACTATGGGCTTCATTTCGAAATTGAGTTCTACGACTCACCAATGGACGTCGTGGATAGTATCACCTTATTCATGTCGAATATACACATTGTATCTATTGTGCTGTGGGACGTAAAAGCTCGCAGCGTCTCTCTGATTGAACCCTATTTCTCTTCGTTGACATTACTTCGCAATTTGATTTTGAGCGCAATATATGACCGTGATGCAGCAGATTTAACAAACATGCTGGAACCCTTGATGATATCTTCGCCTGATGGTCAAGTTCCTCGACTTCCTGCTCTTAAAGTCTTGGTTCTGGCTGTTTTGCCCTTTACAATCACTCGCAAGATAAAATCAAGGAATTCATTCAGATTCACTCGCTGCGTGCTCTAGGACTTTCTCGAGGTGCTGTTCCATCTGCCTGAGCTTATGGTAGGACGAAAGAAGCCCCCGTCGCGGTAATTAGCCGTTGGGCAGAGTCTCACGGGGTTTCAGATATACTAGGCGCTCGCGGGAGCACTATTTTGGGTAGTGGGTTAAGTGAGAGACTCAGGAACAGATTGCTGGGCATGGTTCAATGAGGATAGCTTCACACAACCCTAGTTTACTCGGATGCACGATATAATGTGCGAGCCCGAGTCATTTCTATGGACAAATCTACTCTGCGGCAAATAAAAACGGGCTTTATAAGAAGCTTCACAGGAACTTGTGGGCCTGTAAAATAGCAATAATGACGAGATTATGCTGCGATAAGTGCATATTCTACGCTCGCGCACACAGGAGTGCCTTCAAATACGATTAAGCCGACATAAATGCGACATAAAATCTAAATAAATCTTCGCATGCACACTTTCATCACCTGCTCGCCCACAAGTATTTTTATGTTTGTGCTATTTTCGATCTTAAACATACAGGCGGTCTGTGCACACCGTTCAACTTACTCTTTTCTACCGCCCCCACCTCGATAATTGATCTCGGCAAATCGGGATCCCCTATTTCGCATTTGGATACTAGTTGGACAGGATCCTGTATAGGGGTATTGACCCAACTCTCGTACCACCCAATAGCCAAATACTAAAGCTCTCATAGATAGACCCGTTGAGGACGTCAAGCGTAGCGTCCCCGTCTAATGGGTTTGAGGTATCGTTTTTTGCCTTGTTAGACTTCCCGCTAAGCTCCCTGTTATTCACCACTCGTTGCCGTGCAGCTCATTTTGCGGTTACTCGACACGATCAACCTTCAGCCTTCTCAACGGGACCTACATCGACCTGTTTCTATCTCTCCGTGCAAGCAGCCGAACCGAAGTTGGCTCCAATGATGACAGTACTCTCTTTGGTTCCGTCTAGCGTTTATTGGCTGCGCCAAGGTGTAACGAGCGGATACAACACTGGTAGCATTTACGAGACATAATACCGTAATCCTCGCTATTTTCCCCCCATAAAATACCTATTATTGTGTTTGGATAGTTCCGATATAATGTGCGAGTTATTGTTATTTTATGGACCAACGAGTTCCTGTGAAGGAAACGAAAGCATGACGCTATCACGATAATATTAAAAAATAGCTCATGCGAAGATGTCGACTCGACCATTTACGATAGGGAACGTATAGATACCGATCTGGTTAAACAAAGATGTTGCAACGGCGATGACACCGTTACTCCTGTGCCCCACCCGCTACCACGCCGAACTACGTAACTGCCTGATAGGGGCATACTAGGTTTATGTATCTGGTTCTCGGGATTTTGACCCCGTGATTCCTGTCCCCCCTTAAAGTATACTCGCGCGCTCACGACCTGACCCAACACACTAGATATTTCCTCTCATTAACTCAGGCAAATCCGCCGGAGATCCCAAGCGCTCAAGAGCGAGCTAGGCGATCCGTAGAATCAAAATTGGTCATGAGTGTGGCTCATGACTGATCTGGATTCTACGGATCGCGATGAGTGCTCGGGATCTCCGAGGGATTCGGCTGAGATTTACTTTTGGTCCAGCGACCGGATTTCCTCTGACCGGGGCCACCCGTTTCAAATTCCAGCGGTGCGTTGTCTTACGCTGGCTCATAGCCCCTCTATCAGGTATAGCTTGCCGAGCCTACTTGATTCAAAATTGTCTCGAGGAAAACACGTTGTGAAACATGCGACCCTCGAGCTGTATCACAGCCACATTCAAAGTGTAGGACACCAACCACCGGCTAGCGCTTAAAACTCTGAGCCCGGCCAATGTGCTACTGATTCGACCTCGTAACCCAACTGTTACGACTATTATTCAGCTCCTTGGACCATGAACTCACTCCGAGACTTTCAGTTCCGTTTACCACGAGTCTGGGAACGCAAAGACGTTGCAGGTAGCTCTCTAGCTGCCTCAAGTCTTCTCTCAGGTCGCTTACTTGCCTGGGCCGGGTCAAACGATCGCGAACGCTGCTTGGATATGAGGTTTCACGGACAGTGGGGCAACGAGAATTGCAGAGTAATGCAGTGGTATAAGTCTCAAAAAGTATCAAGCACCACATTCCGATCTATTGAACATCGTCATTGCATACAAGGTCCATTCTATCACGAGTATCTGTTTCTTAAACTCAGTGATGGGGCAGTGTGCCGAGTAGAGCGTCTGGGAGAAGGCTCGCGAACCGACGCCATTAGATACTTTGGGTGCAAGTCGTACGATCTTATCCAGTGGTTCCCTAAAGACAAGTATTCACTCGCTGCCACGGACTCTAATCTCATTGCTGAGATTGACCTTGGACGAAATTTTGACATGCTTCATGTCCTTGCTATATGCCATGCGATGCACAACATCAAGTCATGCAGCGTTTATACTCTGCAACGTTGGAATTGTTATTTTTTATGCCTGACTATTCTCGCTGTACTCACTCGGCGTGTGGCAAACTGGGAGACTGGTCTAGCCGGCCACATTTGGGATTCTTGTCTCGAATCTGTTGTGGACAAATTGTCAAGCCTTTCGCCAGAAGCCGCTGCAAACGAACACGTCATGCTGAGGCTGTGCGCAGCACTAGATCCAGACAATCCTCGTGCAGCAGACCCCGTCTTCCAGGTGCTGCGACAGTGCTTGACTATGAACAGTGACTGCCTCGCAGCATATAACATAGCTATATCCCGTACATTATGGATGACCTCTTGGGATCATCCCCTGTCTCAAAGTCTTGATAGTGTGATAGTACCCGCGACTGATTTACTGCTGAAAGGTCAAAGTCGCTGTGCTCGTGGCCTCCAAGAAATTGATACTATGGCTGGTAATCGGGCGGTTGGAATGATTTTGGAAAACGAACGTCTTGCAAATTTGTACGTTGCTGCGTGCGGTAAATACTTTAGTTGGCTTCTCGAACACACTACAAGTGGATACGAGTCCCTACGGCGCTTGAGACAGTTTGAACGCCCTGTATCTTTGCCTCTGAGAGTTCTTTGCTTCCCTATTGGCATTCTCCGTGCGTTGCTCTTCCCTTCTGGCGTTATCTCAATATTAGAAGTAGGCGATCGTGACGAGTCACTATGTACGTTTTGCTCAACCGATGTAGAACAATTCATATTCATATCACTTTGCAGGGGAATATCTGAGACGTGCCACAGATAGCATACCCTTCACTACCCTCAGCGCATTTTGCGCCTCGTTCATGTTGCACAACTTAGCAAAACTTGATGAGGAAGAAGGGGACTTCCATGCAGTCTCCTATATGGGTGAAAAGGAGAAACACATCCCCTCTACTTATATATCGGCTGTCATGGATGCGGTAGACGCCGATATGCAATCTGATCATGTGGATCTGCAAGTACTATTAGGACAGGTTATCACCAAGTATGACTTCATAGAACTCCAAAGCATGCTTATTGCCCCGGGTTTGGCCTCCAGCCTTAGTAATGCGCTGGAGAAGCGTCAGCCACGTTTGACGATACATGTTTTGTCAGAAGTATGCACCTTAGCTCTAAATCTTGGTTTATTACCCCCTTTTTGACAAAACTTTGTTTGAACAAATAGGACGTCGGAAAGGATCACAAAAGAGTAGCAAATATTCAAATGGTTACCAAGTTCCAGACCGTTGGAGAATTTCAGAGATATTATATCAAACAACGTATTGATGACCATGCCCGGCGAGTCGAGCGGCATCAGCTGGCTTCCGCTTCACTTGTATCCCAGGACATACAGAGGACAATGCAGGACATATGGAAAGCTTGTAGAGTAAGTCTCGCAGTGCGCTGTTTATTCTATGTCAAACATTGCACAACTCAACGCTCCGCCTGCTACAGTTCAAAGTCTTTTAAAACTGTACCATTCTAGCGGTGGACTTCTCCTTGCCGATCAGCTGTATTCGACTTTTTGAACTAATGCTAGCGATAATCAGGAATATCGAGAGGACATATAGCTAATCGCATAAATTCTTGAAGAAACTAACCAGTGCTAGGTCGTCCATATTGGGTGGCCTATGGGCTGGAATAGCACTAGACAAGGTCTAATGTTTTTACTATCGCATAAGCTAGGACTTTCTATTATAGGAAGCACGCAAATATATCCTTTAGTAATGAAGTAAATTCCATAATAAATGCGGTCAAGATTCCCTCTTTAAACGGTAAACGCCTTGCGCATATATCATCATGTCAGATAAAGGTACGGAAAGTCAGTAAGAAACAACATAGTGACATCCGGTCGGAAATACACGAGATTTTGATATACGCCATCCCAGATTCTCCAACTTCCCCAAGAGGCGAATCAGAAGCGTATCAGATACGGTCTATCCAACCGCCCGGGTTAAATGGTTTCCGGACGCTTATATAGACCCACTTGGGTGCGTTACGTCAGAAAAACCGTTTCACGCGGGATTTCCGGACGTCTACATCTTACAGAGGCGTATAAATAGGCATATGGTTCGAGTTACCCCATTACTTTCACTCGTTCTCATAACGGGATGTTCACCATGCCGCTCTCGTACCCTCAGGTAGCCATCTAACTCGCACCCCAAGTCTGGGTTTTATACGGAGCGACGGCGACCAAATGCAGGGATCATATTGGTGTAACAGCGTCCCGCTTCTGTCCCCTATCGTCAGAGAAGTATCTTCCGCAGCAGCTTTCCTCTCGGTTTGGAGTTTGGGTTACATCATTTTGGATTAGGCGGGCATGAGAGGGAAAGCCTGACAAATCGGCACGCTAGTAAACTCGACTGTGAGTGCTAGATCCGGGGTTGTCGGACGTTTTCAACAATCAGCTGCCACATATAGTTCCTTGGCCTCGGAAAGCGCGACCGCTGCGGAAGCCTTCCACTGTAGGAAGTGTCAGGACCCAATCAAGGTCCCTTGGACTTCTGGCTCCTCATTTGACGCCCTTTGTGGACGTCAGGGGTGTCCCGCCCAGAAATAAGTCCAATCACGTCCATTCCTGCGGGCCAAGGCCTAGATTTGAGGGGATCTTTTTGGACTACTCGGGACACCTAGGCGCCGATTGAGGTCCCTCGGCTCTGGTTGCCCGATGAAGTCCCTCGGCTCCGGCTGTTCGATGAAGTCCGTGCTGATGTCAAATGAAAGATGTATAGGAATAAAATAGCGACTAGAAATACATGGGTCAAAGAATCAAATGGCACTCAAAATATGCAAGAGATAAGCGGCAATGTTGTCTGATTAGCATAGAGAAAGATCATGTGTGTTCAATCAAACCGGGGAAAAGAAGAACGAATCTCAGCCAATAAACAAAAGCATCGGCTGAGAATGAAGAACAGAGAACCGATAACACGATACAAAAAAGTACCAAAGAGGAATAAGAATAACGAATAATGTATGCTTCCAGGCAAGCACCGGTACTTTAGTATAACTCGGGATTCAGTTCGGGGTCGGGAATTCCATCGTCATTGTTGAATTGGGTCCGTGCCCCCCTACTCCTGTCTATAATGGCCCATGTGTTTCGGCCACCAACCTTAATCCTGCCCACGCCGGCGTGTATTGTACCAAGATTGATGATATGAGCGGTTTCAAGTCGGTTGTATGTGACAATGGGATTCTCGGGCAACGCCGCATCCAGGCCATTTGTGTTACATTCTTCAACGAGGGCGAGCAGATGCGGATTCCGAGATTCGATGCTGCACCGAGTTTAGCGTGTAGTTATTGCAGTAGATATTAATCGGTACGTACGGTTGGGTTTGCTTGTACTCCACATAGAATATATCCTTGACTCGCCCATAATGTATCACACGATTTGGTTGATATCTAGCACGTCGCGCGCGGTAGTTCGCGTCCGGCAATAGCTCGTACTACGCAGAATTGGTTTGTTAATATTTGCGAGAGCGGTGAGAGTAGACATTTCCGAGTACGCACCCGTACAAACGAGTTATCGCGAGCAATCGAGGAGTTCTGGATCAGACGGGCTGCGCGAATCCGGTCGCCCATACTTGCCATGCGAAACCGGCCGTAACGAACAAGCGTGTCCCAATCAATCTTGTCGTGCAGCTCCTGATATGTGACCCGACGTTCCATCTCCTCAACAACTCCGAAGTACCGGGTAAATCTTCTTTTGAGTTGATCACTGGCGCGATACGGCCGATTGACCGGCTGGCCAAGTATGTAGCCGTGGTCTGCAACGTGTCCACAAATTGGAATTAAGATACAAAAAGATCACTCACTTGCGTCGTAGACCACCTCTTTTGTAGATATGATTTCCCCCTCCTGGATTCCTAACCGGGTATTTGGTCGTACGAGCGAGGGCATGTCATGTATCTGGGCGACGATTTGCATTTGCGCACGTCGTCTGATGAAGTTGTCAAGATATTCATACGGTCGAACCCGGTTCATAAGAGCCGGCCTGAGCAAGTAACCACAGAATCGCTCCATGACAAAAGACCAGGTAGCTGAAAGCGGGCCGGTCCGACGAATGTAATAGGTGATGTGTAGGAGCGCATGGATTGTGAGCACGCAAGCCGGAAGTCGATCGTGGTCGTACCGGTAGTAGAGTCTGTTCACATTAATACGATGAACTAGAGATAAATGACAGATTGCTCACCTCTCGTATTCTTGGACCCATTCCCGGATTTTCACCTCAAGTTCATCCACTTCCGCGAGCGAAATTTCGAGCTCCAGGCACCAGACTATTATCTCACGCATCGCTAGATAATGCCTGATATGGTAAATGTAAGCGGGTAATCACCTGGAGTACGAAAACTAAACTCACTCGTAGTACTCGTTAGGTAGCACCCCGTTGAGCAGGATAGGCCCGAGATGCGTGAACCAAAACGAATGGGCTTCAGCCTTGTACAGGCCGAAGTCTTTATCAATATTGGGTATCGTACCGACGAACTGCGCCGGTATGGTCTTGGTCGCGGCTGCTGTCCGTTCCCCGATCGACTTCCACACGTCCCGACCGACAATGTAGGGCTCATCACCCTCCATGATCCACTTGAACGTCCCTTTCCAGTGATTGATCATATTGGGGACCAAGTTCTCGAATATGAGATGCATCATTTCGTACGGTGCGCAACTCGAAAGATCGATACTTTGAAGGTTCGCGAGAACTGGCTTCCCGTGTAGGCCGCACTCTTGCGAGAGCCGGGTGCGTTCTGCAGATTCCGGTAACCTAGAGAGCCGCTCGTAGTAATGCAGAAAGCTGTCGTGTGTGCGAATGAATAACTCATCGGGGGATATAACCCGAACGTCCTCATCCTCAGGGGGTTTAGGGGGGGTTAGAGGAACATAATACGTTACCGTCTGACCATGGTATGGTTCACCTGGTATAAAGCAGGTCCGACATGGGGTTATGGCATTATGCCCTCTGAGCATGAGTAGCTTAGAAATCGCAGGAATGTCGCCAAAAAGAATAATAAGAAATGCTCGCAGTTTGAATGGAATAACATCACCCAGGAGGGCATCTTCACCGATCGCTACTTTGACCGCGTCTACACCTTCAGCAAGCTCCAAAAGCTCCTCGACAAGTGGGAAAAGAAAAGAGTTTATGTCCTTGCACTCCTTAGGCCCGGGGATTACTCCAACGCAGATGATGTTTTCGAGCCGAGTGCGAACCGACGTATGGAGGTTATAGTTGAGGAGGATCAGTGGCCATGCAGCCGATGTCCCCTTGTGCCGTCGTCGCTTGAACATAGAAAAACCGTCAGTCCCCAGTCCGAGTGCAATATCATCAGGACTGTCGAAATACCGATAGTCACTGTCCGGTTTAGCTTGAGTTTGCCGTAGCGTCCGGTAAATCTCGCCGTCGAGAACGTCCGAGATCAAGTCGGGATGAGCGGCCCGATGCGCTTCGTGCTTGGCACGGTGCTTCATGTCCTTGATTGACTGCGCATTCTGGAATAGGCCGATCAGTTGCGGAATGAGAGGAGTATATGTGAAAGTACGACGGGGCTTTCCGTTGTTAAACCGAGCATTGCCGCAGTGAGGACAAGCCTCTAGATCCCGGTGCTTGCCAGCATAACATATGCACGATTCCACGCAACAGTCATACAAGCGAGACTCCAAGCCTGAGAGAATCTTGAGACGGCGCCAAGCAACAAAATCGCTTGGTAGTCCAAGCTCCTCGCAAGCGTGTAGTCGTAGGTCGTCGTAAGTTGTCCGTGAGAAGTGCGAGCGTAGACGAGCGGCCAGAAACTTGAGGGTCTTACGATCTGTATCGGTCAAGTCGCGATTGACTGAAAATGCATGTTATCTTTGGGTAGTAGTAATCGAATCGGATAATACTCACACATCTCGATCCATTCCTCGAAGGCAATGTCCCCCATGTGCTCCCGTAAATATGCCCACAGTTCCTCGTCATTCATTTCCCGCTCGTTGTCCACGTCTTGACCTAGTGGCCCATCATATTCGTGAAACTCGGGATCTTGTTCCTCGCTGCCCACAGAAGAGTTGTCGACGTCGATATCGGCTAGTTCAAAGTCCTCCAGTTCGTCTTCGCTCTGCCAGTCCTCTACAATTACTGGAGGATTCCGGTATGCTCCTGGCGCTGGATGGGGTATAACTAGCAGAAGGAAGCGTCAGCGTATTTTTTTTCAAGAGGAAGCAGGCAGTCTGCAAACTCACCTGGAGGAGGCACAAACAAATTGTCAACATCAGGCTCATCCGGCTCGCCCTCGCCCTCCAAATCCATCTCATTCTCTGTGGTAAAGTCGGTGAGTTAGCCATTATCGAGCCGCTTTTAATGCACTTACCGATATCTTCATCATCGATCGCGACTTGACGTGCAAGGTCGATGCCGCGCCGGGCGGGGTTTGGATTGTCTGGAGGAAGCTCGAATTCACCTGGAGCAGGACCGTCAAGGGCGTGGCCGTTGTTGTCCAGAGCTACGTTGAGTTCAATGACAGGGCCATCTTCATCAGGGGCTATACCATCTCCATCGCCTCCAGGGGCTAGGTGAAGCGGTAGGTTCGCATCTCGTTGGGCTCGGGCGGCAGCGATGCGAGCAACAAGTCGAGCTCGAACCTCAGCTCTGTGGGCGCGGACCTCCCGGTCGGTCTCAAAGTTTTCGAGACAGCAGGGGCACACTGGCATGTTGGACAAGTGTCGTATGTGTCAATACTGGGAGGGGCATCTTAAGAGATGCAGTCGGGGGCAGGTGCATGTCGATCAATCTTGGTGTGTACCCTGGGCGCTTGGTGAATTGGACACCGGACCAACCACCAGCACCAGCGTGTTGTCTGCTTTAATCCGCCCCTCCCACCTTCTAAACTATGCGTTTGGTCCCTGCAACCCAAGATCGTAAGTACATCCCAAAAATACCGGCACGAACGCTCACTTAGGAACCAAAGTCTCCTCGATTCACGGCACGGCACTGGAAATATTAGTCAAAGTACGTATTCTCCGTATCCACTTCAGCCGCGTTCAACATCAGCTCACACGATGCACTTGCTTAGGGTGCATTTCTAATCTATTTTATTGTCTGAATGCAGCAGGCTGGCAGTGTGCGTTGTGATCAGCAAGGCGCTGAAACAACGGTCCCGCACCCGTCGAGACCGTTATGACGTCCAGGTAAGCCTCGTGTGCTCTAAGATAACTGCTGAGAACTCTAATTTTAGCCAAAATCGCTCCCCTCCGCCCAGTTAATTCATTATCCGGGCTAACCTTGAGGCGTATGGTGCGACAGGGTAGCCTCATGTTAGGTGATAGAAAATACTCGCGCAGATTCGCTCCCCAACCCACCGATTCCCCCCTCACCCTCCTCTCATTTTACATTCCTTCTGCGAACGATCGACCTTGGCCTTTGTCAACTAGGTCATCAACATCTACACATCTGAAGCTTTAGTTCTACTCTTCATCACAATCGACTCTACCCGGAAACGCACTCGATAGAAACAGGGTGCGTGCATTTTTAACCCGTATTATGTCTAGCATACTGATCTGTATCTCGACAAATACAGATGTTTTATGCGGGTGCTCTCGGCAATTTACCTGCCGAGGCATCAAGCCCGATAACTTGCATGTCATGGGGATTGGAAAGCGCGGGAACCAGGTAAGCGTGCATATTGGATGTCTCATGACATTGTAACCTTTTCTCTTAAGGTCAATGTCATCGACTTCAGTCTGGCCAAGAAGTACCGCGATCCGAAGACCCATCTCCACATCCTGTACAGGGAGAACAAGAACCTGACTGGGGCTTGTGCTGGGCGTTAGGGAGTGGTGTGTGATTTATGATGCAATCCTGTTCTATACTAATGGGGTTTTTATGGGACACTAGGTCGTGACAACTTGTGTGCCCCACGTTCCCTCGATCAAGGATGGTGTCGGTCGCCTCGACCGCCTCGACACCATGTCGTCCTCTGACGCCCTTGGTACGCACTTAATCATGCCATGCACTGACTCTTAAACCTAGTTTCCCATTTACATACTGGTCAAACCCGTTGTTCTTTCTATACACGATTGTTCGAATCCAGACACTTTGCTTGTCCTTTTGAATCTGCATGTACCTTAGATACTTGCAACACACTACACTCATTTACATAAAAGCCGCCAAGATTTAAGTATCCAAGCGACAAAAACACACTTTCCCGCCCACCAGAATATGGACGTCTGAGAGATCCTGCCCAAGATCGGTCCGCCTGATCGGGAAACCGATGTCAAACATTGGGCGCTGCTAGTACACTGAGGCTGGACCCTTTCGCCGGGGACCCTTTCGTCTGTTGGACCTGTTTCAAGTCCTTTTCGTTCTCATATTTAGCAAGTTTTGCCTGTGTTCGTTCGCTACCTCCCCCCCTACACTGTTGATTTTTGCTTAACCAATGTCCGAGAGCCAGTTTGCACTGCTGAGGCAAGCCATAGCGGCTCAAAGTAAGTCTTCCGGTTCTCCGTGCGTATATGAGCCCTGGCGCTAACTGTTGTGTTCATCTAGCCGGCCATGAAATCGTCAAATCAAACGGGCAGTGGACCTTGAAGCGAGTGAACAAGACTGTCCCCGGTCTTGCTCCTGCCCGACCTATTAAGATCAAGGTTGGCCCTAAGCCCAAAGGCTCGCCCGGGAGGGGCGAAAAATGGGGATACAACCTGCAAGTAAAACTTGGACTAAACGATGAGGATTATGACTTGTTATACGTGCGTATCTACTATCTCTCTTTATTCTTCTTACAGTAACATTCCTATCTTGTAGGATAATCACAAGACTATTATCTGCCACACGTTTGGAATCGACACGGCCCAGCCCATCTCGAAACAGCCCAAGGCATCTCTTCGTGATGCTATACAAACGGTGTGTATTCAAAATCAAGCTTACATATTTTAGCTAACACATCTTCTAGGTGTATTCGATCCACACGGAGTTGGAAGCATTCCGCAAGCTGAGGGACTGGGCCTCAATGGCATTCTTCAATGTCATCCTCCGTCGGAAGGCCTGCCAGTACCAGAAGAAATACGGGAGTCCGACCAAAATCAAGGCCCGGAAGCGACGCGCAAAACCTACCACACACAACAAGGAAACCGAGGCGTCCGTGCACACAAACCAGGCGGCCACGATCGGTGACCAGGCAGCCACGATTAGCAACCAGGCGGCCACAATTGGCGACCAGATGGTCACAACTGGCAACCAGACGGCCGCAATTGGTGACCAGGCGGCCACGATTGGCAACCAGGCAGCCACGATTGGCAACCAGGCGGCCGCAATTGGCGACCAGGCGGCCACGATTGCAGCTGGCACTCAAGCAGACTCAGTGGCCGATGCACAGGCGGCAAATGCGGCCGATGACCTCCACGTACCTAGTTCAACCAACCCTTTGGCCCATGCTACACAAGACGGCAACAACAAGGAATCTGGGGAGTACATTGACCTCGACAACATCGACAGCGACCTGGACGATGAAGACGAGGATTGCGACACTGCTCGCCGTGATACTACAATGTGCGATTCGTCAAACATGCGCATCGACCCAAACAAGTCAGTGAGCATGTTCTTCGACCCGAACCCAGGTATGTTATGTTTTACACACGCATATATGCACTTACCCAAACTGTTTGTTTAGCTGAGTCCGAAGAAGAAGATGACGATGACGGAGGGGTAATCGATTTATCTCGAGCGGCCAGTGAACCGCTCCCAGCTCGGCAAACTGAACCCCACAGCTCGTCAACTCGTGCTTCGGCCCCACCAGAAGCAACTAGGTGGTTGAACCCCGCCACCTCAGGCTCTCAGGTTACGAGCAAGAGTCCCGCCCCGTCTATTAACCCTGCTTCTCATATCTCGCCGACTCGCGCGCCTACCCCTGATTCAACACCCAGTATCCCCCATGCGGTAGCTCGTGCTGCAGCCCGTACTTTGCCCTCCGATACGACTTCTGGCGCAACCTCTGATTCAGCCCCCGATGCGGCTCCTGATTCAGCTCCTATTGCGACTTCCAACACAACCAATCCCAATGTCGCCACTGCCGAAACCGCTGGCACTGGCCGTGCTCCAGCTCCCGCTACGACTCCTGTACCCGCGCCGTTTGCTACGCACTCCGGGACTGACGGAAGCGTCGTGTGGCGTGGTTTGGTTATCACTGCCAAAGTGCTCAGCCAACTTCGCATACTTGCAAAGCGCCAGTTTGATGGTGAGATGGTGCGGGTCCCACCTATGTACCAAGATCTTGTCGACATCCTATCTGTTGACCCCGATTACGATCCATCCAGCGACCCCCACCCCCCTGCCAAGTCAAGCATTCCCACTCCATCGCCCGCTACGAAAGTACGTGCAAAGCCGAACTCGCGGCCTGAATCCATGCCCAACGCCAAACACAAGGCCGAACCTGAACCCGAGCGTAGCATTAGCGAAGACGCTGTTTCGACCATGACTGGGGACCAGGCGCCAACAACCTCGGGTAAGAAGAAACAAGCCAGCAAGAGCAAGGCGACTGGGGCTGGAAAGGCAACCAAGGCAAAAAAGGCTGCAGCAATCCAGGAAAACGGGGTCGCCGTCGCTGAAGTGGGAACGGGCAAGGGCAAGGAAGTGGCAGAAGGGGAGCATGCAGCTGGCGTGGGTGTTATTGTAACCGAACCGCTGAACAAGAAACCCCCGCAGGTGTCATGAGTCGCGCACATGACCTCTATCTTTTCTCGTGGCTTACACGCTGTATAAGCCACTCACTTCTTTTCTTCCCCTTAGTAAGGCTGATTGGCGTATTAACTAAGCCTCCACATGGACGCTTACTGATCAAAGCTATTTGTAGCACGCATACAGTCTTCTTGGACTATTCTTAGCTACGCTCTACTTTTAGACACACACTCTTTTAGAAACACGTACTATCTTTAGCTCATGTATTATTGGAACTGTACGCACAGACCATGTACCCATGAGTATAAATACTCGGTGTGCAAGCTGCTCCAAGACCAGCTTGCTCTACCTCGTCGATCTCCCCTTAAGGGTGATAACTACTAAGAGATACATAAGACTTACATACTTAAGACTCACTATCGGTACTCGGTCCTATTAACTTAGGTACTAAGTACATTTAACTTGCAAGCCACGAGTCCTTCACAGTCTCCGCTGGAGACGGGTGCCTTCGACGTCCTACTCGCTAGACGAGCAGAGGACTATACTCCTAAGACTAAGAGGCTCGACACCCTACACAGGGCTGTCGTCGACGCTTCCACACTCGACTACATCTACGAACAGCCACAGGAGGCTGCCACGCATCAGGCTAAGATCCGACGCCGACGCCGTCGTATCCAGAACAGAAAGTAAACACCCTTAGAAACGAGGGTTGTGACATTGTAGAGCAAGCTTCACACTGATCCGTGGCTATGTCTCAACGATCCTCATCAAGAGTAACCAGAAGCCAATCGGCTCAAGGAGAACCACTAGTGCCACCGGTAGATAACCCTGACCGGCCGTCGGTATCTAGATCAGACAACGCAACATCCCTATCCGCCTTAAGGGAACAAGTACTACAAATGACTACAGAAGCAACCGATGCTATTCACGCTCGAGTGAGCATACCAGGGTCATACGCAGACCCAGATGAAACTATTCAGGCCGAACCTACCATTATAGTGGGCGAAGGGAACCCAAACGAGTCAACTGCGACAGCAGCTGACATTATTGGTGGAAGATCTATACCAAGAACCACTGTGGAATCAGTGTCAGATCCTGAGGAATCCCGACTCTCCGAAGATATGGGTCGAACCCCAGATGCTACAGAACCCGTAGTATCACAAGAAGAAACAGTACAAACAACAGGACCCGAACACTTTTGGAATGCCAGGGCTAGCATATCCCCAGGAAGAATAATCTCTGTAAGAAGAAGAGTACCAATGGATCCCACGGCAGGGATAGAAGACCAAACTGACCCAGTACCACCTTATGCACCAAACCCTTTGGAATTACCCACTGGGAGGTATGGTCCTACAAACATTCCAAGGGAAGAAAGACACCTATACTCGGCACACCCTCTGACAGGAGTAAGAACCCGGTCTCAGGCATCAAATGCCATTGAAGCGCCCATACCACAAAGACCCATACAAGTAACGGAACAAATAGAAGCTCCTCCCCAAATTAGGATTGAGGAAAGACCAGCAAACCCTACACCACCTAGACCTCACTCGTCATCACCAGCACCTGAAGACGCACCACCAGAAGGGAACGAAGACGAATATGAAAGACTACTTAACGGACCCATAGAGGACATCAGAAGAGCAGCAGCAAGGGATCCCACATTAGGATTCTTCTTCAGGGTACTAGATGATATCAAGGATCAACTCCTTGAAGGAATCACTGCTCAAATACAGGTACAAGAGAACCGACAGGATACAGGGGTACAAACACTCAACACCACCCTACAACAAATGACCAATTCTATCTCCAAACTGGAAGCGTCCACCGGCAACATTAGGCAGCAAGTAGAGAGTGCAGCCCAGAATGCATGGACGGCAGCAAATAGCTCTCAACTAGGAGTCAACGAACAAATAAAGGCCCAGAATGCCATCGACAAACTCAGCCAACAAATGGATACTATAGTCGTAGCCATGGGAGCTATGGGTAAACAAGTATCTGCCGCCCTGAATAAACAAGAGGAAGCCATCAAGAAACTTAAGACCAATACGGAAACCCTTCAAGAAACATTACAAGTAGTAGAAGAAAGGGTCTCAAATATTGATATCATGGACCAACACCATCAATGGGAACCAGAAGCCGAGTCTTCTAGGGCACAAGCCCCAAAGAGACCCAAGGGACTATTCCCAGGGGATAATCCCCCAGGACCCCCTTCGGGACCGCCATCAAGAGGAAATACACCTCCTCCTAGAATTCCAAAGTCCCCAAAAAAGGAAGAAAAAACCAAAGACGAAATCCCAAAAGGGGCTAGAGCCAAGAAGCCTGAAGCCTTTAATGGGAAAAGAGGACAGGAGGCAGAAATCTTCCTCATGAAAATGGAAATCTACTTCAACGACTATGGTACTGCCTTCGACAACAACCGGAAAATGGCTACCTTCCTTACCAATATGGGAGAAGGAGAAGCAGCCAAATGGGCCAAGCCCCTACTCAGGAAAATCCTTGACGAAGAACCACACGAATACCTTTCAAACTGGAATGCCCTGAAAAATGCCTTCCTTCTCGCCTTCTCAGATCCCATGAAAAAGGAAAGAGCAATTCAGAACATTCATAAACTCCAACAAACAGGATTGGCACAACACTATGTCACTGCCTTCCGCACCCTCATGCAGGAATTAGACTGGGACGAACATGCCTTTATAGATGTCTTTAAAAAGGGCCTCAAGAATAACGTCCAACAGGAACTACTAAAGGCAACCATTACCCAAGATACAGCTACATTCTCCCTAGAGAAATGGATGGAAGTCTCCATTAGGATAGACGACCTTCTATTTACTGGAAGAAGTCTAAGAGATAATGGCCCCTCAGGAAATCAAGACAGGAAATTCCAACCAAGAACGACCAGGGCCAAAGCAGGAATAGTGCCGTCCGAAGTCATCCAAAAGAGAAGAGAAGAAGGAAGATGCATCAAATGTGGAAGAATGGGACACCGCATGAGAGAATGCAAATTCAAGGAATGGCAACAAGAAACTCAAGCTGTCAAAGGAAAGGAAGCGAAGATTGAAGAAGTAAAGGAAGAAGAGAAATCCTCTGACTCGGAGTCGGAAAACTAGAACAGCAGGCTGAGTCCATGTCAGTACCTGCCCAGAAACCCTTGACCAAGAATCAGAAAAGAAAGAAACGTGTATTATACCTAAAGAAATCCGAACAAACTGCGTCTATCTTTACAATGGTCAAGGGAATCATGGACCCCATCCCCACTCTAGTCGACTCTGGATCCTCAAAAAACTTCTTAGATATTAACTTTGCCAAAAACAACAACATTCCTTTGACACCCTTAGTCAACCCACGAACCGTGATCGCCATAGATGGGAAAGAACTTCCAAACAAAATAAAAAATAAAACTACACTGGAAGTAGAAATTGAAGGCTGGACCTTTGATGTAACCTTCTTCGTAATGGACCTAGGGGATACCGACATGATCCTAGGCTTAGATTGGCTACAAGAGGCAGATCCAGATATAAACTGGAAAACCCTAGAAATTTCATGGAAAGGAAGACCCCTTACTGCCAAAGCTGGAAAAGAGATACCCGCTATACCAGAAGAATTCATGGAATTCATCGATGTCTTTAGCGAAGAACTCTTCAAGAAGCTCCCAGAACACCGGCCTTTTGATTGCAACATAGACTTCGTGGAAGGATCAGATCTCCCGAAACCGGCAAAAGTATATCCCCTCTCACCAATCGAAAGCAGAACGATAAAGGAATTTATTGATCAAGAACTGGCTGACGGAAAAATCCGGCCTAGTAAATCCCCTATAGCCTCACCTTGCTTCTTTGTCAGAAAGAAGGATGGATCTTTAAGGCTAGTAACGGATTACCGGAAAATCAACAATATCACTATACCAGATCAATTCCCTATGCCTCTCCAGGTAGAACTTGTCGACCAAGTCAAGAATGCGAAGATCTATTCAAAATTAGACCTTAGATGGGGTTTCAATAACATCCGCATCAAGGAAGGCGATGAATGGAAAACCGCTTTCAGGACAGCTTATGGAATATACGAGTACCTAGTCATGCCCTTTGGACTCAAGAACGCCCCAGCAGTCCTCCAAAGGATGATGAACGATATCTTTAGACACCTCTTAGGTGTCACGGTAGTAGTCTACATGGATGATATCCTTATCTTTTCAGAAAAGGAGGAAAACCATGCAGAACATGTCAAGGAAGTACTCAAAATCCTAAGAGAAAACAATCTCTACGCCAAACTATCCAAATGCGAATTCTTTGTCAAGAAGGTCATTTTCCTGGGGTTAGTAATCACCCCTGAAGGAATCTCCATGGAAGAAGAGAAAATCAAGGCAATCATGGAATGGGGCGCACCTAGGAAAATAAAGGAAGTCCAAGCCTTCCTTGGCTTTGTAAACTTCTACAGAAGGTTTATAGCCGAATTTAGCAAGATTGCTAGACCACTACATGACTTAACAAAAAAAGATACCAAATTTGAATGGACCCAAGAATGCCAACAGGCCTTTGAGGAAATCAAGAAACGGGTCAGCCAAGATCCAGTATTAATACATCCCGATCCCGATAAACCCTTTATTTTGGAAACCGATGCGTCAGGAATAGCCATAGGAGCTATACTTAGCCAACGAGGTGAAGATGGATACCTCCACCCAGTAGCATACTTATCAAAAAGCTATAACGATGCACAAAGAAATTATGATACCGCCAACAAGGAATTACTTGCCATTGTGGAATCATTAAAACATTGGCGCATATACCTTGAAGGGACTATATTACCTGTAACTGTCTTCACCGACCACCGAAATCTAGAAAGATGGAAGAATGCAGAAACCTTCAACCGAAGGCATGCCAGATGGCATATGGAACTTGCTTCTTTCAACTTTGAAATCCACTACAGGCCTGGTAAAATGTCTAATAAACCAGACGCCCTGTCAAGAAGACATGACCATGAGGATATCCCAAATCCCCAGCAAATCATGATCAATGCCGAACGCTTCAAGGGCTTCAAAGCAAACATAGAAATTGACATCATCTCTATGATTAGGGAAGGCCTCAGTGATGACGAATCCCTAACAACCCTTATTGCGAGTACAAAGAAAAAGGAAGACCTTCCACCCTCTATTAGGAAACAATATGACAAATATGAATGGAAAGAAGACCTCCTATGGTACGAAGGACGGATAGTAATCCCTGAGAACAAAGAGATACGACTAGCTATCCTGGAAATGCACCATGACAACCCAATAGCTGGTCATCAAGGACAAGCCAGAACTCTGGAACTCATATCTAGAAGATACTACTGGCCGGCTATGAAACAACAAGTCAACCGATTTGTCGAAACATGTGAAATCTGTCAAAGGAGTAAAGGTCACAAACATTACGCACCCCAAAAACCTTTACCAATACCCCAAAAACCTTGGGAGGACATCGCATATGACTTCATTGTCAAGCTCCCTGAATCACAGGGCATGGATAGTATACTGGTAGTAATCGATCGCTTCTCTCGGCAAGCGCATTTCATCCCTTGCCTTGAAAGCACCAATGCAGAGGGAGTAGCCGACCTTTTCATCAAGGAAGTCTGGAAACTACATGGATTACCCAAGACAACCGTGTCAGACAGAGGGCCGACCTTCAATAGCCAATTTTTGAAAGCCCTCTATGCCAAACTGGGTATCAACCCCAAATTTTCCACAGCCTTCCACCCAGAAACTGATGGAATAACGGAAAGAACCAACCAATGGCTAGAAGGCTTCTTAAGAAGCTTTTGTAATTATAGACAAGATGATTGGGTCAGATGGCTACCAATAGCAGAATTCTGCCATAACAACCAAGTCAATTCCGCCACAGGGAAGACAGCCTTCGAGACAATCTATGGGTTACACCCCAGATGGGATCTTGTAGATCTAGAAGTCAATGCACCTAATGCCGCCGACATGGCGGACTCTATGCAAGAAATATGGGACGAGGTCATAGCCTCCATGGAATTCTACAGATCAAAAGAAAGCGACCCAAAACGCGAATACAAAGTAGGGGACAAAGTATGGCTAGTGGGCCAGAACATCACCACGAGGCGACCCTCAAAGAAGCTAGACAACAAGAAATTAGGGCCCTTTGTCATATCAGAAAAAATTTCCTCACATGCTTACCGGCTAGAACTTCCGAAAACCATGCGGACACACAATGTGTTCCACATCAACCTTCTCGCACCCTTCACAGAAGACAAAGACTTTCACAGACGTCAAGCAAGACCACCCCCAATTGTGACAGAAGAAGGAGAAGAAGAATATGAAGTGGACCATGTGGTCGCATGGGAACAACGGAAAAACGGCTTATATTACCAAATCAGGTGGAAAGGGTATGATCCGATAGAAGATACCATGGAAAGGGCTGAAAAAATAGCCGAACTACCCCAAATCATGGAGGATCTACTCAAACGTCACCCCAAAGCCCCAGTACCAAAGAACTACAAACGCGGTGAAAAGGGGTATAAAAGAGTGGGGGGGAAAGCCTCAAACCTCACCACCAGCTATCCAAGCTCCAATCCCAACCAGCTCCCAACAACCTTTACTCTTTTAAATCCATCTCCTCTACCATGGCCCCCGTCCGCAACACCAAGTCTGCCAAGGCCACCGGCATCCGCTACGACCCCCGTGATGCCAAGGTCGTCGTCGACCACACCCCCAAGTCAGTATGGGGAAAACAACGTGTATCACATAAACTCACATGGGGCCACGGCGGGGACAGACTATACAGCTACCAGGACGCCATTAGGCGCTGCGACAGCTTCATTAGAAGCGCCGACTACGCCAAGTCCCTTGACCCGGGCCTTACCCTCGACTATATCCCCATGGCCGAGCGATGGAACTGCAAGTGGCTCGCCACCCACACCCTCCAATGCCCTAAACGGGGCAACCTGTACTGGGTCGGCAAGGGGCCCCGGCCGGAGTCCGATAGGGCCATGCAGGCCACCAAACTATTTGTAATTGAAGAGTGGGTGGGGAGTGAAGTCGAGCACCTGGTGAAGGAGGTGCAAAAGGTCAAGAAGATGAGCTGGTACGAAGATTATACCAGGACCAAAGATCGAAATGACCGGCTAATTAAAAAATCGATAAACCAATTCAGCACCCCCCACCTCATCAAGCGACTGGAAGAATGGGAGAACCAAGGAAAGGAGAAGGCGGTGCCCAAATGGGTGGAAAACTTGACGGAGTGGTGGTTCCGTCTGAGTGACATAGAGGAGATGAAGAAGGAGTGGATGGGGTCGATAGGCGATAAGGGTCAGAAGATGGCCATCGTAGCAAGGGTAGTCGAAGAGTGGTGCCAGGCACCTGACATCTCAAAAAGCTACCAGGAGGTCCTGAAGGAAATATCCTTCGGGGAAGTAGTCGAGCTAGCTGAGAAGGAAAGGTGGTCAAAGAGGGAGCTACTGGACTGGCTGGATCAGAGGGCCTGGGACAAAGGCAATGAAGACCTTTCGGTCGACATGGCCGACCTCCTTCTCGAACCCCTAGATGAAGACGAAGAGTGGGTCAAGCTGAAGGAAGAAGTCTGGGGAGCCGAGGCCCCTAATGGCGCCGGAGTATACCACCCTAAGGACACTGAGGAATTCTAAAATTATGGACATTTTTACGGACTCAAAAGAAATTTTTTGTGTAATCCTTTACTTTTTCAATTCATCCTCCACGAACTTTTTGTCTTGCTTGCTCGTTTCATGTCCCCTAAAACTCGCCATTAAGAGGGGGGTAATGTCATGAGTCGCGCACATGACCTCTATCTTTTCTCGTGGCTTACACGCTGTATAAGCCACTCACTTCTTTTCTTCCCCTTAGTAAGGCTGATTGGCGTATTAACTAAGCCTCCACATGGACGCTTACTGATCAAAGCTATTTGTAGCACGCATACAGTCTTCTTGGACTATTCTTAGCTACGCTCTACTTTTAGACACACACTCTTTTAGAAACACGTACTATCTTTAGCTCATGTATTATTGGAACTGTACGCACAGACCATGTACCCATGAGTATAAATACTCGGTGTGCAAGCTGCTCCAAGACCAGCTTGCTCTACCTCGTCGATCTCCCCTTAAGGGTGATAACTACTAAGAGATACATAAGACTTACATACTTAAGACTCACTATCGGTACTCGGTCCTATTAACTTAGGTACTAAGTACATTTAACTTGCAAGCCACGAGTCCTTCACAGTCTCCGCTGGAGACGGGTGCCTTCGACGTCCTACTCGCTAGACGAGCAGAGGACTATACTCCTAAGACTAAGAGGCTCGACACCCTACACAGGGCTGTCGTCGACGCTTCCACACTCGACTACATCTACGAACAGCCACAGGAGGCTGCCACGCATCAGGCTAAGATCCGACGCCGACGCCGTCGTATCCAGAACAGAAAGTAAACACCCTTAGAAACGAGGGTTGTGACAGCAGGTGTGCCAGTAGATCCACCGAACGTTAACGCGCACTAATACGTTTTACATCTGTAGAGCAAGCCTGCCAAGACGACGACCATACCGGTTCGTCGCTCTGCACGCACCAAGGCTTAGTAGACTGTGGGCGATACGCGCAATCCCGGTCTCGAAATAGGGCACGCTTTTGATCTCTTTCTGTTTTTTTACGACGTCGATGTTCTCCCTCGGCTTAAATCCTCTTTCTAATATCTCCATCTCCCAATACGAATGTTCTTTTATGTTGATGTGGCCATGTTAGAACAAATACGATTGGTTTACGACGCACACATTTTAGCTACAAGCGAGACAATAAAATGGGACTCCCTACCGATCCAAGCTCAGGACCGTTCAGGAATCCAAAAGAAATGGATTTTGAAGACGTCCATTGAAATGGACGAGCCTGGACTTCTAGGATTGGATTCGAAAACGGTCCAATGGACCTCGTTCGGCTCCCAAAAAATGGACGCCTTTTTCACTTTTGGACTTTTTCCTTATGTAATCGTATTCCGTGCTAGTTTTGTACCTATGTGAATTGGACGGCATGGGCATCCAAATGAAACTTAAGGGACCTTGTTGACGCCCCACGCGGGGCTTTCTAAGAAGTCCCACGCAGGGACCTCTATTCGGTCCCGACGCTTTCTACAGTGCTTCGCTTTCTTTATACGCGGCTCAGAGGTGGCTGCCGTGCGTTTGATGACTGCCGATCTATGCTACTCGCTTGCATTGCTTTACTCTGCACTGAACGTTGGCGGAATGAATAAAGTACCGGTTTTGGGACGCGGTTAAGCTTTATTTCCCTCCAGACTGGCCACTTCAAACCTATTAATGCGAATAAATTTCAACTTATTGGAACTCCTGCCAAAATGGGGTACCCGTACCTCCTCGTGCCAGGATATTCGCCTGTTGATGAACCCAAGGCAGTATTTGGTTTCCCATAAGGCACACAAAAGAATTCCAGAGGACAACCGATTGGACACATTTTGAGTCAAAAAATGACTTGACGATACCGCTGGGTGGTTAGCTACGCGCATCCATTTCTCGGCCAAACCCCGAAAATCTAGCTAGCGCGAAGTAGCTCCACCTGTCTAAGTATGCTTTTTAGCACTCACGAGGAGCCGAGTAGCACGCGCTACCAGCGCTACCAGGATCTCGTGGGCGCTAAAAAGCATACTTAGACGCCGGGCTTCTAGTGCGTGCTAATCAGATTTTTGGGTTTTGGCTGAGTTAGGAGTCGGTGGATTGATTATTGAATTACCAATTTTGATGGCGGCAGCCGCCAAATAACAGCCGAGGTAATTTGCGTTCGTGCTCCTATTCGTGCCGAACGCATCTGACCCGAGGTAACCGAAAGAGTCAAACGTCTAACCATGGTAGTATATATGGTAACATTTGATCTTTTGATACTTGATACGTCTAGATATAGTTGGCTAGTCAACAAAACCGATGATGTCTCTATCGACTATGGTGTCAAACAGGAGCAAATACATATTCCGATCTTGTCGGAGCTCTACTTCGCTGTGACTGATCATTCCGGCGGTGCACATGGTTGGGTCGGTCTCGGAGAGCGCGGCCGACGAGAAGCCCAGGTTCACATCGCAGGTGACGTGCAGGCGGCTCACGCCTAGCCAACCGCAAGTATTGGTAGACACATTCCACCCTACTGCATGCGCATAGTTAGACCATACAACGGAGGGATCGGCATATGGGGAGTCCCATTAGTATAAATTGAATGGTTTTAACTAGGTTTGAAGGGCACCAGTTCTCCCAAACCACTTCTATCCAGCTCACCCACCCTCTCCTCAGTTTTACACATTCTAACATGTTCTCCTTCGCTAAAATTGCCTCTTTCGCCGTTGTTGGCCTTGGAATGACTGGCACCGCTCTTGCTGCACCTGTCCACAACGCAACCGAGCTTGTCGCACGCGGCCCCTACGACACTCACTACGGATGGGTAAGTTGCTATTTTATTATTGTTCCAATATGGTTTCTTAACTTATGAGCTACAGGCCACTTACTGTAAGCGAATCATCCAATTTTATAACTATATATGCACGTTCCGACATGATTCTAGACAACCCCTCCGCTGGAACTGGAGCTTGCGGATGGAACAACGTACGTGAACATAGCATCATATTTTCTTCGTCGCATTAACACGTCATTATACAGCGTGACGACGAGTGGGTTGCCGCCATCGGCACTGGTCTCTTTCAGCAGATGATGATCGGTCAGTGTCAGATTTGGAATGAAGCCCATATATCTTATTTACGTTACGACTGGACAGACGGCAACCCGAACCACAGCCAGGCTTGCGGAAAGACTGCCACCGCCACCTGGAATGGCAAGTCCATCACTGTTGGCATTGTGGACAGGTGCTACGCCTGCGGCACCGAGGACATTGATCTGTCCCCTGCTGCGTTCCAGCAGTTCTCTGGACTTGGTGAGTTACCTGCCGGCGACAAGCGTAAGGTCTCGCTAACGCGGTTTCTCCAGGTACTGGCAAGCTCAATGGGTTCTCTTGGCGTTTCAACTAGGTGTGCTACAGCCGTGGCATGTATCCCTATCACCGTCTGGGTTTTGTCCGATTGTAGATTCCTTATGTTATCTATAAAATGATTCTGTTTCAACTCAAGATCAGCGCTATAATAAACGGGGCAGACACTGTTGCAGAGTGGTGCATAGCCTAAACGCTTGAGTCCAAGCAACGCCATTTGGTGGCGTTGCTTGGGTCATAGCGCTCAGCGCCCGTCAGGAAAAATCCGCGATGTAAATTCGATGTTATTTACTGTTATTTACCTATTTACCCGATGTGCTTTCCCCCGGTGGAAACCGACCGTTATTTACCCCGGTTTACCCCATTTGCCAGAGGTGAACTGGGTAAATTCGGCTAGATTACACAGCCCGGTCGGTTACTAGATGTAACCGACCCGGTTTGCCGAACCGGGGCAAATGTGCCCCGGGGGTTTTTCCTGACGCCAAAATCCACTCAGCCCAATCTGTGCACTTGTCACGACGTAGCCCAGAAGGACGAGGGAATATCCTGTAGATTTACTTGGCGCTCCTTCATATGCAAGAGTGTGCCGATTTCTGAATCCTACCTTCAATCTCGCAATAAAAATGCAACCTTTCAGCGTCTGAGTGACTGCAGCTCATATGAGTTCAGCGGGTTTCCTTAGACCGGATTTCCCAGTATGTATACTCCTCCCTCATAATACATCCTTGTGTATTTCAACATTATAGGTACCTAATTCTCGCTTGTATATGAGGTGCACGGGTGTGAGGTTGAAAAGCGGACTCCTTTTCCCTTCATGATACTTGCGCGCCGAGCACAAACGAGGATTCCATCGAGTACAACAGGCCTGGAATCGACTGAAAAGAGGAGCATTTACTTGTATCTCAGTATTGATATTTCAGATAATATCTTGGCATCTATGCATTTGGCTGCTCGGTGCAGGTCGCGTGACACGAGAGTTATTGAATTACCAATTCTGATGGCGGTACCCGAGTAGTAGCCGCCAAACAATAACCGAATCAATTGACCATTAGATCGTTGTCCGTGCCGAACCCATCGGTCCCGAGATAGCCGACAGAGTCATAAACCAAGACTCACGACGTGTGCACTATAATTGATCTTTATCTGACGATTGGTAGAACTGAATATAGCGGGCTGGCTACCGAGATGGGTGGTCGATACCTGAACGAGTATGAGTACGAAACACGACAGTAGCCATGCTTTTGTAAGAAACATACGTAGTCCGAAGTCACCGGATTTTGAACTTGCCGCAACTCGCGATTCCGGCGTTGCACATGGTGTGTCGGTCTCGGAGAGCGCGGTCGACAAGAAGGCGCCGTTTCCATCGCGCGCTGCATACAAGCGACTCCCGCCTGATGCAAGGCGAGCCAGCCGTAGATGTCGGCAGCCAAATTCCACTTTGCTCTATACGCATAGTTCGAATCCACAGTGAGGGAGTAGTAATCTGGACAACACTGCATGGTATAAAAGTAGCTGGGTGCAGAGCCTCGAGCAGTATCAGTTCTCTTAACCAGTCTCATCCAGCTCCTTCAGCCTCTTTTCACCTCCAAGCACTCAGACATGTTCTCCTTTGCCAAACTCGCATCTGTTGCCGTTGTCGGTCTCGGAATGACTGGTGCCGCTCTGGCTGCACCTGTGCACAACGCAACCGAGCTTGTCGCGCGCGGTCCCTACGACACCCACTACGGATGGGTGAGCTACTATCGCATATTTTTTGAAGAATCATTTCTAACTTTTAATATTCTAGGCTACTTATTGTGCGCATACAGCCCTACATGTCATATTGCTACATGCTAATTCTCGGTTAATATAGATAACCCCTCTGTCGGAACTGGCGCTTGCGGATGGAACAACGTGCGTATGCATAGGCGCATAGTGCTATAATCAGGCTAAAACATCATTCTATAGCGTGACGACGAATGGGTTGCCGCCATCGGCACTGGTCTCTTCCAACAGATGATGATTGGTTAGTGCTGCACTTATGATGAAGCGTATATATTCTAAATATTGCTCTCATGCGCAGACGGCAACCCGAACCACAGCCAGGCTTGCGGCAAGACTGCTACCGCTACCTGGAACGGCAAGTCCATCACTGTGGGTATTGTCGACCGTTGCTACGCCTGCGGTACCGAGGACATCGACCTGTCGCCGTCTGCATTCCAGCAGTTCTCTGGACTTGGTGAGTTACCTGCCGGCGACAAGCGTAAGGTCTCGCTAACGCGGTTTCTCCAGGTACTGGCAAGCTCAATG
Organism: Ceratobasidium sp. AG-Ba; assembly: GCA_016906575.1. Taxonomy (NCBI): domain Eukaryota; kingdom Fungi; phylum Basidiomycota; class Agaricomycetes; order Cantharellales; family Ceratobasidiaceae; genus Ceratobasidium; species Ceratobasidium sp. AG-Ba. Next base: position 3,667,186 of record CP059611.1, on the reverse strand, counting down.
GGTTCTCGTGGCGCTTCAACTAAAAAGTGTGCTATATATATTGGGTACACTATTATGTAGACCTCTGGGCCTGATTCGATTCCTCTTCTTCTGTCTTCATTATGAATAGACTTCTTTTTACGTCAAAACTTAGTGTGAATCGTAATCGGAACGAGCGTAGGCTTGAATTCGAGCGGGTACCAAATAACAATGGTAAGAGATGACTCGGATGTTTTCATTCAAGGCCACAACTAAAAAAATGTTTGCCCGATGGACTACTCTGTTGGCACGGAGATGCGTCCATGGTCTCTCTGACCACTGTAAGACCTATTCGAGTGATGAACTCAGATAGCATTCAGATCGACAGCTTTATCACAGAGCCACCGGTGGATGGTGCTTCTGCCCGTAAGGAATGTCCTTGTTGGGGTCTTGGCACCGCCCCGGCGTTTGTTTTCCTTTGTTTGCCCCATAAGGTAAATGAAAGCTTGAAACAACCCGGAGTGACTGTTGGTGCGTTTCAGCGTCGGCTTGACGGATGTAAGCCATTGCTTCTGGAAAGGGGATGCTGATTTATATGGCAGGTCGCACCATGTTTTGGCCGAGTGTGGGGACCGCTTCTGAATGAAATGACGTGACGGGCCCTGAGTGGCGGTGTGTTTGAGTTGGTGACCTTCTCGATTTACATCCCCACCATGTTGACCATCACATCACCCGCAATTTGTTTCTCTCCCTCCATCTACTTCTTGGCCCCCCTCTGGAGCACTCTCTAACATAATATCTACGTTGAACGTACTATAGCTTGTATTGCTACGGTTGGTCATCTTGATTCGGAATCAATGGCTTGATTACTGATGGGCTTTTAGCCAAATCCCGACTTATTTAACCCAATGCTAGTGGCATGATTGCGAGGCTTCGTACTTCAGACCCGATAACGGCGACGTCTGGTAAGGCCTTATGGTCGGTCAGTATTCACCTTCAGTTCTTTCAATCCATGTGTGTTCATGTCTCATTTCATATGGCCATAGGTCCGAGTATCACATCCTCTACGACAATGGACGTCCCTCCGTAAGCGAGTACTGGCAGCACAAGATGCTGATCCCGCGTGCGCAAGCAGTCACTCCTCGTTCAACGTGACTTGGCTAATCACTCCACGTCTCTAGTGCCCGAAAGCTCGTGATCGTTGGTATCGTGTTCGGCATCCTGTCCATCCTGATTCTCGTCGGGCTAGTTGTCTACGTCTCCCTCCGCTATCGCTCTCGCCGACGACATCCCCATCACCGCCGATCTCGCACATCCGTACCGGCCACCTCTCGTATCCGAAACGGATACAGTCGAGCGAGAACCGAAAGCGGGGCCACCGACGGATCTCATAGTGCACGCACCCCTCCTACTGTCGAACCAAAACAAGGATACTTCAAATCGTGGTCTCAATCGAAAAAGGCAGCCTATCTCAGTGTCCTGAACCTCAATCCGTCCCATCACCACCTAGTCCTTGAGAGTTCCGAAGCTGTGTATCGGTACGACCCCGAGGCAGCGATCGGCCTTCCCAAACAAAAACGGAAAAAGTCGTCCCGTTCGCCATTTGCTGTGCTAGCGCCTTTACCAAAGGTTAATGTCCCTTCACGACCGCCTCTTGTCGAGGTTTCGAATGTATCTCTTGCGCCTGTCCGCAGTCGACCTGACCCGCTGCGCGCTCCGAACCGGGCGATTCGACCGCGTGCTGAATTACGCATGGGACAGCCCTCGTTCAATACCCGAATGCATTCACTCGCGCGGACAGGTGGAGCGCTAGGTGGTGCGGGATTGGGGTCCTTTGTTCCGCCTCCGCCACCCTCTTGGGCTTCATTCTGGCCTACCGAGAGCGGTTTTACTGGATATGGCGGCGAGCCAAGTATTCGAGACGAGGAATTCGGGACTGATTCGGACGAAGAATGGGCATCTGATAATGAGCGCGTCCAAGAGAAGCTGCGGGCTAGGGAGGAAGCGGAACTTCGGGAACAGGAAGGGGCGGACGTCCAGATTGTATTGGAGAGGAAGGCTTCTGTGCGGTCCGAATACCTTGTCGATGAGGAAGGACAGTATGCGTTGGATACTCGACCAGCCGAGCAGCTGTACGGCCAATTTCGACTGACTCCTCGGGAGCTTCAAGGCGTAGGTCGAACCAGTCTCGAAGCTGACCCTATCGCCGAAGGTGGCAGTTTTACCACGGGCGTGTCCCCTCTTCCCTCTGCTCGCCTCGAGACGAAATCTCCGCACCTCGATTTAGGAGAGTCTGGAGAATCGGAACCGGACGAACTTTCCCGTTTGGCTGATGAACCGACAGACCTTCGACGGGGCGCAACTGGGAGGTTCACTATTGCTTTTGGGGCGCCTAGTCGGTCTCGGTCTCTGTCCGTGAAAGGCTCTGGTTCCAAGTCTGGCCGTATTGGTCGCTCGAGCAGTGGTCGAACACGTACTTCTAGCCTAAAGAGTCATTCGAATTGTACTGGCCCTGACCCTGGCACAGATCATTCGAGTGGCCATAACTCTGTTCTACCAACTTCAGCGCACAGTCGCCATCCTTCCGGCGCTGTTGTCGCCCGATCAAACACCGGCGTTACACGTTCTAGCACGATGCGCACTGATTCTTCTGGGGCAAGCAGTGGCCAGATTTTGTCTGCTGTTAGCGGGAGACTTGCCACTCCACTCTTTAGGAGTGTAGAGTCTCTACGAAGAATAATTGGGACGTACACAGAGCCTCCGGAAATGGACAACGCCTCGCCCGTCCTGACTGGATCGTCTCCCGAATTGGAAAACCCGCCACCGCCGCCCTATTTGAACAATGTCCGGCGCCTACCCCCTATCCCGAGCGCTTCACCCGTTCCTCCTGTACCTCCGATACCTCAACACTACCTAGACTCCCCTCCTGACGCCCAGCCGACCAATTCGACACATACGGCTAACGAACATGGTGTTTTACGCTCAATGTCCCTCCCACTCATTGATGACCGTGCGCTTCCGAGCCGCCCAGATAATTTACCCCACGCGGCCGTTCCACGTTCGGTATCTCTGCGGGCAACGAGGCCAATCCGACCCCTGCCTGTTCCCCCGCTCCCCGCGACTGTGAGCGGAGCTGCGTTGCGAGATTCTAGATCTTGAGCATCGATTTCGGTTATTTATTTCGCAATTTATGTCTTGCCTTCATTCCAGGTTGTCACTTTATTTATTTGCGGATTTCACTTTTGTTCATCTGAGACTTTATGGGCTCAACTTGCGTCTGTGTTTCCCGGGGTTGTTTGTAGGTATCATTATGCAAATCAAGTAAACTATTGATATAACTCGAAGTTAGATCATTCATTGAGTACGTCCGGTGTGGTGTAATCTGTCGTTCATGCCCCAAGCGCGACTTCGGCTACGCTTGATGTAGCATGTAGGTTTATCAACGCCGGCGCGAACCAGTGGCGCCAGGCGCATATATTTGGCCTGCGGTAGATGATCCGACAAGGGCACTCAGCCACTTACACTACGATTAGAGTACTTCAAATACAACGCCAGTGGTTAGCTTGCAACACCTTATTACACTGAATACTATACTGGTGTCTTTTTTCAAGTTTGGCAGTGTTCATCCTCTAGATTCGAGGAACAAATACACCATCATTAGGCTTAGTCAGGCGCTGACATTATTCTGGATAACATCGACTGCCAACATGTTACTCGAGGGGCTAGCCAAAAAGCCGGGAGCATTCCTCCTGCAAAGCCAAGACACTCATACTTAAGACAACTCTCTTGTACCGTCCCCACCTGAAATATCTTATATGTATTATCGTGAGGCCAGCTGGGCGCCTGTAATATCGAAGAAATCCGCTTTTCATGTCGTCTGAAGTGGGGTTTTATCTTAACTCAACACTAAACCTGGGAAGACAAGAAGCAAGGAACCATACGAAGAAAGCAGAGAGAGCATGGGTTATTACTTGGTCACTAACTAGGGGATGAGTAGCTAGTGAAATAAACCGCAAATATATGCTTGTGCAACAAAGCTCTCATGCACCTCTGGTACGAAGATCGCAGAATAATTCTACAGTCCCATTCATTAAGGTACCAAAGTCAGTTCGCCTAATCAATTTTTCTTCTAAATACATATGATGGGCCTTAGGTTTCATTCTGCTCGTACTGATGCCATGACCAATGCTGGTTGTGCATTACTTGGAAAATTGGTACTCGCCGTCGTATCCAATCGAGCACATCCTTGTACCTTCGTTCTGCCTTTTCATTTTCAGATTCAGGGTAATCTTGAGAGTAAGGGCTGCAGGACAGCAATACCAGCTTGTTCAATGAATAGCTCGCGACGATTTGCTTGAGCATATCTGAGTTATGGGGCTTGAATCGGCCTTCCATCAAATAAAGCGTCCTAAGATTTGGAATTTGCGGCGTACGACCATCTCGTTTTCCTTGGGATATCAGACTACTTAGGTGTGGGCCTGTCGCAGCATGATCCAGAGAAAGGACTAGTATGCGGACAGAACGCATACAGGGCAGGTAATAGTTAATTTCGGGGTCATCATAATCCCAATATTCCCCGTGCCGGAGGTAGAGCGACTCAACACGGAAATTTGTGATAAAGTCTTTATTAGCGTTCAGATAGTCGGGACTAGCGACCATATCAATCTCGAGATGAAGTCGTGCGTCACCAGGACGAAGTAGTGACAGCAGCTTTCGTGATCCTTCTTCGCGTAGCCAGTGCAAACTCAGGAATCTGAGTTGCCGTAGATTGATTTTTGGATAGTTCCTCGCACTTTTATCTTCTAAAATAAATAGATTGATTATCCAGAGTGTATGAAGATTAGGGCAGCTGTTTAGAACCTTCGCTAGCTCAAGTAAAGTTGGAGAGCTGGCCCTCGGTATACGATTGAGATGTAACTGCGAGAGCCCTGTAAAAAAGTTCGATGGCCATGCGAGCGAATGAGAATTATCGACGATAGGCCGCCTTGGCTGAATGGATTGGACGTGAAGAGTCGTAACGGGGGAAGCATCGCTCTGAGCGAGGCGGATTCTCGCAAGGGACTCTACAAGATGTCCGAATTCAAAGTTCCTTAAATCTAATTCGACGATCTGTTTGGCATATGGAACAAGCGCAGCTAGCATTTGAGGTAGTTTGGGCATTTTCGGTGTATAAGGTGGAAGGTAGTCTTCTATAAGATTGCTTTGGCAATAGAAGTGAACACAGAGCTGAGACTTCTTGGCACGCTCCAGCCACAGCTTTTCGAGGTGGGGTGGCCGAGAATCCTCCTTGTAGTCGGTCAAGTAGAAGTCGACATGCGACCATAGCATAGGAGCAGCAATGGCTGCCTCCCGGAACCGCCGACAGACCGAGGTGACTTTTACAAGACCATTACGCCAGGTCACATACTGCCAGCGGCAATGAGACGGGATGGCAAATCCGAAGATACGAACCAGCAATTCGGCAGGCAAGCCCTGAAAGGATGCGCGAGACGGGAAGCGTGCAAGCACACGGTCGATCGTGTCCTGTGACCTAGTAATAATCGTCCCTCGGGTGGCAAGGGAGGATTTGCGAGCACGAATTTGAGCAATCTTGTCATCAATATCTGGGCCTGAGACGTCGGCTGGGTTGGCGTTCTGGAGCGCGGAGCAGCTTGCAATAAACTCGTGGACTGCTGCTTTGAGGAGGGAGTCGGCCTCGAGCCATCGATCAAACGGATCCATGGTGGTAAAATAAAAGATGGGTGGAGACAGTCTGTGGATGTGGTTGTTGGCTCAAGAGGAGATTGATGTGGCAACGTGCACGATCACGACACGCGGCAAATTCGGAAATTTACATATTGGGAATTTGGCGCTGAAGTTGCCATACGAGAAACAAAATGACCTCACTGAGTCTTTGTGGACTTCTCGATCGGGGAGTATTAGAGTAGAGGTCAAAAAACAAAAAGGAGCTATTGAAGCTAAAGGTGGCTTAAAGCGTTGGGAAGCGGTTGCTCAGGCTTGCACCCTCCGCTTGTATGCTACATGATGAATGATATTAAATTGATACGAAGATGGTGAGTAACCACACAGTAGAGCACGAGTTTATATACATGAAATACGGAGAAAGATATGAGAATATTTGGAAATACGGGTACTAATACATGCGCTGGAGTATCGGTCAGCGCGTGATCTCATTCAACAGGAGCAATTCGGCAGCCTATCTCAGCAACAACCTTATCACCATTTTACTCACATTACTAGTACTCTACGTGCAGTGGAATACGAGCTGTGTGGCTATTCTGCGCCAAATTATGTGCTGTGACAGTTTAATTGTAAAACGTTATGACTATATACGAGAACAGAAGCCTCCTTTACCCTTCGTATTGCTTTTACATGCCCAGCAATTGCCTCAGAAACATGTACCAATGTGTGTATATGCTGTCTGGGTTATAGCTCTTCGTGATGACTACTTCGGGTACTTGGCGTGAGATCCACTGGACAGTTTCGCTATAATCATGCTTGCCCTCATCATGCCCCGTCCTGGACCTACAGTGGGCCACAAATCAAATGAGACACGTGACCCGCCCGCAGAGGAACGGCCGCGACGGGTGAGGGAGAGATATTGTCAGGGGTATGTATTAGTAGAATATGCAGCAGTATGCTATAAGATACATGTTTTAGATTTTCAGAGCAACAGGCCGACTCTGTGGTGAGATAGCCCTTGGACAATGCAAGTGGCTGTCCCATTTGTTTTGCTGATTGGCGCTCAAATGTTCAGCCTGCGTAAATACGGGCTTAATCCCCCATTTCTCGGTCAATTTTGCTCAAATAAAATGCGCGAAACAGATATTCAACACGGATTGAATATTCACGCCAAGTACCAGCTCGGTCTGATGTCTTACCACGGAGTTATAGGCAAGCCAATATGCCAGGCTACACCCTCCCCTACCCCAAGTTTCACCACTTTCGGGGAAGACCAGTTGGTATTTATAGGCTAAATACACATCTAAGGACTATACTATATGTATGCACAAGGTGTATAGCGGTTACATTGCACATACACGAGGGTAAACCATCATAAGGGGCTCCTGAGCAGGATTCTATGATAATGAATCCAGTACTGCGAGCGCGGGGGTAAAGCTATCAGGCTACAACGTGCACAGCATATACGAGAGTAGTAAAAGCAAATATGCGCCAAATTTCAGCCGGATCGCGCAAGAACCCACATAATTACGGACCAAGCATTGCAGAATTGTAGTTTTTGGATAGAATTTACTATGTAATTAGAAGGCATCAGCGATGCTTGGTCCGTAATTATGTGGGTTCTTGCGCGATCCGGCTGAAATTTGGCGCATATTTGCTTTTACTACTCTCGTATATGCTGTGCACGTTGTAGCCTGATAGCTTTACCCCCGCGCTCGCAGTACTGGATTCATTATCATAGAATCCTGCTCAGGAGCCCCTTATGATGGTTTACCCTCGTGTATGTGCAATGTAACCGCTATACACCTTGTGCATACATATAGTATAGTCCTTAGATGTGTATTTAGCCTATAAATACCAACTGGTCTTCCCCGAAAGTGGTGAAACTTGGGGTAGGGGAGGGTGTAGCCTGGCATATTGGCTTGCCTATAACTCCGTGGTAAGACATCAGACCGAGCTGGTACTTGGCGTGAATATTCAATCCGTGTTGAATATCTGTTTCGCGCATTTTATTTGAGCAAAATTGACCGAGAAATGGGGGATTAAGCCCGTATTTACGCAGGCTGAACATTTGAGCGCCAATCAGCAAAACAAATGGGACAGCCACTTGCATTGTCCAAGGGCTATCTCACCACAGAGTCGGCCTGTTGCTCTGAAAATCTAAAACATGTATCTTATAGCATACTGCTGCATATTCTACTAATACATACCCCTGACAATATCTCTCCCTCACCCGTCGCGGCCGTTCCTCTGCGGGCGGGTCACGTGTCTCATTTGATTTGCAGCCCACTGTATCTAGTAAAGTATTGATAGCAGACGTGCCTCGATTTTTGAGGGGGAGAAATAGTGTATGCACGGAGCGTAAAGATGGGAGGTAAGGGATAATCTGCGAGTCGTCTTGGTCCCAGAATACCGGCGGCAAGAGGCACAAGGACGTGATTCCGAAGCGTGAGATAAAGTTAGTAGCAGCTGTAAGAGTAAGAGGGCTATCTTCAACTACGTTGATTTCCAGGTGTAGCTCTGTGCTCCCAGGGTGCAAGAAAGAAAGAATCTTCTTCTCGCCCCATTCACGAACATCGTGTAGACTCAGAAAACGCAAGCGAGGTAGATGGACGGCGGGAAAGCTAATAGCACCGATGTCCTCGCGTATAGTCATTTTATGGAGCCTAAGAGAATCAAGTTGGGGACAGTGTTTGAGGATAGTCAAAAGCTGGTAAAGTGAAGGGCATTGGGCATCTGGTAGATCATTGATCATTAGTTCGGAAATCCCTTTGAACAGGGATGGTGGCCAGGCCAAGGGGCTAGGGTCAATACGACCTGGTGGAGCGAGCCCAGTGCCCGCTGCTCCTTCGATATATAAGTTGGTTATGTGGTTGGTAGAACCTTGAGCGAGGCGGATCTCAGTAAGCGCTTCGACGATTTGCCTCGTGCCAAGGCCTTCGAAGCTTAGGGTTGCGATCTGACCGGCATGTGGGACTAGCATGGTGACCAGCTGGGGGAACGCAACATATCGAGGTGTATAATATTTAAACTCATTAGTTCCGCATTGAAAATGCACGTGAAGCAAGGAGTCTCCCGCACGTTCCAACCAAAGTCGCTCAAGCTCTGGAGCCCGTGGGTTATCTTCATAATCGACTAGTTCAAGGTCCACATGAGACCAAAGCGAGGGGGTACGAATCACTAGCTCGCGCCACCGGCGACATACCCGTGTTAGGACGAGCAGAATACTTGTGTTATCGAATGGGAAGTTACGGCACCAATGGGAAACGGTGTGTCGTATAACCCGAGACAGGAGTTCGGTGGGCAAGCGTCGCATAGAGGCCGGTGGAGGAAATTGACTAAGCGCATTGTTCAAAAGAGTCCTTGATTGGGAGATCTTTTGTTCAGCCAAGATGAGTGGGTTTCTACAAGCACGGATTTGATTCAATTTGTGATCTACGACGTCGTTGTCGGTGGTCTGATCCTCGAGGGTGAGATTCTGTAGTGCAGAACAGCTCGTCATAAATTCCTCGATTGCGGTTTGAAGTCGCCTCTCGGACAGTAGAAACTGGTCAAGCGCATCCGCCATGGTTCGGCTCGACGGACATCAGAGAGTGGGGGGACTGCGATTTTACACGTGCAGTGATGGACACCTACATGTGGCTGTCAGGGGTTTATTACGTGCTGGTGTTAGCGCCTAATTAGCCACTCGGCGGCATGCAGCAAGTCAGGAACCTTTCATTGTAATTTCCAAAAATCTGAATCCACAAAACATAAATAATAAAAGCAAAGAAACATAAAACAAAGAACGACCAAAAAAAGAGACAGATCTACACCTGACCGTCCATCTCGACAGCCAGCGCACTATACCCTTGCCTCCTCCTAGCTCCACCCAACAATCCCCTAAACCATCCAACCACACCCTCAACAATCTCGGAAACAACGCCCCTCCTGTCTTCGCGTTCGTCTGGCATGAGTGAACTCACAGGACGTCTCCACAACTTGAGCAGCAAACTGCTGCTCACGACGCTCACACTCGAAAACGCCATGGCGGCACCCGCGACCATCGGATGGAGCTTGATTCCCCAAGGAAGAAACACACCCATGGCGAGTGGAATCCCGAGAACATTATATACGCATGCCCAGATGAGGTTTCGCTTGATCGTCGCGAAGATGGATCGGGAGAGATGCAGAGCCGCGACAACGTCGAGCAAGTTGGGTCGCATGAGCACAATATCGGCCGCTTCGACAGCCACACTCGTCCCGCTCGCAAGTGCAATACCGACGCTAGCAGCAACGAGCGCAGGAGAATCATTGATCCCATCTCCGACCATGGCTACGCCTCCACGTCCCTTCATTTTTTCCATCAATTCGCCAACGACAGTCGCTTTGCCCTTTGGGCTCATCCCGGCCCACACGCACGCACGAGGGATACCAAGGTCGGCGGCAATCGCATAGGCAGTGGGAGCCGAATCGCCGGTCATCATGCAGACTTCGATTCCCATATCTTGTAAAGCCTTGATCGCGGGTTTAGCAGACGGCTTGGGAATATCGCTCAACGCAACAGCCAAAATCGGAGTCCTAGAAGTACCAAGACTGGCATACACAACCGTCCGGCCTTGGGAACTCTGCTCGTCCGTAAATTGCTGAAGCGTCGAAGGAAGTTGACCCGAATCCGTAACGAATGCCGCAGACCCAACAAAGACAGTTCGGCCAACGTTGAGCGAAGTAAGCGTCATGCGAGCCTTGACACCCGCACCAGTCACGCTCTCAAAGCTCTCGATGACAGGTTCAACGTGCGCCCCCAGAGCATCTCTGCCATACGTCGCAATGGCCCGAGCAAGAGGATGTTCACTCCGCGCTTCCGCAACCGAAACCATCGCGAGCGCGTCCCTCCTCGTAGTCTGACCATCCGCACACATCCCGTCCAGTCCAGCACCCTCGGATCCGGCCCAAACGAGATCGACCAACGTGAGTTTACCCTCGGTCACAGTCCCAGTCTTGTCAACCACAACCGTCTTGACGTCGTTACTCGCCTCGAGCGCCCGTCCGCCCTTGATCAAAATCCCGTTGTTGGCGCCGACACCCGTTCCGACCATGATGGCCGTCGGAGTGCCAAGACCAAGCGCACAAGGACACGCAACGACGACCACCGAGATGCAGAGCTTCAAACATACGGCCAGCTTGCTCTCTCCAGGAACCGAAAAAGCCGCCGGAAGCGCATCGGGCGAAAACACAAACGCGACGAGCATCCACACGGCAAACGTAACCAACGCGAGCGAAATCACCGTCGGAACGAGATACCCAGCGACTTTATCCGCAAACGCTTGGATCGGAGCTTTACTCGTTTGGGCGTCTTCCACGAGTTTGACGATTTGGGCCAGGGCCGTGTCTTTGCCGGCGCGGGTGACGAGCATATCAAACGTTCCCAGGCCATTGACGGTTCCGCCAATCACATGATCCCCGACTTGTTTCAAAGCAGGGACCGGCTCGCCCGTCACAGCGCTCTCGTCGACTGTCGAAGTACCCTTGATGACCGTGCCGTCTGCCGGGATCTTGTCGCCGGGCACAAGCTTGACCGTATCCCCGACCTGAACCAACTCGGTCGCAATCTTCTTTTCGGCTGTGCAAGCCGGCGCATCGGTGTAAATCGTCGCCATACTCGGGGCAAGTGCCATCAGGTCCGTCAAAGCTGCACTCGTCTGACCTTTGGCCAGGTTTTCGAGATAGCGTCCGAGCGAGACAAACGTGATCAACATGGTGCTCGTATCAAAATAGACGGCGGGGTGGTAGTCTGGGTTTGGGTTGAACATGGCGAATACCATGGCGAGGATGGAATAGATGAAGGCAGAAGTGGTGCCGATCACGACCAAGACGTCCATCGTCGCTGAACGGTGCTTGAGTGATTTCCAAGCCGAGCGGTAGAATTTCTCGCCGAGCCAAAATTGGACGGGGACCGTCAGGAGAAAGATGAGAAAATCGCCGAGGTAGATACCCTGGCACATTCGGTGGTTGACGATTGGTCGGAGGAAGGGAATGTGCATCGCGACCATGCCGATAAAGAACACCGGGATTGCAAATGCCAGACTCCACCTAAACCGACTTCGCCATTCCATGATTTCTTTCATTTTGGTCAAGCTCTGCATTTGAGTCGCATCGTTGTCCTCGGCCAAGACTGCGTCGAATCCGCAATCTTCGATACATTCGACGATTTCTCGCGGGCCGAGCATCGATCTGACGTATTCAATCTTGGCGCGTTCGGTAGGAAGCGAGACTACGACCGAGGTTACGCCTGGCAGGGCCGCGACTTGTTGTTCGATGGTGGCTACGCAAGCTCCGCATGTCATGCCAAAGATGCGCAGGGAGAGGCTGGAATGGGAAGATGTAGGGATGATGGATGCGTCGAATCCTCGGTCACTGATTTCCTGTGCTATTGTTAGCCGCCGGGACAATGGAGGCACAAGCTGAGGCACACCTCGGCAATTTTCTCGTCGTCCCAAACCACGGGGTCGTACTCGATGACAGCCCGCTCGGCGACGAGCGCAACATGAACTGAGATAATGCCTGGCAGCGGTCGAATCCCGTCTTCGATCGCCTTCACATCCCCGAGTTAGCGCCAAGGCACAAAAAAATCGACGGTGGAGCCAGACTCGCCTTTACGCACGCGCCACAAGTCATGCCCTCGACTCGAAACTCGCTCCGGACGACCTCGGAGGAGCCTTCTTTTCCGGCGAGGAGGGCATCTGCTTCCTTGTCGAGCTTCATGCGGGACGAGAATGGCGAGCGGGGGAATATAGCCGATAGGGCGGCAGAGAGGGGAGCAGTCAGGCTCTCCATGGTGTGTTATATACCGACAGAGGGAAATATGAGAGTGATGACCGGAGACTGAGATGGAAAGCTAGTGTGGGAGTTGGGCGTAGAGTCCGGACAGCCCGACGTTTGTGATGGCCGGATCAGCTGAGGTGTGCGCTCCAGGCGTTGTGCAGCGGGGAAAATAATCGAAAAGTCGGCGACAAGAGGTGGGTTGTCGTTGTTGAGAGAGACCTGCTCGTCGCCGAGTGGGGGTTGCTTCCGCGCTGTTGGATTCGGTTGGACCCTGAGACGCCGGGTGTCGCTATCGGAACGGGCCAAGAATAGAACTCGACGTCGGTAGGATTCCGGTGAGAGGTACTTGGTGCGCAGCGTCGGGGGAGTGCTAGCGACACGGTGGAGGCAGGCACTATGTAGTGGCCGGCGGTAAATCGCCGCGCCCACCTCGGCGCTCCGTGGTCTTCTGGTCCCGGCTCGCCCGATTGGGGTCATTGCTCAGTCATCCCCTCCATATTCCCATATCTGGTTTATCCCTCACACATATATCCACCAGCTAGCCAGCCTGCGCAGCCCATTTCTTCCTCTCCGTCCAGTCGAATCTTGACGTGCCTAGATCAGACCAAAGCGTGATTTCCGCTCCAGTATTTCACGCAATCCGTCTCGCTTCGCATCTCAGTCTCCGTCAGCGTCATATCATCCACGTCCTGAAGGATCAGATCCCGCTTTTGGCCGAACTTTCCCTCCAGTGTCATTTGGGCGCGTGCCGAGGCTTGGTGGCTTGGCCCCAACAGCCACCTGTCCACGACAGGCTCTTTAGTATTTGACTACCAAGCAATGCTTTGCCCAGAAATCATGTCACTTGGAATCCGCAGCGTTGCCAGCGTCGATCAGAATGTCAAAACGACTCGAATAAACCTGGTTATGCCTAAAACGTTGACAACTTCGCTATGCGCAGCCGTCTCTTCAACCGCAGCTGGAACACATTGGTAGCCGTTCCTCACTCTGAATGACCAATCGAGGAATACCGGTCAAGATGGATTGTATGCACGTGTCTGGTAGACGAAGATCCTTCCATCGGCTGAGCGAAGCAGAACCAGTGGCGACCAGGTGGCTACTCACGTGACCTACACAATGTCTTTCGGACTCCGCCAGTGATTGGACTTTTCCCCCCGACCCAAGCTTAAAGAAAAGATATCCGCAAGAGTTTCGTTGAGAGTTCCCCGCCCATCTTGTTCGAGAGGAGCCGCCCAACTTGTCATAGTGTTAGCCAAGGGCGACGTATTAAACTAGAAGGAGATGCTCTGTACAGATAGATATGTTTCAGAAGCAGCACCATGTATTAAAAGTACATTATTGATTGCATTTGAAGAGCTCATCAGAGTAAAGTCTCAGGTGATTTCGTCGAATAATCCTTGGCTGTTGCTCTAAGCGGCAAATACCCAGAAGTAGACTTGGCTCTTCACCTCACTAAGATGTCAGAACTCCTAAGTTTGCACTCCTCCAAGGCCTTATTCATGTTGTCGCGCCCTCTGCATTGGCCACTATACGCTATTCGTAAAGCGCATAGATCTCACTATCAGATGGAAGGACCTGCGAGAAACGATAATTTTTCTCTCCCTCCATACCTCCTTCTCTTTCCTGAATTTCCCTTACTCGCATTGAGGATTAAAATACGAGGCCCAAAATCAAACCACAACAAACCAGGGCTGTGAAGAACGCTTAGGAGATGGCGATAATGTCCACTGATCGACCCCAGACTATAATCCCATAATCACGGACGTTTCTACACAGCTTAAAGTAGCCAAGTTTTACGACGTTTCCTGACCGTCCTAGGATGCTACGACGCCCTGCGTAGTTTAAACACAACCGATCGATCATCATTCTGAATTCCCAATGCTGTCTCGCCTCGAATTGTCTTGGTATAATGCTGCTGATAGAGCGTACGTTTGGTTAGCTAATACTGTGAGATACACCTCGTGCGGTTTATTCTCGAAGCGGTACAAAAAGACCAGACTACAGAACTTAATCATGTAATCCGATCCGCTGTTCGAGTTTCCATCACACTTTTAGGATTATACAAACGCGACAACGACAGAGGCTTGCCGTTGTTGTAATATTTAAATAACGAGGCTGATTACCCCCAACTCAATCAGCGTCAGCCACCATAATCTAAACAAGCTCCCAACGCCCTCCTCGCCAGTCATACGTTTGACACAATCGATGAAGCTGTGATAGGCATCGTCTTTATCTTGGAGCCCAATCACGTCTCCCTCTTGCGTGGTGGAATCTAGCTTAAGGTCTGGGGTATTGGTAGTCGTACCGTCCACATCCGCGATTGGATGGTTCTGTTGAACACTCAGTCGAACAATGAGTGTTTCGAGCGGACAAACGATGATCGTTGACGCCATACAAAAGAGAGAAAAAGTCGCACAGTTCAAGGGGTTGAAATCTTCAAGCTTTTGATTTTTATCTTGTTTGGGTAGGAAGAAAATGAGAGGCTATGCCAATACTGTCGTTAGGCGGAGTACAAAAGTCGCTCCGAGTACTAGTAGCGGACTCACAGATGGCAATAGCATTGTGCGTACAAACGGTAGGACCAACCTAATCCAGCTCACACTTAATATACTTTTTATACAAATCGTTAGTATATGACGAATCGGAGGGCTAGGATACTCACTGAGCTACTGCTAAGCCCGGCGTCGTATAAAGTAACCAAGGCTTCCGACGTTCGTACGGTGTGGAAATCATCCTCAACGCTTTCATAGGCCGTAGCCATGGCAAAACGTGCGACGTACAGACTGCACTGTGAAGGCCGCAACTATATGGTTGGCCTTGATGTCGTTTAGATAATGAAACTACCCCAACGTACCGATTATATGCTATCTGGTAGGGAATTATCATTATCAACTCTATGATATAAAACCAAAATCCCCGAGGAATAGTTTTAGGCGCGCCATCGGCTGGGGTGCTGGGCTGGTAGCTTGCGAGTGCTAGGGCAAAAAGAGACCCGGATAAGCCAAAAAACATGGACGGGCCCAACGCAAGTACTATTCGGCAAACAGTCAAACCAAGAGCTAGCAGGGATATTTAACAGAGCCAACGACTTGCCGATTCCCTTGACCGTCTCCTCCCAACCACCGAGACGATACATTCTCCATAACATATTCAAGATCCCGCCTCGGAAGACAGCAGCTGTGCCCTTTTGATACTGACTAAGACTCTTAGGACTGTGGTTCGCACGTATCCTACCCCCGCGAGTTCATATTAGTATATTGGCCTACATATCCTAAAACTATCCGCGCACCGGATGATAGCACCAGGGATGATTACCATGACTCCAATCAAAAACGAGAGGTATATGAGTTCTCCCACTAAGCTCACTGTCTTCAATGTCAAAGATAACACGGTTTGGAATACTGGATTTGCCATCCTTTGAGGGTTGCTGGTGGTGGAGCTCACAAGATTGTTGGTGGCATGAGTGGACTGCATAGCCTAGGCCGAGACGGCCGGGCGCTCGCACAGCTTGCAATGGTTATTTATAACGCCTTCGATTTTCCACCTCGGTTCCAGGTTAGAGCTACCTATTGGGCAGCTCCACCGCCCAATAGGGGCTGGTACGTATATCTCGGATGTGTATATAGTCACAGGTGTATGCATCCGGTTCTGCGGGGGGGGGGGGGGTTCCTCTCCCCGACCATTGTCGTCTGTTCCATCTCAGTCGCGCGGTTGCGCTCTCGACCTCGTGCTCCACTATCATATACATACCGTGTCTGCAGAGGGCGGGGGGCTTTCGGCGCAACCAGGAGACTTGGGTTTTAGAGGGTGAGGGAGTCGCTGTATATTGTGCTATATTTGAATCTTTTGGATCGCTCAGCTGTATTCTCCCCATTCCGATATTTGCTTTCTGTATTTGGACTTATATTCATTCTCATCCTGCCGAATCCTTAACAGTAGATATGTAAGGCCAAAGCATGGTTTCCACCCTCACTTTTCATGCGATCCGCCTCGCTTTGCACTCACCCTTCGTTAGCGCCGCGTCGTCCTTAGTGTCAAGATGAAATACTATTTTTAGCCAATTCTCGCCCTCATCGTCGATTGCCCGCAAAGAGGTGACACTCGTTTCTAGGAATAGTGGTCCAAGCTCCGATGCGTCAGGAAAAACCCCCGGGGCACATTTGCCCCGGTTCGGCAAACCGGGTCGGTTACATCTAGTAACCGACCGGGCTGTGTAATCTAGCCGAATTTACCCAGTTCACCTCTGGCAAATGGGGTAAACCGGGGTAAATAACGGTCGGTTTCCACCGGGGGAAAGCACATCGGGTAAATAGGTAAATAACAGTAAATAACATCGAATTTACATCGCGGATTTTTCCTGACGTGGGCTGGTCAACCGGGATCTTTCTCCATGCGGTACTCTGCAAAACGCGATCTCAGGGTTGGGCATGGGTACCAAGGTCGCATCTTCAATTCCCGGAGCTTGAAGATTCACCTTAGTTGAGAGCAAAAGCCTGACTTGCCGTAGTGTTAACCGAGGGCAACGAATCGCACTAGGAGATACTCTACGAACCATATGTATTTCGCGAGCAGTTGCATGCATATGGCTTTTCGTTCGGCGTAGCATCTAAAAACCGATTGGAGTAAACTCTCAGCTGATCTCGTCGAGCAATTCTTTGGTTGTTTCTTCAGGCGGCAAACACAGAGAAGTAGAGCCGCCTCTTCTGACAGTTTGGGCAGTACCATGATTTCAAATCATGGGATATGAATTTGCATACATCTTCAGTGTCAACCCGTTCCATGCGATTGGGCGGGTCTGATAACATTGCTTACGTGCTGATCAGAGCCCTTGAACATTTGTGTAGAATTGCGTCTTATTTGTTTGCGCAATTCTAATAAAAGAAATGTTTTGCTTCTTAGCTCGAGTCTGCTAGTCTCGTAAGTAAAGTAAATGAGTGAGTGAATTAGGTATGGAATCCGTGTAGATACATGGTAAAGAGCGTAGCTCTTTATACAACTATTAGACGCTTGTCGTTACATCAATTGTAATACATGAGCGATAGTGCAATGCGTGTATGCAAAGCATCGTAGTATGAATGGCGCGTGGAATGCATAATCGTGCCATTCGTCGCCTATTGTCATATCGCAACACTCCCCCTCAACCGGATGATTCAACTATGTGTGTAACGATCATGTTCCTACCAGCTAATACTTTGGCTTGATCGTCTTCGGTTGGACAATAAAATCTTGCGATGTGTCAATGGGATGTTTTCTCTTGGGTGTATGACGTCGATATGTCTGCGTACTCATGATGATTCAGATCCACGGTTGACTAGTGGTGATGATTATCGATGTAAGACTAGAGGATTGCGTAAAGTGGTCGATGTGGTTCCTGACCACGTTCGTAATGAACGATATCTTCTCCTTCAACTGGAGGCTAAGCAATCTAGATATAGAACTTTCGGCAGGGTTTGGTGCCGAGTGTACGCATTGCATGAGCGAATGTATGCGTCGTTATTCGATAATGACAAGCTTCGTGAACGAATACCAAAAATCTCCCCCTCACTCGGTGCTGAACCTGCAACCGATGTGATCGAAATAAACAGGGTGGGAAGGACGTTGGTGAAACATAACGTCGGGTCGGGTAAAATTGGTGGATGTCGCAGGTTGGCGACATTAGAAGCTTTGTATAACAACAAGTAGTCCTAGATGCTGTCCTTTTGGTCACAGACCAACAAGTTTGGATAAGAGTAACATATGCAGTCGCCTATATTCCTGGGCTTGAGAAGCGTTCCAGATAAGGTATATGCGTCGATAACTTAGATCCTTCGTATCCTAGATCTCGTTTATATCTTCCTTATCTTCCTCTGTCTCCTTTCTATCTCCCCCTCACGCTGCGCAATAGTCTTGACGTGCACAGAGTGGACATTTTCCAAAGAAAAATATAAATTTGCGGGTCGGGGAGGACATTATTGGAACAAGATGTCGGGCGGGGTAAAAATATCGATCGGGTGTCGATATGGAGCTTCAAAAACTGCTAAAATAATCGTGTAGGGGCTCTCCCCAATGTCTGAACTAGTCGGGCAAGTCGTCCGATACAACGTAAACATGTCAAATGAGCTCCTCCAGGCTCGTGTCGCATAAGCAATTCGGACGTAACATATCCAGTAGGATCTTCGAGGCTCTACCTCGGATTTTCTTTTCAGCCAAGATTTAGCGTCGACGTTTCAGCGCTCATCAGCGTGGTGCAGCGGTTAGTTATCAGCTAGTGGATCCTCGGGTAATGCGGCGTATCGAGCCGTCTTTAACTGCGATCGTCATCGCCAGTTCTGCGCATATCAGCGCTTCCGGTAGGCATGCGGCAGAGCGTAATGCCGGCCTGAGCGAATGTGCTCCTTCAAGATCTGTTCCAACCGATCATAACGGTCCTAAATAGGCAAGCGACGGCCTATGCTGCTATCTAGCGCGATACAGCGGTGAGCTACGAGTGCAGTAGCTACTAGATCTTCCGGATGTCTTCCTAGTACGGTGTATCCAACCGTTTAACTATAGTAATAATCACCTATATATGCGCATAACAGCGCTCCATGCAACAGTGTAACCTACTGTCGTCTTTTGAGCAAGACGTGCTCTTGAAGATCGAATCCTTCGGACAATTCCGGTCCAGAACTAGGCAACGACGGCCTTTCTGCCAACTAGCGCCTGTCTGCGCTGTGCAGCAAGCTACAATGTACGAGTAGCTTGTAGATCTTCTGTGTGATTATAACACGGCGTTTCTAGCCGTCTTCTGCGATCGTCACCGCAGGTAGGCGCATGCAGCGCTCCCAACTCATGGGCTTCGGCAATGACTAATGCCGGCATCGAGCAAACGTGCTCGGGTGATCCAGTTCATCGGACGAGACTTCGGTCCGGGTCTAGGCCTCTATGGCCTCAGCTGCAAGTTTAAGAAACAACAAGTGGTCGACTAAGCAAGGTTCATCAGGTAGAGTACTTGGCAAGGTTGTCGGGCTACGTCTCAGACGCTAGTCCGGGTGAATTCCATAGTACGAGTGTATATGCTGAACCGTGTCAGCAATAATCCATTAGCGTAGAGCTGTTTAGCAGGTCAATCGGGGCTCATAACCTGTAGAATTGCGTCTTATTTGTTTGCGCAATTCTAATAAAAGAAATGTTTTGCTTCTTAGCTCGAGTCTGCTAGTCTCGTAAGTAAAGTAAATGAGTGAGTGAATTAGGTATGGAATCCGTGTAGATACATGGTAAAGAGCGTAGCTCTTTATACAACTATTAGACGCTTGTCGTTACATCAATTGTAATACATGAGCGATAGTGCAATGCGTGTATGCAAAGCATCGTAGTATGAATGGCGCGTGGAATGCATAATCGTGCCATTCGTCGCCTATTGTCATATCGCAACAATTTGGTTTATGTCTGAATCGTATACCGTAATTTTAAATTATGGTACTGCCTAAAATGGCTTTTGCCCTAGTAAAAATTCAGGACTCCTAAGGTCACACACCTCCCAGTCTTAATTCGCGTCCTGGCGCTCACTGCCGTGGCCACTGTGCGCTATTTGTGAAGCGCATACATGTCACTATTAGATAGCAGGACTTGCGAGCAACTATAATTTATGTCTCCCTCCCATATCCCTTTCTTGTTCGTGACCTTGCCTTGCTCGCATTGAGCATCAAAATACGAGGCCAAAAACCGAAGTACAACACATTAGAGGTGCGAAAAAAATTTCAGGAGATGGCGATGAAGTTTGCTGCTCGACCTCGGACTGTGATCCTGTGGTTGCGGACGTTCTTATATAGCTTAAATCAGCCAATTGCCGCATTGAGCGAGCTTTTCCAATGGTTTAAAAGTGCTATAAAATCCTGCGTAATTTAACACTTAACCGATCCATCATGAGTCTGAATTCTCAATGTCGTCTCGCCTTGAATTGTATCAGTTTAATGTTAGTTATGGGCATTCCGTTAGCATATAATATACAGCTGGTTGCGTTTGTTTCAAAAATGGTACAAAGTTCAACTTGTAGAACCTCTTCAGGAAAAAGTGGAACTTTCATGAAGGTCCAGAATTGTAATTGTCCAGAATTGAGTTAATTACCCTATGTGACAACTATGCGTCGACCGGTGCTTTGCTAGTCTGAGCGTAGCCGCCCGGTGCTTCGGTCCTAGTCAAGATGTATACCTGCGTCATGTGATCGCATGTCATCCCATGGGTCTATGCGCATATATTCTGTAGTTTCTGTATTTATGGATTAGGCTGTACGTATATGCTGTGTCATACACTGCTTTCATCATATTCCTGTGTATCACCCTGCATGTACAGCATTGCTATGATTGATGCTCCACAAGGGCTCCACCGTACTGCCCTACACTGGTATGCACTGGTACGCACTGCTATCCTATGCTCAGTCAGTGCGCACCTGTGCTGGACACACAGCTTAGCTGTGAGATGGACACTGGTTTGCTGTGTATCGTATAGCTTAGCTGTGTAGCGTAGCATTCATGTACTGCCTCATCCTCATGTATATAAGGAGGGTCTCCAATGCCCCTCTCTGTACTGAATTTACATCTTATTTACTCTCTACACTTGTGTGCATCAAGCCACCATAAGAGAATCTGTTGAGCACCGCTCCAGAAACGTTGAGCTCAGCTCTGTCATTAACCCGCTGCCATTGACTGCAGTGCGCGTACTCCCATAAGCGACTTAAGACTACAACAGTCGTCCCTCTTAGCGACATTAGGCCCGTGAGTCCCACAAACGGTAGCACCGGCCACTAGTGCGCTCCCAGCGACAAACCAAGACATATCGTAATTACTTCGAGCGCTCTGGACATACTCCCGCTCTCAGTCACGCCCAGGGTTATACAACGGTTCCCAGCCACGTACCCTTAGTGTAGATTGTTGATAGTGTAAATCATTGGCACATGTCTAGTAATACCTTGCATATAGAACTTACTCTGTAGTTTCATTAATTTGTTCACTACGGCTAATTGTTATTTGTACCCGCTCATCATGGCCTTAGAGCACTCTGTCATTCTAGTGCTTACCTACCTTCCCACTACACCTTCACAAGCGCGTATATTTAACACCCTAAATCTTTGTAAATCAATGTAACCCAGTCCTGAAAGTCTCCTAATTGCCCTTATACTCTCTCTACACAAGGTACAACTGCTTGGTAACCCGTGTATTGTATCATCATGCAGCATACATGCTGGTACTGTCAGGTCACATAACCATAAATCGAGTAAATTGGCCTAAATTGACCTAAATGAAGCGCCTGGGATCTCAGTTAAGGAGAATTAGCACTAATGAAATAGGGGGGGTAGCAAATCCCCTAAATCCTATAATTGAGCATAATTTGAGTCAATTAGGCTCAATTTGTGTGCCACGTTTTTCCTGACACTGAACAGTGGATCAGAACACATCATTACGTTTTAACCAGACTTTTAGAACCATGTAAACTCAACAACTGTAGAGGCTTGCGGTTATTGTAATACCTAAATAAATAAACCAGCCATTGCCAACTGAATCTGTGTCAGCCACCATACTCTGGACAGGTGTTATGGATACTAACACCTTTACTTAACAGAGTCTGCCCTTGCCAACTTCTCATGAGCCAAATCTGGCTCATTACAGGAACTTGTGGCTATGACCAGATATCTTAGTAATCTGTGTAATTGTGATGAGTAATGGGCTGACTGATGTGATCAGTCAGCCACAGACTGTGGATTAGTCATGTGGCTTCCATGATTGGCAACTGCCAATCATCTGCTGACTGATCAGGGCTATATTTAGCTTATCAGATGGCTTCTGATACATCAGCAAAAGTGGATTTTCCATGAAAGGTCTTGGGGAAAATGATCCGTAGGGAAAGACCCTGAATGGTGTTGAAACCACTCTTTGACAATTTGAGTTACTTGAAAGATTATTCAGTTGGTACATATGAGTTTGAATTGTGTGAAATCTATGGTTGATGTTTTGAGGATATTGAACATATTGAGTTGCATTCAAAAGCGATTGAATCACTTTACATATTTGGGCAAGGCTTAAGAGTCATGAAAGACCTTCAAAGAATCAAGGCATGATTGAAAGAAACCCCCCCAAAATTTGACATGCATTAATTGTTCATTTATGTCTTGCAGTGTCTTGAAGCATCTTGGGAGTCTTGAAGTGTCTTGAGAGTCTTGGGGCGTCTTGGAGTGTCTTGGAACACCTTTGGGTGACCTAATGTATCTTGAAAGACCTTCACAGTGTACCAATTGCCATCAAAAGACTTCAAGGCTACCGTCATGAGCCGTGCACATGACCCTTATCTTGTTCTTGTGGCTCATACGCTTTATAAGCCACTTACTTCTTTTTCTTCCACTTTGTAAGAATGATTGGCGTATCACTAAGCCTCCACATGGATGCTTACTGATCAAAGCTATCTTTAGCACGCATACGATCTTCTTGGACTATTCTTAGCTACGCCCTATTCTTAATCCACCTTCTTTTAGAAACACGTACTATCTTTAACTCATGTATTCTTGGAACTGTGAGCACAGACCATGTACCCATGAGTATAAATACTCGGTGTGCAAGCTGCTCCTAGACCAGCTTGCTCTACCTCGTCAATCCCCCCTCAAGGGTGATAACTACTAAGAGATAAACATAGAACTTATACACTTAAGACTCAACTATCGATACTAGGTCCTATTAACTTACATCAGCAAAAACCACCTGGAATCCCAACCCTTTTAAAGTGGTTTTGGAAAACAGGGTGTTGACCAGAGGCATTTTGACCTTCCCTGCGGATTTTAGCTGATTTTGACCACCCCCCCAGGATCCCATGGAGTCAAAACTGGCTTGGATCTGGGGGGTGGATTTTGACCAGTCAAAACCCAGTCCGCTTACCATACTAGGAAATAATGTTGCCAAGACTTGCCTTTTTTGGAAGGTGCCAAAAAAGGAAAGAGGATCTGGGGAAAATAACAAAAATGTTATTATTTTTCATTTCCTTTTTTGGCACCTTCCAAAAAAGGCAAGTCTTGGCAACATTATTTCCTAGTATGGTAAGCGGACTGGGTTTTGACTGGTCAAAATCCACCCCCCAGATCCAAACCAGTTTTGACTCCATGGGATCCTGGGGGGGTGGTCAAAATCAGCTAAAATCCGCAGGGAAGGTCAAAATGCCTCTGGTCAACACCCTGTTTTCCAAAACCACTTTAAAAGGGTTGGGATCCCAGGTGGTTTTTGCTGATGTAGGTACTTAGTAATACACTCAACCAAAACCCAAAACTTCAGTTTAGTTAGACTAGACATCACGTGGCTACCAGGTCTGTAAGTAGCGCTCGGTAGCATGAGAGTAGCGCTCACCAGACCCTGAGTAGACTCAATTAACATAACTAGAGTTTTGGGTTTCGGTTGAGCACTGCAAGCTACGAGTCAATCACAGTCTCTCCAAGAGACGGGTGCCTTCGACGTCCTACTCGCTAGACGAGCAGAGGACTATACTCCTAAGACTAAGAGGCTCAATACCCTACACAGGGCTGTCATCGACGCTTCCACACTCGACTACATCTACAAACAGCCACAGGAGGCTGCCACGCATCAGGCTAGGATCCGACGCCGACGCCGTCGTATCCAGAACAGAAAGTAAACACCCTTAGAAACGAGGGTTGTGACAGCTACTACCAAAACAACTATGACATAATAGGATTATGGCTGTTTTCATAAGTCCGTTCCGATCGAAAAAATAAACGCCGAGGGTGCAAAACAGTAATTCGATGTGTTCTTCGCAACGGCAACGGCATTAGATATTCTAAAGACATTTTTGGAATCGCCTTGCTTGGGTGCATATTTCTATGTACATACGATTTTGATATGATGAGTTTCAATTCGGAACAAAGGAAAAGGGGGTGTACCCCTGAGTGCACGATAACGAGGGGCGCTATGAAAAAAGTGGGTTTGCGAGCGCATGAATGAAGGTCTCAATAGTGTGTGTGCAAATTTCCGTGGTGATAGCTCTTCTTTCTGGCGAGATATGACCAATGATTGACTGGAGCCGCCCAGATCCCTGAGTGGTATGATACAGTTCTCCTCAAGCAGAGATTCTATCAACGCAAACTTTTGCACACACACTATTGAGACCTTCATTCATGCGCTCGCAAACCCACTTTTTGATAGCGGCCCTCGTTATTGTGCACTCAGGGGTACACCCCCTTTTCCTTTGTTCCGATTTGAAACTCATCGTATCAAAATTGTATGTACAAAGAAATATACACCCAAGCGAGGCGATTCCAAAAATGTCTTTAGAATATCTAATGCTGTTGCCGTTGCAAAGAACTCATCGAATTACCGTTTTGCACCCTCGGCGTATTTTTTTTGATCGGAACGGACTTATGAAAACAGCCATAACCCTGGCACAATATTTGCAAAAAGTTGCACAAGTCAACACTCCCCATGGGTAGCTCCACAACCAGGGCACAGGGATCTTTGAAAAAGATATGGTTGGAAAGCCGTGATTTTTCTGACAATTTACAAATTTAGAACAAAGCCCTAGTGTCACAACCCTCGTTTCTAAGGGTGTTTACTTTCTGTTCTGGATGCGACGGCGTCGGCGTCGGATCCTAGCCTGATGCGTGGCAGCCTCCTGTGGCTGTTCGTAGATGTAGTCGAGTGTGGAAGCGTCGATGACAGCCCTGTGTAGGGTATCGAGCCTCTTAGTCTTAGGAGTATAGTCCTCTGCTCGTCTAGCGAGTAGGACGTTGAAGGCACCCGTCTCCTGGAGAGACTGTGGTTGACTCGTGGCTTGCAGTATATTACCAAGTACCTAAGTTAATAGGACCTAGTACCAATAGTTGAGTCTTAAGTGTATAAGTTTGATATGTATCTCTTAGTAGTTATCACCCTTGAGGGGAGATCGACGAGGTAGAGCAAGCTGGTCTAGGAGCAGCTTGCACACCGAGTATTTATACTCATAGGTACATGGTCTGTGCTCACAGTTCCAAGAATACATGAGCTAAAGATAGTACGTGTTTCTAAAAGAGGGTGATCCAAGAATAGTGCATAGCTAGGAATAGTCCAAGAAGACTGTATGCGTGCTAAAGATAGCTTTGATCAGTAAGCATCCATGTGGAGGCTTAGTGATACGCCAATCAGTCTTACTAAGTGGAAGAAAAGAAGTAAGTGGCTTATAAAGCGTATAAGCCACGAGAAAAAGATAAGTGTCATGTGCACAGCTCATGACACCTAGGCCATGTTTTTTTTGATGGGAAAGTCGGCTTATATACATGTGTGGGGAGATACAAGTAACAGCCTGATGGTGTAATGGTTACAGCTGCACCCTTTCATATGCTTACATCATCAGACATTGGTTCTATTCTGAGGTGAGGTATTAATAAAAAATCAAATTTTCCGTCCACATGCCTAAAAATGCTTATGTAATGCACAGCCACATATAAAGGTGGCTGTGCATTACATAAGACAGTTCACATTACCTATATTTTTTATGCTTTTTCTGTATTTTTCAGGACCAGGTCAGATTCTGGTTCTTCCTCCCCCTTGACAGGCACATGGGCAGTTGGCTTGTTGCTGTCCAGCTCTTTGGCTTGTGGTGTAGGTGGAAACTTCACGTTTCTAGACACCAGCACTGTTTGCTGCTCATGGCTCCAATAGCACCAGGCTTTTCCACCGACATCAATACCAACAAAGGTACGTTTGTGTGATTTTGCATCCAGTTTCGTGTTCTTCCTGCTCTGATCTAGGACCCAGCATGGCAAACCAAACTCACATAGAGCACTAACATTGGGTTTTATGCCATACATAAGCTTGTAGGGGGTCTTCTTTTCAACTAGAGAGCGCATATAGGTGCAATTTTTGAGGTAACATGCATGGCAGAATGCTTCTACCCATAAGTATTTGGGGAGCTGGGCTGCAAGCCACATGGCGCGCCCTCAATCTGCTATGGTTTGGTTTAAGCATTCAGCAATTCCGTTCTGGGCTGACGAGTGGGGGGCAGTAGTTTCAAAGGAGGTGCCTTGGGAGGCAATCTGGGCTAGTAGGGGCGCATTCAAGTATTCTTGGCCGTTATCGAATTGGACTGTGTGGAGTTTTTGACTGTGTAGGTTTGCAATAAATGCTTTGTAGTCTTTATATTGGTCCAGGACTTTGGCCTTGTTGCGCATGAAATAGAGTGTTGTAAATCGTGTAGCTACATCCATAAATGATACATAGTACTTGTATCCTCCAATGGCTGCAACAGAGGTGGGTCCCCAGATGTCTGAGACTGTGATATTGCTGACCTTCTCCACTTTGGTTTCAGACACAGCTGGAAAGGGAGTGACCTTGTGGTTCCCTTGCATGCAGGCCTTGCAGAAGTGCTCCCGCGGCGCCAATCCCTTGAGCTCCATCCCCTTCACCATTCCTTCCTTCACCATCACTCTGAGCGACTCCATTGATGTGTGTCCCAATGTCTGATGCCACTCATCCCATGTTTGCCTACTAGGGCAACTTCTTGCCTCGGCTCAGCCGGGCATTTGGCTTCAAGTCCAATGACATATAGGGAGCCTCCTCCTATGCATTGCTTGATTGCCTTCCCAATCCGCGCTCCTTTAGAGCTGCAGATTATTGATGCGTCGCCAGCCGTAATGAATTTCATGCCTGCATCTGTCATCCTGCCCTCGGAGACTAGGTTATGCAGCGCACTCTACGGAAATCAAATGTATATATTATGATATATAGAAGAGTGAGAGTAAAGAGCAAGTGAGTGAAAGTGTGTTGAATGATGAGTACGATGTAGTAGGGAGTCACGTGCCTCAGTCTTGTCTTGTGTCGTCCATAGCTATCGGATACTGTCTGCTGCCCATCAGCGTGTCAACCGTGTTGACGAGAGTGGGATTGACTATCCATCAGCAAAACCATAGTGTCACTACAGTGCAATACGCAGACATTTGTAGTATAAAATTGTGTTTGTAGCCGCCGTAGAGAGTGTATCTTGCCTTGCGCTGCAATACCTGCCCGAATAATACACTCTTGCAGTTCTGCTACTACATATCACTGTGTGAATCGTCAGTCAGTTGTTCCATTTCAGCGTAACTCTGTGATTTATGCAGTGCCGCACGATATTCGCCTACTACATCCCACTACCTTATATCATTCTTGCTGTCGCTGACCTATATTGTATCCTGGTATCATACCATAAAATTACATGGTATATGCTACTGGTTCTAGTTTCTGTACAGAGAAGTGGTTACTGTCCTTCAAATGAGGTTATATCGGGCTCATTTCTTGTTAGCATGCAGCAGGTAATCGTAAAATTTACATTCTCCAATACTATACCAGCCAACCGCTTCTGCAGGCTACTGCCAGTGCAGTTGTGTTCCGCAGTACATGCAGTATGGTCGACATTGAGTACTAGTGTCACTGTAGTAGACACGACAGTCAGTAGACCTGGTATAGCGTTATGTAGAACTTCGCAGTGCTTCGCTCAATATTTCAGTACAAGAACAATCGACTTTTGAGCTCATACAGTGCGTCATTGGGCTTGTATCGTGTATCGCACTGCATTCTGCGTCTCCGTCTACTGCCGTAGACCTCTTCGTGTGTGCAGTAGTCTGAACATATGCTGTAGTGCCGTATTGCTCGGGTACTGAGTCTTTGTTGTCATGTTGGTGCTTAGTAATGCTCCCCCAGCCTGGTGTGATTATTGTATTGTATTTGTTCATACGACAAAGGATATAAAAAACACTCGTATCAAAACTTGCGCGGTTTGAGAGATATATGAGAAAAATAGCGGGCAAGCGCGTAACTGTTCCGGGCGGCAAATGAAGGAATTAACACTTCAAAAAGCAAAGCAATTAGGTTGTTTCAAGTGGAAGCGAAAGTCGACTCACTTGACAACGGTTAACGCTTGGATTTCTTCCCCTTCTTCGCTGCTGCTTTCGTCGTTTTCAATGCTTTTTCTGCTTTCGAGGACTTCGCAGCACCCCCGGCAGCGTCTGCCTCCACGCCCTTGAGCTCTTCCTGGGCATTCTCCGCCATCTTCTGCTCTGCCGCCTGCTTCCTGGTGGTTGCCGTCCGCTCCTTCAGCTTGTCGAGAACAGCATTCATCCTCGACCCATTGGCGGCCGAACCAGACCCGTCAACGACGGCCTGGGAGTTACGGGCGGAGTTGTCCGGATCAAGAGCCGGTTCAGGTGAGAGTGGGGAAGAGAGACGTTCAGGGCCGCGCTCCATCAACTCAGGGGCGTCTGGAGGGGTTTCGGCCTTGTCTGGCGTACCAGTGCCCGCCAACGATCCTCCCGGCTTGCTTGGTTCCACGCCCCCTTGCGATATGGTTGTTCCAGCCTCTACAGCGCTTTCCCTCACCTTGTCTCCCCCTCCCACTGCTTCGTCTTCGTCATCGTCCAAGAGCATCACCTTGCGACGAGCAGACTTTACAGCCAGCTTGCGCGCCGGTGCTTCCGTATCGTCCTTGTCCAACATACCGACGTCTTTGCCAATTTGCGTGTCATAATCCACTTGATCGCCCTGGTTGGACATATCAACAGCCCGCTCAGATGAGTCGTCGCCCAACTCATCGATTTCTCCTGGTCCCTGAAACCAAAGGTTAGTGAAATGAAACGACCAGAGTGTAATAATGAAAATCAATAGTATGGACGTTGCTTACTGCTGGATTATTGTCCGAGTCCCAGTCCTCGTCTAAGTCCGAGTTCAAGTCCTTGTCTGAATCCGAGTTCGATTCAGAACCTGAGCTTGAACGAGAGTCCGGGTCCGAGTTTGAATTGGGATCCTCTGGGAGACCGCTCAGGTTGGACGATTTGCCATTGTTCAAGAGCATATGGGGCCGGGGTGCAGGGCGGACCTGGATGTACAAGCGTGGTTCGGAGTGCGATCGACCCTTTGAGTGAGGCTCGACCGATGTCAATCTTGCTCGAGATTTGTTCAGGACGGCATTCAACTCTTCCGGCGATATATCCTCCTCATCCGCGTAAGAGTCAGCCGTCAACGCACCCTCAGCCGGCTTCGAGTTGCCCCCGTCCTGAGAGGATTTACCTGCCCATTGGCTGTGATTCACACGTTATTCAGGTTAAACCAGACGATATGATACATTTACTCACAGACACTCGTCGTGCAATTCAAGAAGCCATTTTTGATACGACCGTGGTACGGTCCTCTGGAACGGCTCGATGCTCTGCAGGTGGATGTCCATTAGGTCCTTCAGCTCGTCCTGGCCGGTTCTTGGGACAATCTCCTTGTCGGTTGGGCCTTTCTTCCTGTTTCTAGCTTGCCCTTGGCCCTTGGGTGCCTTCTGTTCGACCTTAATGTAACCGTCCTTCTTGTAGCGCATGAGAATCTCCTCGGCCTGAGTACCGTCAGTCATATATGCCGGGTACATAGCTTTCATACTCACCACGGCACAACTAAAAGCAATCGTGACCTCCGGCATGGGCACCATATCTGCATCGCTACGCAGGGCCGGTGGCCGAGGGCCAAAATAAAAGAGGGTGGCGATAGCGCGAGCAACAAAATTGCTTCGATAGTGGCCGGCCTTCTCAGATTTGGCCTCGGGCTATACGAGTCATATGGGCACCGAGGATATCGAGGAGACAAACGGTCAA
Source organism: Ceratobasidium sp. AG-Ba (assembly GCA_016906575.1). Classification (NCBI taxonomy): domain Eukaryota; kingdom Fungi; phylum Basidiomycota; class Agaricomycetes; order Cantharellales; family Ceratobasidiaceae; genus Ceratobasidium; species Ceratobasidium sp. AG-Ba. The sequence goes on along the minus strand of CP059611.1, from coordinate 3,637,155 downwards.
ACTTACGTCCTGATGAAACCAAATTGGTAAAAGTCCGGCAGCGACATTTTTGACGTCCTCTCTGGTCTGTGAAGGCGAGACATCCAATCCAAAGTGACTCGCCAAAACGTCGACCATTTGTCTGCGACCACACATTCGGAAGGAACTAATCAAAGATTTGATCTATTAAAAGATTAATTAAATGTCAAATACGGACTGAGAAATGAGATTAACTCACAACTCGATTTATCTGATCGGTCAGCTTGACAACTTTGCTCGACTTGTTGTAGAACTTGACGCCAGTTTCCCAACCTTGATGAATCATGAGTTCATACTCATCGTTGCTTGGGCACGGATTTGAGAGGAGCGCAGTTTCAATGTAATCGACAGCTCGATCGACCACAAGCCCCTCGATGGTGCCTTTATAGTCACTTTTCTTTGGGCGTGGGGGGGCTTTCTGCAATAGACAAGTAAAAATGTCAGCGGGCGCAAACCCCCAGGCTCAGAAATCAGATTATAGTACCTTGTTCTGGCCGTTACGTGAAGCGGTCTGTTCCATGGCTTCCATCTCTTCGTCGTCGTCTTCCTCGTCTTCCTCCTCGCCTCCATTGGCATGCAGATCACCAAGGTCGATCATCTCGGAGTCGAGATCTATGCTGTGACCGATACCGCGTTTAGAGCCACCCGACTTGGAATATGCTGAAATTGTGCTAGGTGCGGCGGACCCAGCGCGAGAGGATGGGGCAGATTTGGCAGGCTCAACCACAATCTTGCGGTTTTTGAGAGGTTTGGCTGGGGCGATACGCATATCTAAGTTTTATAATGGTCAGCGTGAGGAGCAAATATGGAATATGAGAATCTCATACCATTAAGAACTACGCGGCGGCAACGCGCATCCTCATCCGTACGTTCTGTTGAGATGTCCCTTCTACGCTTGAGCACGGCTGGAGATGACAACTCCGCACGAGCAGATTGCTCTCGAGCTTGGGTCAACGGGACCAAAGGAGAACCTATTAAGGAAACCTTAGGTGCATGAAATATCAGCATGTATGTTTGACGTCCAGAATTCAAACTGAACCATGCGTACCTTATATGCGACCGGCTTACTTGCTCGCGTTTTCTTAGCCGGCGTCGCCACTATAGCTGCCTGATCCCGTGCCTTTTTTGTTGACGGTTTGCTCGTTGATGCTTTGCTTGTTGATTTGGCGGGGGGATTTGCGGGTGTGGGTGCGCGGGCTGTAACGGGATCACCAGCCTGAGCCTTCTGCCATTCCGCCTCTAGCTCGTCGCCATCCATTAGCTTTAGCTCGTCAATTGGCTTGCCAGTACGACCAAAAATCATGAACTGCAATTCGATGCAGCGTCGTTCGTACTTGAGAGTTTCGGCCACGTTGCGTGCCTCTTCCGGATCTGGCAATATTGGTGTCAGCATCGATCAAAGAGAAGATCACAAACATACCTATATCCAGTGGCCGGCTCACTGGCTCAGTCGTCGGTTTCGTAGATTTGGACTTGCTCTTTCCTTTCGCGGCCTTGCTTGTCACAACCCTCGTTTCTAAGGGTGTTTACTTTCTGTTCTGGATACGACGGCGTCGGCGTCGGATCCTAGCCTGATGCGTGGCAGCCTCCTGTGGCTGTTCGTAGATGTAGTCTAGTGTGGAAGCGTCAATGACAGCCCTGTGTAGGGTATCGAGCCTCTTAGTCTTAGGAGTATAGTCCTCTGCTCGTCTAGCGAGTAGGACGTCGAAGGCACCCGTCTCCTGGAGAGACTGTGATTGACTCGTGGCTTGCAGTGTATTACTAAGTACCTAAGTTAATAGGACCTAGTATCGATAGTTGAGTCTTAAGTGTATGAGTCTTATGTGTATCTCTTAGTAGTTATCACCCTTGAGGGGAGATCGACGAGGTAGAGCAAGCTGGTCTTGGAGCAGCTTGCACACCAAGTATTTATACTCATGGGTACATGGTCTGTGCGTACAGTTCCAATAATACATGAGCTAAAGATAGTACGTGTTTCTAAAAGAGTGTGTGTCTAAAAGTAGAGCGTAGCTAAGAATAGTCCAAGAAGACTGTATGCGTGCCACGAATAGCCTTGATCAGTAAGCATCCATGTGGTGCGTACTAAAGATAGCTTTGATCAGTAAGCGTTCATGTGGAGGCTTAGTTAATACGCCAATCAGCCTTACTAAGGGGAAGAAAAGAAGTGAGTGGCTTATACAGCGTGTAAGCCACGAGAAAAGATAGAGGTCATGTGCGCGGCTCATGACATTGCTGGTCTGGGTTTTGGCCTGCTCTTTGGCCGCGAGCTGGGCTTCTTGCTGTTGAACGTTTTTGGTTCGTGCGATGTTCTCGACCGTCTGCTTGGACTTGTTACGTCCAGCCGCTGAATGAAAAATTAGCTATTGTGTACTAGTTGAAAAAACGAGAAAAAAATACTGTATTCAACCATAGCAGGGGTCTTCACAGACACTCGGTGACCGCGTCCAAGTGTGATGCCGTTGTCGGACATGGTTGATGTTGAAGTCAGGACGTGGTTTAGTTGTAACGCCCTCAGGGTGAAACATGGGATGATGTCAAACATCAGGGTCTCATTTGAAATATAGCTGCCACTAACCCTACTACAGACACTACACGCTACTACCTTCGCACTTCCTCGCCCAAAATATGGGATTCCCTTACTATCGCTGCCACCAATGCCCAGCTAAGTTCACTCGCGATCTAGCGCTAGCTAACCACCATCTCTTAACCCATGAAGGTGCTGGCCCTTCCGCCCCTAGGCCTGGGCGTGGTGTACCTTGTCGCCACTGCGGTGAGTGGATTGAAACGCATAGAGGGTTGACCCAGCATGTCCGAGGGAGCGAGATATGTCGGGAAATGCAAGCGGCCTGGTTAGAATACCAGATCGCAGTTTGGCGTGGCGAGATAGCTTCCTCGTCTCAAGTCAGCGACGCTGGCTCTGTGTCACATGTTGGCAGTGACCACTTGTCGGACGATGATCACAACGACGTTGAGATGACAGGATCAGGAGACAAGTATAATTTAGGTGATCTAGGCGATCCTACAGGGAACGAAGAACAGGATATAGCCTCTGAAGGCCAGGGCGGTAGTCCTCACAGGATGGATGACGAAGACAAAGACTCAGACGATGAACTAGGGGGTGCAGGGAACGAATCAAACGACAAACCAGAGGCGGACCTTGAGAATCTACCATATGATCAAAGCCCGATTCCAAGTCCAGCTCCGCCGTCTTCTCCAGCCAGCCCGTCGGCCCAAAGTGATGAAACAATTCATCTGCATGAAGAGTTTGATCAGTTTGGCAACCGCATATATGTTCAGTACTATGAAGTACCAACAGTTGGAGAGCCCATACGCAGAGCAACAAAAAAAGAAATGCGTCGTGGCAGCTACCCAGACGTAGGAAAACTCTCAAAGCGAGAGAATTTCGAGCTTGCGCAGCTACTGATAGAATCAGGGATGAGTGCCAAGTATCGGACCAAGTTGTTCCGACTGAAGAGAGTCAGTACAAAAACTACAGTGCGTCAGGATTACTAACCTGTCCAAGTTTTGGCGGTCCCGGTTGCCGTGGCCAAATAGCAGAGCGCTGATGAAAGATATCAACAAATTGCCTCACGGGGCCAGGTGGTCAGTTCAAGCTTTGGCTATCGAGGGCGATCCAGGGGTAGAGATCGTCGAGATGTGGTTGCAAGACGCCCTAGAAATCATAAAATGTCTTCTACGCAACAAGCGACTAGGTAAATTCATGCAGTGGAAAGCAATAAAAAAGTGGAAAAACCCCGACATGACCGACCAAGTTCGGGACGAGATCTATACCGCAGACTGGATGTGGGAAATCCAGGTAAGTAGCTGCCGCTATCACAACTGTAAATATGAGCGCGAGTACATACCACCAACAGGCCGAAATCCAAGACGAGTATGGAACTATCATCCCAATCATAATCTCCTCCGACGAGACAAAGCTCACGACTTTCAGCGGCAATAAAAAAGCTCACCCTGTCTATCTAACAATTGGAAACCTGCCAAAGCGCCTGCGACGACGCACATCAAAACGTGCTAATGTGTTACTCGGCTACTTACCTGTGCCCAAACTTGACTGCGAGTCAAACGAGGAGCAGCGCCGTTATCATCGCCGAAACCTCTTTCATACTTGTATGCGCACTATGCTTGAACCCCTCGCTGAGGCCTGTAAAACAGGCGTGGAAGTCGTTTGCGCGGATGGAAATATTAGGCGCATATACCCGGTATTGGCTGCCTACATTGCCGATTTCATTGAGCAGTGCAAGGTAGCCTGTATTAAGCAGACTCACTGTCCGTTATGCTCGGTGGACCCTCGAGAAAAGGGCAACTTAGGCAACGCGCCTCCTCGAACCCACAACGATATTATCAAAGCAATAAAAGATCATCGCGGGGAAGGGTCAGCAAGATTTGAGCGACTGGGGTTGTACGATGTGAACCCATTTTGGAAAGATTTTCCGTATTTACGAGTGGATTGCCTAATGACGCCAGACTTGCTGCATCAATTACACAAGGGCGTATTGAAGGATCATCTTACCAAGTGGATAACCAATCTAATAGGCGATCAAACCATAGACGAGCGGCATGCAACAATGCCCGAATACCATGGGATGCGTCACTTCAAGAATGGAATTACTCGCGTATCTCAGTGGACCGGTCGGGAGCTCAAAGAGATGGCCAAAACCCTCTTACCGTTGATTTCTGATATGGACCGTTGGGTGGTCGCGGCGGCTCGGGCTCTCCTCGATTTCGCATACCTGGCTCATTCGTCGTCATTGAGTGATGCAGAGCTCCAAGCAATGGAAGAATCGTTACATACCTTTCATGCGAACAAGGATACCTTCCAGGAGCTCGGTGCTCTGAAAACCAGAGACGGATTCCATGGGATTCCAAAGGTCCATATGATACAGCACTATGTTAATCTCATACGAATGCTGGGTACGCCCGACGGATACAACACGGAGACATCGGAGCGTCTTCATATCGACTTCGCAAAAATGGGCCATTGGGCGTCAAATAAAGTCAATGCAATTAAACAAATGGCGATGTACATACAAAGACTCGAGGCTATTGCGATGCACGAGGAGTATCTCGAGGAGAAGGGTAATAGGCCTGCGATGGAGGTGATCGACGGTGATGGGCGCGAAGTGGAAGATGAAGAGTGGGATGAATGGGAAGATGCCAAAGATGTCGAAGATCTAGAAGAGCTGGGCGATGCAGAAGTTCGGCTCCAGCTTGCAGTCGAGCTGGACAAGTTTCTGAGCAACAGGGAGCTCAGGGTTGGTGGCGAATGGCAAGAGGAGCCGCCGGCCGAACCCGTCGAATATGCCGATCAGGGGACTCAGCGCTTCCATCCGGTCCCGGAAGTTGTGACAGCGAAGACACCCACGGCCTCCACCACACTTGCCAATCTGCAGACTGCGAATGACACCCCCAGACTCCTCCAGTCTCTGCACGCCTATGTCCGGAAAACTCGACCCAGCCTCACTCCTCGACAGATCCAAGCTACCCTCACCCCCGCAACCAAGGTTCCAACATGGACCCGCGCCCGTCTGTTCCACTCGCCTCCTCCCTTCAAACCCTCTGAAGGACCCCAAATCGACGTTATACGCGCTCAGCCTGTGAAAATTGATCGTTTCCAGCGTGTTTGTCGCCCAGCACGTTTCAACACGGTGCTCATTTGGAACAGCCGTCTGCAGGGTGAGGGGATACACCGTACGTCTGTCCTTCATGTTTACAGAGGGTCGGTTAACGTTATATATTATAGGGTATCGTCCTGCTCGCGTACGAGCCATCTTTGAATTGCCGGAATGACTTCGCCATATCTGCTCTGGAAAGCTTGCTTATGTCGAGCTGTTGAACGTTGTGAGCCAAGGGCCTAACGCCCCAACGGGGTTATTCACAACGGCTCGTTCCGTGACTGACGGCGTACGGTCGACCTCGGTTGTCCCTCTTTCTGACATCGCGATGACCTGTCACCTGGTCCCTCGCTATCGTCTGTTCCAACCCGAGGATCCCCTGAATCAACACTCGGACGTTCTACAACTCTGCGACTACTTCTTCGTGAACATCTTTGTCACCTACTTCGTCTATGAGCTATTTCAACACTGGGGCCAACAGGGCCAGGCTGGTTAACGGTTCTTATTTCTTTGTCGTTTATTCCTATTTCTATACCCGCTCCAATCCTCGTGTATCATATTTCAAAACATCTGAGGTACGTTCAGCAATAGCATCAATATATATTCAATAAAACTTTAACCGCATTTGTAGCACTATCGACTTCGCCTCGGGCTAGGTGCATAGCTAGCACCACGTTGGTCCTATCTTCGCTGTTCGTGCCGCCCATAACTCCATCCTCCCTAATCCCCTTGTGCTCCTTCAACAAGCTGTCTATTCTTCCGACATCCACATTCTCTCTTGTAAGCTCCGGTCGCGCTATTTTGCCCCCTCACGAGCATCTGGACCAAATCACTAATCCCCCTGCCTACAGCTTCGATTATCCACTCATCTCAACGATTCGTACCATCGATCTATGCGGACCAAAGATGTGTATTCTGTAGCTGCGCCCACTTCGCTGGATCTCTCTCCTGTCCAATCCCATTCTTTCCGCACCTCGTCATCCGACCATGAATACGAGCGCACGCTTTCATTGACCGAACCCGATCATGCTAAACAATCTCCCTAGCATGGCCGTACCAGTCTTCTCATTGGTGAGTTCAACTATCTGCGCTCATGCCATACTCTTACGCCTGTGATAGTAGAAATGTAGGAAATTCTGTTTTGCTGAAGTTGAGTAATAGGCGAGCTGTATCTCCGGGTCTCAAACACCTACTCCATATCGTCATCCCCAAGAACCTGTGTGCGTGTAGTGAGCATTTCATTTGTATGCCCTGTCTTCGGCTAATTGTTTTCTTGTCCTCTGGCCACTTGTACACGGTGGATCAACTTCTTATCCCTTAGCCACGCGAATTTGCAAATGAATTTGCAGCTCGCCTAAGTTTGGCGCACTAGTGGCTGTTCCCGCCCCAATATCGTCCTGGGCCATAACCTCGTTGGTTATATTTCGGTGAAGAATGATATCAGTAGGTTGCATCAGACTCCTACCCATCCTCTAAGTTCACGTGATTCAGGGTGAATGGCAGGGTCCTCTTCACGCCTTGCGTGAACTAGAGACTGGCACAAAATGTTTGTTTATTTATATTTTGTTTGGTCAATCAAGGAGCGATGGACCCTGCTGAACCCCAGATCCCTACTGCGTCTGGACCAACCGAGTGACTAAGCGGTGTCCCCATGTGAATCCCTGAATGCCTGCGGTATGCGGATGCCTCGCACAAACATTCATTTGTAATCTGGTCCTAACTATCATGATGGCTCAAGCTGGTCTCTTGAAGTTCAACGATGTCGCTCAATTCTTTGTAGAAAACGACATAAATATAACCGAATTTATCGTTCAGGTCGCTGGGGGCGATTTCAGATCGCACGAGGTTGCATTGCAAGCAATTTCGGAGCAATTCTGCCGCCCAGAAAGCCTCAATCGCGTCGCATCGACTTTACTTACGGTCCCAAAGACATGCGAAACGATGTCACAGATTGCACGAAACATCTCAGCACACGATTTAATCGAAGAAATGGCAGAATTAATCGATGAAACCAGTGGATATCACTACAACGCAAGCCATATGACGGCCGAAAAGATCCTCGAGTTTTCTAGGGAGGAGCTGGCGACGGACCTGAAGCACCGATGCCCACATCTCTGGCATTTAATGCAACTCCTTTTAAACACCCCAGCCGCCCAATCAGCCACTCGATACCTCGATAAATACGGGGACTATCTCAGCGAGGTCACCATCGAGTCCCCCGCGGTCTTTCCCGCACCTGATGCCTGTGACAAAGACTCGGTTGACTCGAAGCCGATTTCCGTTACACGCCGAAGCCAGGGAGAAAAGTCCCACATGCGACAATCGGAGTTGTCGATAGTTGTGAGTAGCGAAGCAACTGTGATTGAACCGAAACTCACCTTTCGTATAGAGGGGTGTCAGTCTTTTCAGCATACTAATGCAGAGTAGCAACTCTCACTGTAACCGACTACCAACGTTAATCGGACTGTTTATGCATTCGACACACGCACCTGAAAGAGTGGTCGAGTTATTCGCGCACGCTGGATTGTCGATATCCCCCTCGTCAGTAAATAACGTGGTGTATTCCATATCCAAAAGTGCGATCGCCGCGCTGAAAAACGGGCCGCCTAGTCAAGTAAAAGCTTTCGCATTCGATAACTTGGATATAAATTTCAAAACTGAGACCCCGACAGTCGACTACCAAAGGAACATGGCTCATATAACCACCGGGGCGATTGTACCAGTACAAGACGCTACGCATGATGATATGCGAGTATCGCAGGAGATCTGGGAGAAGCAAGATATCAACCCTAATAAGCCACCAGGATCGTGCATAAAACCCTCCCACAAAAACTTCGTACCTCTCCTGAAGCCAGTGGCCCTCCCTCCCGATCATCCGCACAGTCTTGAATCCCGAATGGCCTGGCATGTTCGCAAGTTTCTCTATTTGGACTCCGTGGATACACTCAGACCAGGAAGATTTCCCAGAGCCAGTCGGAGAAATAAGGATAGAGCTTTCCCCCCGTAGCTGATATGCACATGAAGCAGCTTGGAACTGACAAGGAGCGATGCCAAGTTTTACTTCTGATGTCTTAGTGATTCAACTTCCGAAAAGCTGGCGAGTGGCTCAGAAGTTGAAGGGATGCACTCCATCCTTCGGAGGGGTAGGTTGGTTGTTGTTGTTGTTGTGAGGTTAGCTCAGCATGGCATCAGGCATTCAGGGATTCACATGGGGACACCGCTTAGTCACTCGGTTGGTCCAGACGCAGTAGGGATCTGGGGTTCAGCAGGGTCCATCGCTCCTTGATTGACCAAACAAAATATAAATAAACAAACATTTTGTGCCAGTCTCTAGTTCACGCAAGGCGTGAAGAGGACCCTGCCATTCACCCTGAATCACGTGAACTTAGAGGATGGGTAGGAGTCTGAGGTTGCATGGTCTTGGATTGAAATGAAATATTCTGACCAGTTTCATAGTTTTGACGTACAAGGACATGGCGCACGCCAATGTGTTTGGAATGATTCGCGGCCTCAAATTTTCTGCCGTTGTTTTCCAATATTACAGCTTGGTTCTTGAGCTTCTCATTCTCAGCCTTCAGCGTGCTAGCAAAATGGCCGGTCCTCCTCAACTACCCAACAACTTCCTTCAATTTCGCAACAGTCCAACCAAAACTCGCCATCCTATCCGCCTGTACTCGCGCTACATCGATCCCATCCATGTCTTCTTCCGTTTCACCGCTGATCTGAGGCTTGCAACCTTATCCAACGCTATCTCTCTGCCGGCCCCGACCCAACCAATGACAACGTGATCGGCTACAACAACAAACGCTGCTGATCCCGAGACTGTCGTATGCGCTTGATCAAGCACGACGTCAACCCTGGACGAGCCGTCTTCTCGAACGTCAAGCAGAGTCTCCCTCGATCGCTGACTACTATTGAACGGGACTGTCATGAGCCGTGCACATGACCTCTATCTTTTCTCGTGGCTTACATGCTGTATAAGCCACTTACTTCTTTTCTTCCACTTAGTAAGACTGATTGGCGTATCACTAAGCCTCCACATGGATGCTTACTGAGCAAAGTTATCTTTAGCGCGCATACGGTCTTCTTGGACTATTCTTAGCTATGCCTTATTCTTGAATCACCTTCTTTTAGAAACACGTACTATCTTTAGCTCATGTATTCTTGGAACTGTGTGCACAGACCATGTACCCATGAGTATAAATACTCGGTGTGCAAGCTGCTCCTAGACCAGCTTGCTCTACCTCGTCAATCTCCCCTCAAGGGTGATAACTACTAAGACACATATAAGACTTATATACTTAAGACTCAACCATTGATACTAGGTCCTATTAACTTAGGCACTTAGTAATACACTGCAAGCCACAAGTCAATCACAGTCTCTCCAAGAGACGGGTGCCTTCAACGTCCTACTCGCTAGACGAGCAGAGGACTATACTCCTAAGACTAAGAGGCTTGATACCCTACACAGGGCTGTCATCGACGCTTCCACACTCGACTACATCTACGAACAGCCACAGGAGGCTGCCACGCATCAGGCTAAGATCCGACGCCGACGCCGTCGTATCCAGAACAGAAAGTAAACACCCTTAGAAACGAGGGTTGTGACAGGGACGACACGTTTGTTAGTGTTTACTTGCGCGACAACCCACAGCTCCTGTCTCGATGTGCGGCTTCGAAGTCTGTATACTTCCAAAGATTTGGATCATGGGTGGCGAACAATACTTATTGAAGGATGGTGTTTGGAATCTCACAAACGACCAGACAGAGGAGAGGACAGCCCAAGCCTTTTTGCGAGTGTCCGATGAAGGTCAGTGAATCCCTTCGATGAATCAAGATCATTGGCTGAAACGCATTGTTTTAGGTATACAACAATTCAACAACAGAATCTGACAGGTCCTCATGAGTTCTGGTTTGACCACGTTCTCGAAGATTGTGAACAAGTGGAACACGGCGATTATTGGGCTTATGACATATTATCACGAGGCTGTAGTCCATGCAAACAAGCTGCTCAGTTCTCTTGTCAAAGCCGAGAACAAGATCCAAACGCGCGTCCAAATTGGCCTCAACTCGAGGATGCCGTCTCGATTCCCTTCCGTCGTCTTTTACGCCCCGGGAGAACTTGGCGGTCTTGGCATGTTGTCGATGGGTCACGTCCTCATTCCCCAAAGCGATTTGCGCTGGTCGAAGCAGACGGATGTTCCTGTTAGCCATTTCCGTGCCGGTATGAGCCACGAGGAAGATCAACTCATTCCCAACCTGTACCGATATCTTCAACCTTGGGAGGCGGAGTTTATGGACTCGGCTCGCGTGTGGTCCAAGTACTCGATGAAGCGGAAGGAGGCAACCGCGCAAAACCGCCGGCTGACCCTTGAAGATCTGGAGGATTGTTGGGATCGCGGTATCCCTCGCATCAACACGCTCTTCCAGAAGGATTGACATACTCTTGCGTACAACAAGGGCTGGCGTGTTCGCACAGATTGGAAACAGTACCAACGACTCAAGCACAATCCTTTCTGGTGGACTTCACAGCGCCATGATGGCAACCTCTGACAGCTTAACAATTATCGAGTCGATGTTATCGCTGCGTTGGGAGGTGTTGAGTGTATTCTCGAGCACGCCCCCTTCAAAGGAACATATTTCCCAACCTGGGAGGGTTTGTTCTGGGAGAAGGCGTCCGGCTTTGAAGAATCCATGCGTTACAAGAAGCTCACTAACACGCAACGCTCTGGTCTCAACCAAATCCCCAATCGTCGTTTCACGATCTGGTGGTCGCCAACGATCAATCGCGCCAATGTCTACGTCGGTTTCCAGGTCCAACTTGACTTGACTGGTATCTTTATGCACGGCAAAATCCCTACCCTCAAAATCAGTTTAATCCAAATCTTCCATGCCCACTTGTGGCAAAAGATCCACGAGAGCGTCATTATGGATCTGTGTCAGGTTTTTGATCAAGAACTCGAGGCCTTGCAGATCGAGACTGTTCAGAAGGAGAGGATCCATCCGTGCAAGTTGTACAAGATGAATTCTTCGTGTGCCGATATCCTGTTTTTCTCTGCGTACAAGTGGAACATCTCACGCCTCTCCATTGTGACTGACAGCAAGGATGTACTTGACGATTCAACCAGCAACAACTACTGGGTCGACGTACAGCTCCGCTGGGGAGACTTTGACACCCACGACATTGAGCGTTACGTGCGCTTGAAGTTCTTGGACTATATTTCGGATTCAATGTCAATCTATCCCTCCCCCGCTGGCGCTATGATCGGCATGGACCTGGCTTACGACTTGTGGTTGGCATACAGCAAGTGGTTCCCTGGAATGAAGCCGCTTCTTCAACAAGCAATGAGCAAGATTGTGAAAGCGAACCCGGCGTTGCATGTCCCAAGCGTATCCACGAGGGTCTCCAGCTCTACTCTTCGGAACTGACCGAGTCATACCCCAACAGCCAGAACTATTCCGAACTCTTCTCCAACCAAATCATCTGGTTCGTCGACGACACCAACGTATATCGTATCACAATCCAGAAGACGTTCGAGGGTAACTTGACGACCAAGCCGATCGGCGGTGCAATTTTTATCTTCAACCCTCGCTCTGGTCAGCTGTTCCTCAAGGTCATTCACACGAGTGTTTGGGCTGGACAAAAGCAATTGGGTCAATTGGCCAAGTGGAAGGCGGCCGAAGAAGTCGCGGCTCTTGTGCAATCCTTGCCAGTAGAAGAACAACCCAAGCAGGTCATTGTAACGCGCAAGGGCACGTTGGATCCCCTCGAAGTTCTCTTGCTCGATTTCCCCAATATTGTCATCAAGGGAAGCGAATTGCAGCTACCGTTCCAGGCATGCATGAAGATGGAGAGGTTCGGAGATCTTATTCTGCGCGCTATCCAGCCGCAAATGGTTCTCTTCAGTCTCTCTCAGGGAAATCTGTGGGTGCAATAAACCCAGGGGTTAGTTCATGCATTCATTCCATGCAATGAATGTTCATGACAGCAATGAACACCTGTTCATTGCACAAATTACATGCAATGAACACATGAACTAACCCCAGGAATCATTGCATGTGATGAACAACAATTGTACCCACGGATTTCCCTGAGCTACGGTAAGCTTCACGGTTGTCGTTTGTTAGCTTATACTAATTCTCGAACAGATGATTAGCTCAAGTCTATTTCTAGCTATACCGCATTCTCTCGTCTCATTCTCTTGCTGTGTGGCTTGCGTGTCAACAACGAGAAAGCCAAGGTCATTTTACGCCCCGACAAATCGACGATCACCGAGCCTCACTTCGTGTGGCCTACATCAGCAAAAGCAGTTTTTAACCGGAAAGCACTTTGGATGGCTTTGAGCACTTGGGGATATCTCTGTGAGGACTTTGATGGGAATAAAGCTTCCAAAGCACTTCAAAGGCGCTTAAAGTTGTGAGTGATAATCATGTAAGCACTTGAGTCATCTCAATTGCTAGTCACAAAGGCAGTTGAAACTGAGGAGGTTTACTTCCAAGTACTTATAGTTTCATCCCATAATTGTGGTGAGACATGCAGGAATTATAGCCAGCATCCAATTACTTGTTTCACAGAGTGTAGGGAAGGTGATTTTTTTTCCCAATAATCACTAAGAGAACTGATCTGATCTGGCACGATTAAAGACAAGATGTCGATAAAATAGCGCATATATTCACCAAATGCATATGTATACTGTGTTGAAGATATGCATACACTGGCTCAAATCGTACATCCGAGAAGCTAATGCGGTGAATATATGAAATCGCATCGCATACATGCAACGCATTGCAAGTTGTGATGGGTGGGTCAAATATCAAGTGAATATATGCTCAGTCAAATACAGTGTACATCGCATCATGTCAAAATCCAATATACAATTCCAAGAAAATGGCCCAAGAGCCGGAGTCCGTTCATCCCGTTGATCATAGTACGTCAACGTGCAACGCAGACTCGGGATGTGAAACAAGAAATTTCGAGGGGCCGCACCACAAAGGCATGCAAAAACCGTCAACCGTGTATAGAGCGAATAAAATCACGCTAGTTGGTGGATTCGCAAACTCTGGCCGTACCTGCATGGCTGCCTTTCTCCTGCAGCATCGCCTCTAGCTGCCCAATATATCTTGTTGCTGGATCAAAGATCATGAGATACACGTTAGTCTCAAGGCGTTGAAGTTGCAATCCCATCTCACCTTGGTTTAATAAGGCAAGTTTAGAGCACTTTTCATAGGAGACCGGAAGTGCATCCTTCAAGCGAGCGAAACCGCCACGCAGATCATTTCGTCGACGTTGCTCTGACCTAACCGTATGCAGGCGGCGGACATCCAAGTCATATGAACCAGCGCTGTTTAAGAGTAGATCAGGAAAAGGCGAGTTACTTGGTATGCATATTCGTGGATCACATACCGTGGCGCCCCTTCTTCCTCGCTCGCAGATAGATCTAGGGGATCTGGAGAGCTCGAGGCGGATGTATGACCAGGCGATTCGGTCGAGCGTATATCCATGCTGCGAATGTGCGTGGCCCGATTCTGGCGATGGACGAGGTTGGATGCGCATGCTGTGCTAGGTAGACCGGGCGAGATAGGCGAGGAAGACTCGGGAGGATTGATCGAGCCGGGCAGGAGACGTAAAGAACAAAAACCGTGCGGGGCATCGGCTAGGGGATGATACCGAGTGGCCTGGCTTGAGGCATCGCGCGTGCTCGCAAGACGGGGTGGGATGGCGTGCAAAGGGTTGGAGGGGCGTATGACATTGGTTGGGCGTGTTACAGGAAGCCGACTTTTCATTCGAATTTGAGGGAAAGCCAGCTGCATGAGCGCTGGCAAGACCAGAGGTTGGGCGGACGTATCCGAGGGGCAAGACACAATCTGGCGGGAACTGGAGGAACTGCCCCGGGTCCGCTGACAGGATTGTCTCGCAAGCGGGAAGGGGGCAGTGTTGCAAATTGGGCATTGCGGATAAGATATGGCTGCTGTGGTTCTGTAAACATTGGAGAAAAAAACAGGTGAATGATACATACCAAGAGGGGGTGGGAGAGTCCTTGTTCAACAAAAGGAAAACATCACGAGTGGAACAAAATCTTCCTTCTACGTATTGGGTAAGTATATTGGTCTAGGAGTAATTATATCAGTGAAGATTACGTACCATGCACAACAAAGACGGCGTTGGTTCTCCCAATGATCAAATACGGAGAAAAGCCACGGAGATGCGTGTTTGTTGAGGAAGAAGCTACGATGAGCAGACAACAAGTCCGTTGAGGAGGAAACCGGTAGTTGTGGATCAAGCAGGTGGTACCAAGGGGTGAGGTGGCAGGTCAAACGAAGTTGAGACAACGGGACCACGATAGCGCTACGGTGACGGTCCCGCAACGCGTGTTGCGTTGTGTATAGCGATGTCAAAGTCGATGGGCGAGCGGAGAAAGGCTTGAAACGTTCAATATAGGCGAGTTGGGACGAAGAAAATGATTTGAGGTGTTCGGGGAGTGCGAAAATGGCCCGGACTCGACCTGCTTCAAGTCCTAAACCTTCCAGTTAGCGCAGATACAAAAAGCAAGCGAAATAAAAAAAAATGCGAGTTTAACACTTACGATGAAGCCCCTGATGATTGCCGTTGTCCAAGTTAGACGAGAAGAGGACCACGTCGAAAAAAACAGAACGTAGTATGCGACCCTCGATGTCCTCTGTAGTGCTAAAAGCACGAACTTGGTCAGTTTGAAGATCAAGCGCAGGATCGAATGGGAGACGCCGGTGATGCAATTTGCATCGCCTCCACACCTTAAAAAGAGTGTTGTGGGAGATCGGGAACACAGTCCGCTCTGGGAAGAGAGAGCGGAGATAGTCGATTGTGGCGGGTATCAGGTCGGCCGCCTTGTGTTTGGTCATAAGGTAAGCGCCCTTCACGCTTGACTTGAGCAATGGGCGCTTGGCGATCCAGACCGTTGGTTCCAGCTGCCAGTCTTGGTCGTTGCGCCTGTTGCCACTGCCTTCCACCAAATCCTCTGGCCCATCGTCAACCTCCTCTTCACGCCGGGCATCCATGAAACGCGGATCCAATACTAGCCCGGTGTCATGCATGTACGCTCGCAATAGCGCCCACGCCTCCCAATTCTGCAGGTATGCAACCATTTGCTGTATCGGATTAACATGATTTGTGGTTGACCAAGGTTTCTTAACAAAGTCGATATGCAGCCTTTCGGTTATCTTGGTGTTGAATCCCTCTGGCGCGCCCAACTGGGAAATGAGATACGGATAGTGAGTAAGCGAGTGGATCTTTGGGATTGCATTAAATCGACGTTCATCTGTAGGTAGCCCACGCTTAGAATTTGGATCGACGAATACGGTTTTTGCACGGTCGAAGTCAAGCAAGTCATCGGTCATTGCTGCGAGGTCTCTTTTGGTCACTTCCGGCTTGTGAGCTCGGGCCATAAAATCGGTAATGCTCTTCACGGCTGTCACAAGCCTCGGCTGCTCGTGTCCAGCTACAATCGCCAAAAAGGTGCGCCCAAGTGCCTTCGTTTCTTTTCCCGTCCATTGACTAATGACCGATGTTCCTCGTGCAAAGTGGCGGAGGCCCTGGAACCTAGGCATTCCTTTTGTACGACGATCCATCTCGTTTGAACCAATGAGAATCGTTGTCCACCTAATCAAGTGGTCGCCAAACACGCCTTTGTCCAACTTGTGTAGAAGGTCGGGCGCCAGGCAGCTCGAAATGTCGACATAGGGGAGGTCTGCCCAGAATGGGCGGGTTGGGCGGATACCAAGCATTTTTATAGTCCGTGAGTAACCATTCCAGTGGTCGTCCAACGCATCTAACGTCCGACGCCGGTCTCGTTGTGGATACTGTAGAGCCATATGCCCTCGTTTGTCTGTTGGAATCCAACAGACCGGACAACAACTTTTGCGAACGCAGGCAATCGTTGCCTGCTCGGGATAATCGGCAATGTAGGCGGCCAAAATCGGAAAAATACGACGTACGCCACCATCCGCACACAGTATGTCTATCCCTGTCCGCGAGAGAACCTTGAGCGGCTCTAAGATTGATTCCATGCAGGCATGAAAGAGCTGCCAGTGAGCCTCGCTCCTCTCCTGCTCGTTTGAGATGTTCCCAAGGTTTGAGACAGGTATGTAACCGATGAGGAGAGTGGCGCGCTCGCTAGGGCAACGCCGAATGTTTGTGCTGATGTTGCCTATCGTCAGATAAACAGGCCAGGCTTGCTGATTCCCGCTAAAAACGGTCAGCTTAGTTTTATCGCTCCCGAGGATGATCGGCACAACGGTTGCATGTTTCCCAAGAATGTTCTAGGTAAATGAACAATCAAATAAGCTTTAAAGATAGACACGGGACTTACCTGCATTCGCCACCACCACTTCCCAGACCACATTTTGTCGTACACTCGATTCTCCTTGGCCGCGGAATCATAGTGACGCTCCGGAGCGAATCGAATGTGCGGAATGAATCTTGGGTCGGACAACAACATTTGAATCAATTTGATAATGTCGTGCTTCCACAAGTCAAGGATTTCGTCGCCTTGATCTCCTTTCACGATGATTGTCTCCCTGAACCATGAAGGGCCGCATGGTAAGCGACCGACCTCTTGCTCAAATTCCGTGAGATTATTCCAGTGCCATTCTTTAGTCTGCTGATTGGTTGTATTCAGATGAAAACAATATACAACTAATTCACGAACCCTGGGTAGTGAGAAGTATTGCGCCTCATTGGCACGTGAAATTCTCAAGTTGTCGAGCCAGAACGCCTCACAAAATACGTCCGGTTCTGCCAATTTAGATGTATACGCCGGCGGGGGCTCTCGATCTATGTCATAAAATTCCTGTGCCACCCCGGCGGTTGGGTCCGGGTGACACTCTGGAAATAAACTTGGGCGCGTTGGTTTGGCGAATGGATGGGGACCCCAGCGCTTCGACAAGCAAGGTAAGTTTACAAATGATTATTTTACTCATGTTACTCACCGGGCGTCGGGGCATATCTTCGTCCTCTATTTCTTCAACAGTAACTCTTCGACTTCGAGCTGGAGGCTTTGAACAGGTAATGACAAGCTTGGAATGAGCTACTTCATATTTTTACATCGAACAACTCACGTTTGCCTCAATCAGTGGTCTATCCTCGATTGGTGGTGCATCGTTGAGCTCTTCCAAGATCGCATTGCGGTTCCTTTGAGGTGGGCCGTTTTTTTGCTTATTGGACTATCCTGTAAACATTTGTTCAATCATAGATATGTAGCACTTACGGTTGTTCGCAACCACTCATTGTCTTCCACCTCCTCAATTGTTACACTCAGTGACCTGCAGTGTGGAACTGTTGGCGGATGCGACCGACCCGGTTGAGGGCGTGATGCAGTATTGCTCTGAGTATGACGTTGAGTTGATCTTGAACTGTTTGAGCTGTACTGATTGAGCTCTTTTTGTCGTTTAGTTGAGCAGGAGGCTTTGTGGCCAATGTGGCGCTCCACTGCGGTGAATGATTTGCCAGACCACCCACAGTAGCGGCAAGTCGGCTTGTTGGTCAGTTTCGCCATATTAAGGCAGCTGCAAGACTGGATAGTGGGGGGCAGAGTCAAGGTAAGGGGCGTTTGTCAGTTTGCAAGTGTTCAAAACGCGAATGGTTGCTGCGTGTCATTGACTTTGAATTCCAAGATTTTGCTATTTGCTCCCCGCCGAAGAAAAAACGTGCCATGGCCCACGTAAGCTGGAGAGCCAAATCTCTGGCTCGCTATATGCGCTTACAAGGCGACAGGGGCGGCTCGGCAAGTACAGCAATTTGCCCTGACGTGACGTCAATAGCTTCGGGGGGCGCGATTGAAGGCCATCTGTTTGCTCCGCTTGGACAGCAGAAACCCTTTCTTTTGGCTTGGTTGACAGATTGATTTGGCTTCTCGATCGCTATATGCGCAGGTAGATGATCCGTCTCCCTTGGCCAAATATAAAATTAATCTGTTGGCAAGTCACGATCTCGGCCGCAATTGCTTCGTATCTGACCGGTATGTTCAGTTACATCCCAGTATAGCCATAACTAACGTGTCATTCTGTTTGGTTTGACTTCCTAAAAACTGCGGCCGCCATTTATAAGTTCACTTGTGCGGACTTCTTCACTCCTCGCCCACTCCATTATTTCCACTACTCTGTCGAACACTGCACTTTTCAAAAATATTAACTATGCCCGACTCTCCGCCTCGTAAGGTCTCTACACGTGAGCGACGTCCTACTCAACGTCTAAACGACTACGGTTGGTTGTATTCTGTGTGCTTCACGCCAAAAATGCTAATAAACTTTCCAGATCGCGCCCAAGGTCGCCTGAATGCTCTTTCGACCAGCGTTGGGCGAAAGGTCACACCACCCACGGCTGAATCAGTTGCGGCAGACCGAGCAAAAAAGCAGGCAGCCGTTGCCGCGGCCCGTGGCAACACTTCCCGGCCTTCTGCCTTAAAGCCTCTTCAACACAGCAAGCATCAACAGGATGACAGCAACGAGGACAAACTGAAGGATGACCCCGACGATGAAGCAGGGCCAGAGCTACTTGGTAGGTACATTCCACTTTCTTCTGCTCTGAATTATCTGATGAATATTTCAGAATACCGGCTCGAAGACCTTGAAAATGAAACTTACCGGATCGAATGGCTCAACCAATCCATCGAACAACTTGGTATCTGCCATGACTATCGCGGTGACCCCAATTTTCGAGAGGAGCAAGCTCTACATAGAGAATGGGCACGCCTTCTTGCAGATGTGTTGGCGCCAAGCCATCCCCCACTGACAACCGGCAACAATCGTGTAGGTTTTTTATCTTTTCATCATACAGGCACATTTTATAAACTTGATACTACAGATCCAGACCGGTCTTACACATGTTCTCAAGCCAAAGACTTCCGGCCATTCCTCCCGTGTCCAGCTTTGCCGTACCGACCACTCGACTGTGGGCCTTGATGGGCTGCGAATCGGAAGTCAGGATTGTGACAAACACAGTACGACACCTCCTATCAAACTTGTCCGTACCAACAGCTCAACATTCGCGCTAGACGGCAAGATGGCTTCTCCGCACGCCACTTTCCACTCTGCCTCTCGCCCAACTCAGCCGGCGTCAAAGAAGCGTGTGCGGGATAGCGATGTCGCTCCTTCCCGTCCAAATCAACCTGCCTCTGTGAAGCGTGCCCATATTGACGACTCTACTTCCTTGAAAAAGAAGGCTGTAGTTTCACTCACTCGGATCAAGGCTCTCCGAAAGGAGAATGCCAAGACAACTGGCACGTCCGTGAGACCCTCAGTCAAGGGCACGCCCAATGCATCCAAACCCAACCCGCCGCGTGTGCGCTCTCCTCCCGGTACTGAGATGCAGGATGCCTCGGGCGATGAAGGCGCTCCTCAACACATGGCTGGTGGACATGCTCGATCTTCGAGCCCGGTCCTTGAGCTGGGAGGGGGTCCCGTTCCACCTGCCAATCCGCCTGCTGCTGGGAACGACGCTACAATCGAAGGTTCCGATCGGGAGGACCAGGCTGCCAAGCAAGGCGGGGACAAGGAATTTGCTCAGTCCAAGACTTTGACCAAACAGCAGCGCACCCAGCTACGGTCTTTCCCTCTGGAAGTGCGCGACCTCGTGCAAATGGTTGCTACAAGGGTCAAGATCGACCTCTCAACAATCTGCCCGTACGGAGACAGGGTGACGGAAAGGCCCCAGGATCGGACGCCCTGGGTCGAGAAGTGGATGCTCAAGCACTGGGACACTGCTAATGTAGTGCTTTGCGAGGGGCGCGAGCCTTTTCCTCTCACACTTGACTACGCAAGCTATGTGAGCGACTCGCATTTTTTAGTTTCTTAATCCAATACTCATGTCCAAGTCATCCAGGTTCGCACTCAATTCCCTTTGACTTGCAACATGATGAAGAAGGTGTGCGAACTATTGGTTCCTGTCTATTTCAGACTGCGCCATTCCAACCCCAACTCCCCAGCTCGGGCCAAGAGCCTCACCGATGGTGGAAACGAGAGGTGGATATCGCCGGTCAGTTGTCTCTATAATTCTGTTGAAACATGAGGTTCACCTGAATGTAGAACCTGATAAACAACAAGGAGATTTTTCAACATCCGATTATCAGTGACACGATCAAGAACGCGTTTTTCAACAATCCGAAAAGCTTTGGATACAAGCATCTAGAATCTTTCACCCCTCTTGTTCCCATTCCAACAGTTGCGTTCGCGTGCTCAACGGTAATGACTCAATTTTTGGAATTTGCCTTGTTCTCATTGATTATTCCTCAGATTCGTAATCGTATCAAGGCTCATGAGGTTGACAATGGCAAAGCCGTTGATATTGATGCGTCCACCGACAGCGACGCCTTTGCTATGTACATGACAATGCTTGAGACTTTGGGGAACGAGAAACCTGCGCTGTTGCTCAAAGTTCGATCTAAGATCACGAAGCAGTATCTGTGAGTTGCACCCTCGCTCTCGGTTCATCAGTCACTGAATCTGGAACAGCAACGCTAGACCTCAACCATCGGCATCGGCCATGCCTATCCCAGAGATGAATCTAGGAAGTGACGACAAGGACGACGAGATTGACATGGAGAGTCTTGAGGAGATATGGGACATGCGTAAGTATGGCTATGGCGGGATTGAATAAAATACTGACAATACACAGTTCCTGAAGGTGCGCCTGAGGTTGCTGATTGGGATGCGGTGAAGGAGGCTCAGCGTAAGGGTAAGGGCAAGGGACGCGCAATTGGTGGCCCTTCGGGTTTGGGAAACTGATATGATGTGTCGGCGGTTGTTTGGCTTGTTCCGTGTTAGAGATGTCGTGCCAGAATTTTGCAGGAGACTGTCTCCTGCAGGCGGATTCTGGCGGAAATTCTTGATTCCTGCTCCGGCTCCGTCTCCGGCTGCCAGAAGCCGGATTCCGGGCGGAATTCCGTCAGGGTTGCAGGAACTGCAGGAGTGGAGGAGCTCCTGCTACTGACATTTGCCAAAGGTCCTCCAAACAAGATGTTGTATAGCTCAAAATGTGCGCGCTGCCTTCAGCTATCGAATGGTGTATAACACGCTTCATAGATATGCGCAGGGATGGAATCGCGGGCGTTTCAACGCTCCAGAAAGGGGGGACTGAAAATTGACCCCCCTCCAAACTCACCACAAACAGTTGGTTAGTAGCTCATAAAATGCGCATAATTCTCAGGAGCCGATCCATATTAGGAAGTATATGCTCAGAAAATCAATCAAGCGCAGCGCAGCGCCATCTTTGTGACAAAAATAATCCCCCACATGCGCTCACCATGCTTCTCATTCAAGGAGGCAAAATCAGCCATTTCTAATGCTGCAAATCAATTTCTGGGTATGAATAACCCTTATCAGTATATGTATCTAATATGTAGAGGGGGCGGAATATGGTTAACTGACTGTGGTGCAGGCAAATGCTGCACACAAACTGCTGAAACAGACAGTATAGCTCTGAGACATTTTACCCAACATAACTGGACACTGTAGCCATGCGAAAAGGGGTAATTTGGGTCGTTG
Organism: Ceratobasidium sp. AG-Ba; assembly: GCA_016906575.1. NCBI lineage: Eukaryota > Fungi > Basidiomycota > Agaricomycetes > Cantharellales > Ceratobasidiaceae > Ceratobasidium > Ceratobasidium sp. AG-Ba. The sequence continues at coordinate 3,614,989 of CP059611.1, read as the reverse complement.
AGTTGAGCTGTCTCATGCGATTAAGCTCAAAATGAGTGTCCAAGGCTGGAAATGCGCTGAGTACAGTTTCTTGCTCTCAGGGGGCTTCTACCATGTGTTTCACCCACTAATACTGCTTCAAATTAGCTGACTTTTTGTATATAGCATCTCCTCTATGGTTCACATCCATAGAAACCAGGGGAGCAAGGTTTACACGGCTAGATTCACTAGTGCTTGTGGCGCTGATCAGGGGTTTCCCCCCCTTTCACTTATATCTTCACATAGGGAGCGCTGGTGACTTAGCAGGTGGTACCATTAGACTCTCCTGGCTTGTGCGCATCGATTCATATACATATGAGTGCTAATTGGCCAACCCTACCAAAGTGTCAACATGGCCGCTTACCCCTGATTATTTCCTGGATGTATTTGGCTAGCGATTGACCCAAGAAATTTTCTTTACCATGAATATATTATACCATTCAGAAGCGGCGATTTATGCGCATTTTCCTATGTATTCAGATTTGTGTTGCGGTGGGTTTAGAAATTTGCTTCGCAGCTGCCAGTCGCAGGAACTGCCGGATTCCTGCAGGGTGCCAGAATAGACGGTTTCTTGGCCGGAAACTGGCACCCCAAACTGATTCCTGCTCCGTCTCCTGCTCTGGCATGCCGGAATTTTGACGGAGGCGGAGCAAGAATTCCGTATTTTTCTGGCAGACGGTCTCTGGCACAACATCTCTATTCCGTGTGGCTTTGTCTACCTTTCTTGGCTCTCGTATATTTGATGTGTCGGCCATTGTTCGGCCCGTGTGGCTCTGTCCGCGTTTCTTGGCTCTTGTTTGTATAATGTGTTGGCTGTTGCTCGGCTTGATCGTACGGCTCTGCCCACTATTTTTGGCTCTCGATTATATGCACTTTGCACGATCCTCGTATCATATTTTCTCCACTATGTGCTTTCATCTTGTTATACTCGTATTTAGTCCATGGACAGTGGCAATACATATACATGTCTCAGGTTATAAGTGTTGTGAAGCATCAGCAGCAAGATATGTATAGTCACCACAATGTGTTGGCACCTACAGCAACAATCAAGGATTGCATATATGGAAAATGCGATTGACCGTACATTCTGGTTTGTATATGCGCTTCAATGTATGCATATGGTCGCAAATATGGACTTTACGATGTTTTACTTTTGCCTACCTGAGGATTCAAAGCACATTAAATCACCATATTGACGCTTTTATGTGATTTAAGTTTTCAATGTGTCAACTTTGAGTCATTTTCAATGATACCTATTATGACTGAAAGTCATAATAAAGCATGGATAAAAGACTTTATAAGAGCTTCAATTCCAGCAACATGTAAATGAAAGTCACTTGAAGCTATCAATCCAACATTTTCAAGGATTTTCTAAGTCATAAGTCATAAGTTCTGAATGCTTTGAAATCCACTACTCCAAAATTGTAACGCATGTATAAGTGAGTCATGTATCATTTAAACATCATTGAAACAGCCATAGGGAGTCTTTAAACTGCTTTGATGTACTTTAAATGCAAGGGATGTCTTTTTTGACTTTGGTGACTTTGGGCACTTTAAAGGACTTTAAAGCGCCCAAAGTTCAGAGATGCCTTTGCTGATGCTACTCTGCAAAAACCCGTAGGTGAAATTTGGGTTCATTGGGTAAAATTATTCCAGGGAGTGGCTAAACGGTTCATGAGCCCAAATGAACCCAAATGAACCCAGTTCATTTGAGTTCATTGGGTTCATTGCGTGCAACGAACCTTTGAACTACCCCCTGGAATAATTTTGCCCACATATTTTTGCTGAGTACGTTGACAGACAACGAGTGGATCAAGGTTGAAGTTGCTCTACGTGACCTCATTCTTGCCGACTTCGGAAAGCGCGACAGCGTCAACATTGCTTCGTTGACATCTAGCGAAATCCAAGATATCATTCTTGGTCAAGAAATTGCCGCCCCTTCAATCCAACGCCAGCAGATGGTTGAACTCGAAAAGTCGACTGAAGCTCAGAGCCAGGTCACTGCTATACAAACGCAGACTACCAACGTTCACGGAGACACGCTTCAAGTTGTGACAACGACAAATTACGAGCAGCAAGTGTTGAGCAGCAAATCCGACTGGCGTGTGCGCGCAATCTCGGCAACCCATCTACCGCTTCGCTTGCAGCATGTCTATGTTCCAACGACGACGTCAAGGATGACGCGGGATCGTACACGTATGTGTTGCCGAAGAACGTTCTATGTGCCTTTGTTACCAACGCGGATCTCCGACTCAAGTCGCCGCATTCCTATACGACGCTAGCCCACCGGACAACAAGCAAGTCAAGGAGATCAAGGTAGGATTCCTTGTTCAAACGTACAATAAAGAAACTAATCTAGTTCTGACAGGCCGTAGTATGGGTCCCTCAATGAGGAAAAAACAACTTTGTGGATCTACCGGCGCAACATCCCAAACACAAGTTTTTGCTGAAAGATCTCGGGGCAATTGGTCAGATCAAGACCCGAACACTCGACATCTCTCATCTCTCACCAACTGACGTTACGACAGGCCAAGATTATGGCAGACCATCCAGAGTGGAGTAGCAACTCGATTTGCCTCAGTTGCTCCTTGACCTCTGGTAGCGTCAGTCTGAGTGCGCACTCCTTTACTGTTGCCGGGTTTGAATGGGACCGCAAAAACACCAACGCAGGCGTTAATCCTCAGGTCGGTTACGACAAATTTGCTTCTTGTCCAGGGTTATTAACTTCTCGTCATAGGGATTCAACCCGAATATGTCGGAACGCGTGCAACTCTTTATTGGCTTGCACTCGGGTCGCGTTTGCATTGCTGGTATTGTCATTGTCATTGTGGGATTGTTCTGTAGAGGCCGTTTGAACAATTGTATAGTAAACGAGTTGCTGTAGTATGCTCCGTAGAAATGACCCAAAGTGCATTACTCGTACTGAGCTCTAAAGTTTGTCACTCGCCTGTAGTATTAGGCAGTGCTCTGTAGACTCTGATATTGTGTGGCTACTACACCAGAATTGATGGTTTTGCTGATGTCTTTGTTTCCGCTGCCTTCTACCAGCTGCTATCTGCGCGTTCATAGCGCGTTCCAACGTCTCTACGCGTCCCATTTGCGGTTCCATTGCCGCGCACAGCCACACTCAACCTTTGGCAGTCGTATAGCGTGTTTTACATCACGCACGCGCACGCGCACCGTTTAAAGCTACCCCAATCGAACTCTGTGTCCTTCTGCGAGCCCGCCAACCGCCTCTTTGTCGAATCTGGTTCATTTTTCACCAATCTAGCTCATATCAATCAACCTCCGTACTTGGTTAATTCGTCGCGTATCCCTTCATCCAAAACAGCGTCACTTTGGTCCATTCATAGCTCATTCGATAGCCCCTTGTCACTCGCATCGAAGAAGCACCACCGCCCACTATCCCGTGTCTTATATCGCGCGCACCGTCAATTTTCGCACGAAGCCGGGCCCACACAACTACACATTTCTAGATTTCACTTTAATCTTTTGTTTCTCGGCCACTCAAGTCGACCAGGGCCTCAATCAATAGCTTTCGCTTCTGCGCAGCCAACAAACCCCGTGGCGTCACGGTTGGCTTACTGCTGCTCAGTCAGTCATTGCAGTACTGCTCACCAACACAACTGCCTGCTTAGGCCACTCCCCGAGCACATTTCCTTTCATAGGTTGCTCATTCCTTGCTGTATCGAGCCGATTTACCCCTCCTTCGACTCGCCTTGCCGTTGCGCATCTATTGAGTCCACTCGCGACCCGTTCCAATCACTGGCGCCGTTGCTGTCCTTCGTTTCGATCAATGGGGTTTTCCTTTATCGCTCGGACTGAACCATTCGTGTGTTCAATTCTTTACTTGCTTGTTTCTCAGCCTCTCCGGGGGCGTCACCCACCGTTCGATTCTCCTCCTTCACCTGTAACTCATAGCGCTACTTGCGGTGACCTACGCTGGTTGTCTACGGCTCATAACCTTTCGTCATCGTTGTTATGCCCACTACAGACGTTGAGGACCAACACGCCGCTCGTGGCATCGAAAAATCTCTTCGGGACGCGGTTAATCGACAAGAGCGACCACCAATTGAACTGCAGTTGTTTGAGACGCTCCCCAAGCGCGTTCGTCAAAGTGCAGAGCTGATCAAAGCTGCCCAAGTTGACTCTCGGGTTCTTCTCGAGCATGTTCGATCCAAATGGTCTAAAACTCGTCGGAGTGAACTAGAACGAGAGGAGCGATTGAACAAGGCTCGATCACAGCCCCGCAACCTCGAGGTACTACGTGCACCCGAACCTACAGCGTGGCAGGGGCTTGGGCGTAGAAAAAAACGTTGTCGGGCGTTTGAATCGATCGGCCGAGTCTACACTGCACGGCAGCAACTGTCTGGGAGCGATTCCCTTGCGAGCGATACGCTCCTGCTTCACCCGTCGTCATGTAACGTACCCAAGCGCTCGCCTACCCCCCCTGGACTTCGAGACGCGATTCGAAACGTCCCTGGACTGATTCATACAGCTATTGGACCAGCCAACCCGGCCGATTATGGCTTGCCCACGCCTTTGACACCTGAATCGCCTGTTACGAAGTCTCTTGCACCCCCGGTCATTCCCCCACCCGAATTCCCTCATGATCCCCAACCTGAGGACTTTGTGGTTGACGGACACGACGTCTGCCCCGACTTTTCGTATGTCGTAGCTTACGGGCGTCACTCACGTGCACCAGAGATGGGCTACTCGACTCAAAGGGCTGCATTGGACGTACATGCTATAGAGGGCCGGTTTCCTGGAGCACTAGACTATCTTGCTAAGTTGTTCTTCCCTGCGGGTGTTCATAAGTATGGTCAGATGGTCAATGCAGATGGGATGGAATCACTTTTGGACTTTGTGTTTGGATGGTATAGGATGTCTTCATCAGCAAACATGGTTCCGATCTTACAATGCTTTAAAGTGCTTTGAAGCAATCAAAGCACTCAAAGACGTCTGAGAAAGGTTCATTATTTAAAGTACTTTGAAACACTTTATAGCCGATTGATGCTGCTTTGAAGCGCTTTGAAGTGATATATGTGAGATTTAAGGCAATGTAAAGTCACTAAGGATGCTTTAAAGCACTTCAAAGTCACCAAGGATGCTTTAAAGCACTTCAAAGCAACCAGGAGTGCCTTAAAGCGTTCTAAATCATTCATTGGGTGTTTCAACATCCCCGACGAGCTCATCCTGCTCCCAGCCTTCTTGGTCGCTGTCGCGAGTCTCAGCCGTCAAAGGCTTGAGAGGACCGGGCAGAGAGGTGTTGCCGCGCTCCGCAGCAATAGCCTCTTGGTTGATGGCCCGTTCGAGTGCCCGAGGGTCGGTAGTCGGGGGGGTATCGAGTCGTCTGACGCTCTGAGACAGCATCGGCAGTTTTCCCTGCTTACTGTCTAAATAACACGTTAGACATCTGTAACACACATCGAGAAGGATGTTCTGGACATACCGTAGTCCTTATAACGATTGGTTGGACAACGATCATGGGTGGACAAGGGGCGAGACGAGGGCTGGGACATAGTGGAAAGGAAATTGAATAGCGAGATGGTTGTGGTTTGGAGCAACTGAGGGTGGGTGCGAACGGAGGTGAGGAACAAGACGGGCGACCCATATTATTTTTATATGTCGGTGGTGGTAGTCAGGCATGGAGTCGCGTCAGGACGAGTGGCTATGCTAGACTTTACTCTTACGATCACGCTACCACCAGCCGAAGTAAACTAAATAAGAATGACGCATTAACTATGATTGATGCGGAGACAAATAAATTCAAACGCACCAGCATTGGCAGAGTCGATGGTCAAGACTGTGTGGCGAATCAAATTAACGAATATATATTCAGGAGCGAGTTTAATCTCGTCCGCGGAAATAACGAGAAAAACTCAGCGGATGTGTTGACCAGGATGTGAAACATTTTTCGTTGTCAAAGTAGCGCAGGCGCGCAGCCTTCGTTCCTGGACTACTGAGCCCTTGACGTCACATAAGTGCTAAAGCATCAAACTCACCTGAGGCATCCAATAACACTGCACGCATACATTAAGCCGATGGTCTGGCCCGACTATTAGCGTGGGTCGTGAAATGTTGGACAAGCTTTCGGCACGGAGTGGAGGACTTCGAACACAAAGTTTGAAATCGATGATGCGGGCAAACTTTTGATCGCGGCGTACTTGTAAGGTATGTCCCCATGCCCCCTTGTTTGGACAAACCTCTTCTCTTTGTTCACCTACACCGTCCCCTCAGCTCGCCAACCCACGCTATCATGAAGAGCAAGAACGCACCAAGATGCCCATACTGCGGTTGGAGTGGTAAAAACGCCGCGGCTGTAGGACGGCATATTAGTGCTCGGCCAATCTGCGCAGCCGAGCGATCAAAAGAGCGAAACAAGGCCGCACCCCAACAACCTAGCTCATCGCGGCGCTCTATCCATACAGACAATATGAATTCAACAAGCCAGCCAGCTATTTTGAATGCTGAGCTGCCTTCACGCTCTCGTTCACCTAGCGTTACAGTTGAGGAGATCGAGGAGATCGACGTGGGTAAACACAGGGTAAGTATCTTATTCGTGATCAATGTTAGCGTCGTTGACAGAGAAAAAATAAAGACCGGCCCACCGCAACGAAATCCAAACGCGATTTTGGAAGAAGTCAACCAGACAGTAGAAACCGGGGCACCCATGGAGCCTCCTTTGCGTTCTTGGTCGCCTAGTGTTACGATTGAGGAGATCGAGGAGATAGACATGGGCAAACACCGGGTGAGCGCCTTATCCATGATCGATGTTAGCGTTGTTGACAGAGAAAACATGAAGACCGGCCCACCGCAACAAAATCCAAACGCAATCTTAGAAGAGGTTAACTACGTGAATGGAATCGAAGCACCGGTGAGTAAAGCTATCTCGAAATTCTAAACCATACCAGCTAAATTGCGATTCTTTGGTCTTGAAGTCACCCGGTCGATATCCAAGTGTATCCGTTGAAGAGATCGGGGATGAAGATGCGCCTGAAGTTCCGGTAAGTGTTGTTCAGCTTTCAGGATTCAAAATGACTTACTGAATGTAGCACTGGGGCCCCCATCCGTTTGCTCAACCGACTCGCAAAACGCTGTTCCCTGAGCCGCATCCTGATCCAACGGCTGGCGCTGCGTTTCGCTTCTACGAGGTGGATAGAGAGGCGCCACCGAAATATACATCGGTGTTAGCAGAGCCAGACGTGTTCAAAGAGGCTTACTGGTTGGATAACCTGCCAATCAGTCGTGCAGACGAAGCAGCATTCTTCAATCTGCCGAGAGTGAGTAGTTTTGTTCTTACTCCATCGTTGAAAGTCTAAAAAGTGGAAAGAATGAACAGTGGTACTGGAGAGATCTGAAGGAATTCAAACAAGAGGTTAATCGCTTACCTCGGGGGCCATCGTGGTTTCGAGAATCAATCAAGGTTATTGGGGATGAAGGCCAGGAGATCCTCGATTTGTGGAAGCGGCATGTCGTCGACATGATTCGTTACCTGTTGTCCGACCCGCACTTTATTCCGCATACGCGGTTTGCTCCAGATCAACACTATGATTCTGAGGCCAGACACAACCGTGTGTACGGCGAGATGTGGTCGGGGAAATGGTGGTGGCGAATGCAGGTTAGCATAAAGCCTATCGGAATCCAGAATGAGACTCACGCTGGGAATAGAACATTTTAGGGCCTTACGCGACTGTTGTGCCAATAATAATCTCGACCGACAAGACAAAGTTAACCGTATTCAGCGGAAACCAGAAAGCTTGGCCGGTCTACATAACAATTGGCAATATCAGTAAGGATATTCGGCGGTGCCCAAGCAAGCGCGCTACACTACTGCTGGGCTTCATACCTGTTTCGAACCTCAGCAATATATTGAACGCAAATGAGAGGAGCGAGGCAGGCTGGCAACTATTCCATACCTGCATGGAGTCAATCCTCGAGCCACTGAAGACTCTCTCGCGAACAGGAATCGACATACTTTGTGCCAACGGCGGGGTCTGTCGTGTGTTTCCTATCTTGGCCGCATACATCGCCGATTTTCCGGAGCAGGCGACGATTGCCTGTGTTCGAGAAAGTTGTTGTCCGATCTGCTGGATCTAAGGATGCTGCGCCAGGCTCCTGCAGCCAGAATCCGCCAGAATTCTGGCGGAAAATTCCGGCAAATTCCGGCAGCCAGTTGCCAGTGCAGGTGCAGGAATGGCCCCAGGGGTGCCGGAGTCCTGCGCGGATTCCTGCAGTACTGGCATACCTGCATACCTGCATACTGGCATACTGGCATTTGGGCACCAGCACATGTCTTCATGGATTGCTGCTGTTAAGCACTTATAAAATGCGCAAAATTCAGGAGATTCGAGTGATACTTAAATGATGTTAAACGGACAAGAAATGGCCAGTATCGGCGCACATTCATCTCAGAAAAATAATCAGGGGGATGCGCAGATCTACAGGCTTGCTATCCTTAGCTCCAAGTGTCCCTATATGCATATCAATCGACCCGTCTCACTGAGAGGAATCCAATGAATATATTCCCATCATCATTGGACCCCTGTGTAGAGAGATATCAGCGAAATATAGGGGGAAACCCCTGAACAGCGCCACATGCACTAGTAAAACTAGCCGTGCAAACCTCGCTCCCTTGTGCGGAATCGATGCGAACTGCCATCAAGGCACTATTTACAAAAAATCAGCCTGATTGGAGGTGTTCTAGTGGGTGAAACAGGGGGAACAGCGCCCCTGATCCTGAGAATACCCCTGAAACACCCATAGACCACACATTGAAGTGATTGCTTCCTGAACACCACAGGCAGATTCAGAGGCATTTGTTACACTATTATAGACACCTGTAATCTCTCAGTCGGGGTTGTAAGATAAATTTCCGACCATGTGCACTGATTCTGTTGGACTGACAGTGAGGTTACCTGCACACAACCCAATGCATGGCCATCTAGTTGATGGATTCACTAAATAACTTACCAGTAGGGGTTTTCAAGGTGCTGGAGAAAGGCTAGCTGGTTAAAATGCTGTGAAACAGCTTCCTTTGTGGTGAAATGGCATGTGCGCATTTACCAGAATATTTTCTAAGTACTAATATGGCATAAACTACATGCTAATAATTTTCATGCGTGATGGTATTTACATAAGTGTGATCCCTAGAATTTTGCGCATTTTATGAGCTACTTTGCAGGAGGTTGTGGTGAGTTTCATGGCAACTCAATTGTTGACCACGAAGACCCGAACAAAAGAACTGCATACAAGTTGGCAGAATCAATTTCTTATGAGGCGTGTAACATATCATTGGAAAGCCCTTTTCCATGCGCATCTAATGAGCTATAACAAACTTGAATGTGGTGACCTTTGACCATAGCCAGTAGCAGGTGTCCGGCGATTCTGGCAAGTTCCTGCACCTGCCGGAATTCTGGCACGGGCTCCGGCAACTGGCGTGCCAGTGCCAGTGCCAGTGCCAGAATGGCCAAAAAGCGCAGGAGTCCTGCTGCAGGTGCTGGAGTCCTGCAAAATTCTGGCACAGCTTCTCTAGCTGGATCCCCCCAAACGAGCGGGGTGATTTAACAAGGCAATATCCGCAGCGAGACCGGTGTCGAACATTAGATGCGCTCAATGATCACTGGAACGGGTACTCACGTACAATCAAAACGTTCGGTATCCGTCCGACGCACCCATTTTGGGCCGAACTCCCCTATGTCGACATTTCTACTTGTTTGGCACCCGATCTTTTACACCAGCTAGATAGGGGGGTGTTTGGCGATCACCTCATCAGGTGGACAACGATTTTGCTTACCTCACACGAGATGGACCGTTGCACGAAGGGTCTACCAAGGTTCCAAAATCTTCGACACTTCGCGCAAGGAATATCCGTGATTAGTCTATGGACCGGGAAGGAGGCCAAGGCGCTGGGACGTACCTTCTTGTTGATCGTGGCTGGTTACGAGAAACAAGACCTGGTGAAGGCTACAAAGGCTGTAGTCGATTTTATGACTCGCGCTCACAAACACGAGGTTACGGAACGCGATGTAACAGCAATGAGGCAGGACCTATTGGATTTCAACTCTTCAAAAGGTGTTTTCGTCAACGGAAATAAAAAGGGGATGGTCAAACATCAAAATCACTTTCATAAAATCCCAAAAATCCATTCACTCACGCATTACCCGTACCTCATTTGCGATAGAGATGTCGTGCCAGAATTTTGCAGGAGACTGTCTCCTGCAGGCGGATTCTGGCGGAAATTCTTGATTCCTGCTCCGGCTCCGTCTCCGGCTGCCAGAAGCCGGATTCCGGGCGGAATTCCGTCAGGGTTGCAGGAACTGCAGGAGTGGAGGAGCTCCTGCTACTGACATTTGCCAAAGGTCCTCCAAACAAGATGTTGTATAGCTCAAAATGTGCGCGCTGCCTTTAGCTATCGAATGGTGTATAACACGCTTCATAGATATGCGCAGGGACGGAATCGCGGGCGTTTTAACGCTCCAGAAAGGGGGGACTGAAAATTGACCCCCCTCCAAACTCACCACAAACAGTTGGTTAGTGGCTCATAAAATGCGCATAATTCTCAGGAGCCGATCCATATTAGGAAGTATATGCTCATAAAATCAATCAAGCGCAGCGCAGCGCCATCTTTGTGACAAAAATAATCCCCCACATGCGCTCACCATGCTTCTCATTCAAGGAGGCAAAATCAGCCATTTCTAATGCTGCGAATCGATTTCTGGGTATGAATAACCCTTATCAGTATATGTATCTAATATGTAGAGGGGGCGGAATATGGCTAACTGACTGTGGTGCAGGCAAATGCTGCACATAAACTGCTGAAACAGACCCAGTATAGCTCTGAGACATTTTACCCAACATAACTGGACACTGTAGCCATGCGAAAAGGGGTAATTTGGGTCGCTGAGTTGAGCTGTCTTATGCGATTAAGCTCAAAATGAGTGTCCAAGGCTGGGAATGCGCTGAGTACAGTTTCTTGCTCTCAGGGGGCTTCTACCATGTGTTTCACCCACTAATACTGCTTCAAATTAGCTGATTTTTTGTATATAGCATCTCCTCTCTGGTTCGCATCCATAGAAACCAGGGGAGCAAGGTTTACACGGCTAGATTCACTAGTGCTTGTGGCGCTGATCAGGGGTTTCCCCCCCTATTTCACTGATATCTTCACATAGGGAGCGCTGGTGACTTAGCAGGTGGTACCATTAGACTCTCCTGGCTTGTGCGCATCGATTCATATACATATGAGTGCTAATTGGCCAACCCTACCGAAGTGTCTACATGGCCGCTTACCCCTGATTATTTCCTGGATGTATTTGGCTAGCGATTGACCCAAAGAATTTTTTTAGCCATGAATGTATTATACCATTCGAAAGCGGCGATTTATGCGCATTTTTCTATGTATTTAGATTTGTGTTGCGGTGGGTTTAAAAATTTGCTTCGCAGCTGCCAGTCGCAGGAACTGCCGGATTCCTGCAGGGTGCCAGAATAGACGGTTTCTTGGCCGGAAACTGGCACCCCAAACTGATTCCTGCTCCGTCTCCTGCTCTGGCATGCCGGAATTTTGACGGAGGCGGAGCAAGAATTCCGTATTTTTCTGGCAGACAGTCTCTGGCACGACATCTCTAATTTGCGAGCTGGGAGCACCCGAGGGGTTCAACACAGAGATAACCGAACGTCTACATATTGACTTTGTCAAAAAAACCCTGGTCAACCACGAATCATGTTAACGCGACTCTGCAGATGATCGCGTACCTGGAAAACCGTGAGGCCTGGACGCTCTTGCATGCGTACATGCATGATTCAGGATTGGTGCCGGATCCTCCATTTGAAGTACATAAGGTGGAGGACGACAAAGATAGTGGAGACGAAAGCGAAGAGGGGAACGCGGCTGACGATGATGGTAGCGGTGGCGGCGCGGATGATAAAGTGTGGCAGCCGGCACCGGCGGTCTGGATTGCTAAGCGCCCGTCGCTCGGTCCAAGGAAAACGGGCGCTTACCTCATAAACAACCATCAAGCGGCCGACTTTGTTTCTGCCACCATTAACTATCTTCGTTTCCTCAACCCGACGCGGACGGCTTTTCCTATCTCGCACGACACGGTTTTCCAAGTCTGGCGGCGCTGCAAGCTTCGTCATCGCAGTCTGCCTTTTGATCCAGCACTCGGTCCTCAAACAGACCAAGTTCGCGCGTTCATCGCGTCGACCGATTCAGAAGGACGCATTTTGCGGACCGGACATTTCGACGTTGTTCTCTACCAGCCAACCTCCGCGCTCCACGACCAACAGGGACTTCAACGTGAGTATTCTCATGTTTATTTCTTTTCCTGTTGTCACCACATCCCAATCTTACGTGAATACCCAACGCTGACTCGAACATAGGGCTAGAGGCCGGTCGTGTGTGAGCTATATTTTCTCTTCCAGATCATCACCAGTCTCTTTGCTCCAAAAAGCTCGTCTACCTTGAACAATTTCGACCATTTGCCCAAAGCCCCATTATCTCGACGTCATTATACACAACCCAGCACGCACTGAGCAGGGGCCATCGGCGTGCGGTTGTTGTACCGCTCTCCCAACTTTGCATGACGTGTCACCTTGTCCCTCAATATAACTATCTTCCCGCGGGTTTACGTATTTCTTTGTCCACCGATCTTCTGGCTGATCACCAGCATTTTTCTCTCAACAAGTACGCGTCACCTTGGCTTTTTTCTGTATTCGACTACTGGGAGAATCGACGCTTGAACGCTGCATGGTATGTGTTTCAGCCTCGTGTTATTCAGCAGGTGACTCGCACTTTTACTGAGACATTTGTTACTTTGCACAGATCCTTGTGTTTTAGTTGGCTGTAGTGTGGCTCTATTGTTTTGGTTTTTTGTTTTTTGCTGTCTGGTAGGCCTCTCACCCCCACACGTATTTCTTTCCACGCTCACCAATTTGCATCGTTAGTCCACCCACGTACTTTCATCAGCGCGTCTCCGTGCTTGCCGTCTTCAGGCTGTGATACAGCCCGGCCTCTAGACTCGGAGCTGAGCCTTGGACCCGTCACCCCCTCTGCTCCATCACCCCAACCCCTTTCGTATCATAGGTCACCGCTCCACTCCTAGTCTTCTCGAAGCTCCTTTACTCCTCACATGTCAAGTACCGCAACATATTTATTCCCAACAACCACCCGAGTTGGCGACGGCAACCACTGTTTGCTCGCTGTCCCTCCTCGTCCTGATTCAACACTCACATCTCTGTTTGGTGTCACCGAGAACTTTCCGACCAACAGCCTAGCCCTAGGACTGGACCAGAGTGTTTGGCAAACAGCCGTCCAATCGACCGGAGCAGCCTCCCCCAGCTCGTACTCGTCGCTCGCTCCCCCAAGCCCACCCAGCTCGTTCGATGCGGCTGTTTTGTTGCATTTGAAGAAGTCGGAGCCGGCCCGCACTTCAAGCCTAGTTCATCGACGGAGCCAAGTTTTTCATTCCCGCGGCGCTACTCAACGCATGGCCGAGTCGCCGGGTGATCCCGGCGGTTTGAGTTGTATCGGTGACGCAGAGCCGCTTGATGTCAACGTAGACCTTACGACAGGACATGAACCAAAACTCGAGCAGTGAGTACATGTATCCCCCGAATATTTGCTTTCGAGTTAACATTTTCCCTCAGGGCCGGCCCATGTGCTACTGATGTCCATCGACAGTACACAGTCAAGTCCGAACAACGTCGACGGAACGACCTTCGTGGCGGCTTTGCGCGTCTAAAAAACGCGCTGCCCGCCTCCCCTGCGAAATGCTCTAAGGTGGTTCTGCTTGATCGAGGTAAGTCCGCGAACATCTTGACTGAATGTGTTATCAACGCTCACACAATTGGTTAGCAACGACATATATTGGTCATCTCGAGGCCAAATTGCGCGATATGCAGGATGTTGTTGCCGCTATCGAGGCATGCCACGTTTGTTCTTGAGGTTGGCCTTCACAACAAGTTGACCCATTTGCCCCGGTTTTTTGACTCGTTTTGTGTTTCCACTTGCCGCCCTCATGATGTGAACGGATGCTTGCGCTGAATTGAACAAATGGACGAAAGACGGATGGACTCTTCGCTTGATTATTGTAGAAGCTCGTTTTTTTGATTTTATCAGCCTCATATTCCGTTATTGTGCTTGTCCGCGCTTCCCACTCGTATCCTGTTTTAATTATTTTCTGCTGTACCTCATCCAGGTTGTGTTTCTGCTGCGCTGACATATTTGTATATGTGCTCCTTGGACTTACACATGTGCTGATAGTTCGGCACATGACCAATCAATCCATTTTCTATCATGCTTGTGGCTATATGCGCACAATTTGCTGGTGTATGCGCTCGGTTGGCAGGTATATGCACTTGATTGTCAGGCATGTACATCCGACTCATTGATGCAACACCTTGCTTTTTGATTGGTCTACGCGAAAGTGCAAGAGGGCTTGTAGCCAAAGTATATTCTGATCTATAGCCGTCCGTCTCTCCAGATATTCTTGCTCTTGATGAACTTGAAACTGTTGCTGTTGGGCTGTAATGTGCCTTATAGCTGTCTTGATTAATTTGAAGTGCTATAAAGATGTCCACTTGGCTTTGAAGCAGTTTCAAGTCACGTGAAGTGCTTTAAAGTACTCTCAAGTCACATGAGGTGCTTCAAAGCGCTTTAAAGCCATGCATGATACCTTTAAAGCACTTCAAAGTGCTTGAGGAATAACAAGAACAAGTAAAGTACATTATAGAAAGGTTCATCTGCTCAAAGCTGAGCAAAGCACTTTCAAGAAAAAAACCCCTTTTGCTGATGTTGCCAAGCTCGTGAGCTTGGACATTTTGGTTAATATTCCTTCCATGTTGGCCTTTCTTTCTTTTCTTTTTCTCCTTTCTCTTCTCTTTCTGTGGCTGTTCCTTGCCGACTGAGGGCAGCCGGCGTTGTTTTAGGGGGGGAGCCTGTAGTAGGGAGTCACGTGCCTCACTCTGCAAAAAC